>JAAVUA010000071.1:0-320978 GCA_014898875.1 Fusarium miscanthi
GGATAGGATCTCGTATGCCGCCGATGAAAATGGTGCGATATCCCAAAAACGTGACGCCCTCGAGCTTCACCTGATATGGTGTCTCCTGAAACTCGGCACCAGAGACACGCGTCGTCTTGTCGGTAATCTGCTCGTACTTGGCATTCTTGAGATTGAGGATACCACCTGGTCCCGGGAGACGATCTGGGCGAGTCTTCTCATACAAGGTGTGAGCAGCGACAGATAGCGGTGTACATCTTTCCTCAGGTGCCAGCGGTGTCAGATCAAAAGACTCGTAGCGCATGGTGGCAATCATAGATCGGCCCTTGGGGATCGCACAGATGCCACCGCATTCCATGATCTTGCCCATATGCCAGGCCACGCCACTGGAGATGCCTCTTGACAGGCAGAATGCTGCAAAGGGTGCTGGGTCATAGCATCTGCCACCGAGAATGATGTCGGGGTCGCCTTTGAGGGCTTCGATAAATCTGATGGTCTTCAGCTCATGTGATCCCGTAGGTAGGGGGAGAAAGTGAACTTACGGCTCAGCGCCCATTTGCGCAACGACGTCTACAGCGCCATCGACAACCTCCGGCAGCAAATCTTGTACTGGTCCGCAAGGACCGACCTTGCGGTTCTGGATTCTGGTCTTGATCAACTCCCGGTCCATGCCAGCGTTGATAGTAGCAACCTTGAAAGTGAATCCCAGGCGTTGCGATATCGAAGAAACAATGTCAAACATTTCCTCAACATGCTTGTTACTGCCATCTCCACCCACTGAGCCGATCAAGACCTTGACCTTGTGATGAAAGCAAGCTGTGAGGATGGGCTCGAGGTCTCGGATGTAGGAGCCTCGTCCGCAGGTCATTTTGTTCATGCCAAGCTTGTATGGCCCGCCATCTGTCGAGCCACTATCAACGATGATGGCCACCGGCTGGAACTTCTGAATGCCGTACCAGAAGTGCTCGACGTTGTAGCCGTAGCCGAGCATGGCATTGGGCGTGAGGATGTTAAATTCGGGTACAGTCATTTTGGCGGTAAAAGAATGCCATGAGTTGGATCTGAACCGATAACGAGAAGAAGAGGGTGCAGGAAGCTGGGGTAATATAAAATGATCAAAATTGATTGATGTACCTGGAGCAATTCCCCGAGTTTGGGCGGAGGTGATGGCGGGGCAGATGCCGAGCAAGAGTTGATGGATGGCTCGGTATGTTCGGATTCATCCCGACCCTGATATTACCTACCTCTGCTGGCAGGCGGCATTTCACTAGCTTGATAGCGCCCTCGGGAGCAATACCGAGACCGCTGTAATTTCGCAAAATTACCTATACACATACTTGACGAGCTGGTGCTGGCCATGTCGGCATTTCCACCAAGTTTGTTTCTTGGCTTTGTGGAGGTCGTATGATGAGCTTCCCCACGGGGTAGTCAAGTTTATGGCAGTTGCGGGGTGAAATGAAGGTTGCTGTAAGGTATAAATATTCCTGATAGCTTGGGCCTGCTAGACGGTCTCCCAAGAAGGAGCAACATCTAGTGAATCCTATTCTTTTCTCCTGCCTCAAGAATCTCTCAAGATGCTATTGCCTTCTATCCATACCGGTCTTTGCACCTTTGCCCTGCTGAGCGGTCAGGTTGCGGCTCGGCCAGCTGCCGCCACGACTGGACCCAGCAGTGGTGAGTCATTGCCTTTGAGAGGGCCGTCTATCGTCGAAGTTGGGAGCGCATACAGGAACGTCTTCCCCGCTGAAGACTTCAATCGAAATGTGACGACAACATGGTGGCAGACCGATGTACTCGACGGGGACGCAAGCCAAAAGGCCACGAGCCTGAAGAAGTACCTCAAAGATGCATCGTTCATGGTCCTCAACAAAGACATGTACAAGGTAAGAGAGCGAAACTTATATATGGACGTCAGATTGGCTTACCCTCGACGGTGTGCATAGTTGCTTGGCGTAAAAGACCATACAGTTGAGAAAAACGTCGAGGAAATCTTTGTATTCCCGCCTGGCCCGTCTTTCGCAAAGCGCATGGTGCACGATGGTACCGTTTACTCCCCAGAATGCAATTGCATCTTCATGGCAGAGCTGCATCCTCCCAAGACCGGCTTTTCTGCCGATGCCATGCCATGGGTATGGCGCGTGAACCTAAACAACACTCCACCAACGACTGAAAAAGTGTACCCCTCGCCTCAATTGACCGTCCCCAACGGGGCTTATTATCATAAAGGTGATATCTACTGGGCACAAGAGGGCAACTATACTGTACCTGGCGGTATTACCCGTATGGATCCATTGACCTTGAAGACAGAGGTCGTTCTCAACAACTTTTATGGGCACCGGTTCAACAGTCCAAATGACGTGGTCATCACTCGAGACGGCGTAGCATACTTCACTGACGGGTACTACGGCTACGACAACTTCAACGATACTCTCAAGCCAGAGTTGGCTAACGGCCTGTGGCGATGGGACATGAACTCAAATGATCTGAGGATGGTTTCCGGTGCTGGCGGGGGACCCTTCACGAATCCCAACGGAGTAGCACTCAACTTTGAAGAGGACAAGCTGTATGTCACCAACCGCGGTAACTCATCAGACAACCCTGCAGGCGGACGGACGATCTACGAGTTCGAGTTGTCTCACTCAAACGGAATTCCGGTCAAGGGGGGCGATGTCTTTGCATATGTTGACGCTGGGTTCCCGGACGGTATCAAGGTAGATCGTGAGGGCAGAGTGTACGGGGGAGTCACTCGGGGAGTCGCTGTTTTCGACTCTACCGGGAAGCACCTGGGTATTATCAAAGTTGCGGAGGGTGACGTTGCGGTTAACATGCAATGGAAGGACGATTGGCTGTATATCGCTGGCCGAGACAAGATCTACAGAGTACAGCTTAGCGCTCATGGAGTCCAACCCTACACAGGATAACTGTATCTGGAGGAGGATCACCACAATGAAAATATATAAATATATAAGGTCAGGATCAGTATCTCCGCCTACGGCTTCGTGCATCTTGCACAAGACCAGTCTGCATGCCAGCCAGCCAGCCCAGTTGCAAAAGATTCATGGTTCGGAGATTCTCATCGCCGAAAATGGACCCTATGCCACCGATGTGCCAACAGCTTTTACTTGCCGCATTCGGCACGGATGAGACGTTATGGTGGGATGTAAGTCCTGCTACATTCAGTGACTTCGAGACCCTTTGGCCGTCAGGGAAGCTGGCTGTCATGGCCTACTGCGAAGACGATGAGTATGTCTGGAGAAGTGCTTACAGGTTTTGCCAGAGATTTCGCCGTGAAATGCCGCGGCGACCTCTTGAGCTTGGGTAGTGCTATCGAACATTTTTATGGACGTATAGTTGACGAATGGTCAAAACTATAGCCCAACTTATCAAAGAGAAGACAGCTATCCGGGTTGTTGGTCGCTAGAGATGTGTAGAAACAAACGTTGATTGAGGGATCGTTAGAAGTATTGCATGGGTTCATATGAGTATTTAGCCCAAAAGTACTCTTATACGAGTATCTGAAATTCTTCATGTCCCACAAATGTCCTTGATATGCAGCGCTTATCATGATATTCCTGATTGGTGACCCGCTTCAGTGGGGAATTTGTTGATTAATATCAACGAAACCCCGCTTCCTGCACGTACCATACTTGGTTGATACCTACCAGGTGAAGGGCCCCATATGCGTGCTTGAGAAGCATTCCGACAAGACATCAGTGTTCTAACCACATCTTCATACTTTCACCCAGTCTACCAACGCAAGCTACCTATTTGAGAAGACACACTTACACGATATGCCACCGATTATCCACTGCGTGCGCCATGGGCAGGGCGTTCACAACCTCAGCCACGCAAACCATGATCTGCCTGATCCCGAACTGACCCCTCTTGGGGAGGAACAAGCCCAGGCTCTGACCACGAGGTTTCCTGAGCTAGCCAACATCGAACTCATTGTATCATCACCACTACAACGCACTATCCAGACTGCTCTATTGGCATTCCCGTTAAAGCTGAAAGCTGGCATGCAAGTTCTGGCTTGGCCAGAGGTACAGGAAGCAAGTGATCTGATCTGTGATACTGGCAGTCACCTTCTTGATATCAAAGCCAGGTTCAATGGTCTACCTGTTGATTTCAGCCTTGTCGAGCCAGACTGGCACCTTAAGGTATGTAACCTCAATTCTGACCATTCCGTTCCGGAGGTCTAATCAGGTTTTGTAATAAAGCAGGGAAAATGGGCCCCGATTGCAGCTTGCCTCCTAGAGAGGGCTCAGCTGGCCCGACAATGGTTGAGCGAAAGGCCTGAAGCTGAAATCGTGGTCATTTCACATGGTTGTTTCCTACACTTTCTGACAGATGACTGGGTTAATGCCATTAATCCTCAAGGTGTGTTATTGTTAGTACTGCAAATATAAGTACTGATACTAATAAGTGATGTAGCAACTGATTGGGCTAACGCCGAGGTCCGCTCTTTTACCTTGGCTTCCGATATGAGTGGAGGTTGCTCTCTTGATGAGACTGAAGGATCAAGAATGAGGCGAGGGTGTGAACAACTTGCTTTAACAAAGGAGCAACAGCTAGAGCTACGGGACACGGTACTAAAGACGTGGATTGAATGGGGAGTAATAAGAGGGTGATGTGTATTAAGCGGATATTGTTCCAAGTATTTATATTTATTGATATCGCACTATTTTCATCGGCGGCATACGAGATGTTATCCTCATCAGCCAGATAGACATGGCGCAAAGGGATCAACAACATAACCCTTGAAACAATTCAATGAATCCTTCTCTATCCTTATGCAGATACCTTATCTCTTTTAAATTGACTTGTTCATTCGGAGGAATACAATCCTTGCCTTTGAACTAATTACCGGAAGCGCCTCATATCCTTGGCAGTCATGATCTACCAACCAAATTAGCGCCGGCGTGTAGCACGATTCAACTAACGTTTCAGGGCGCGCCCAATTGTCAGCCGCACCGTTTTACTTATCAGAGAACAGTTCATGTTGCTTACATCGACCAAGCGTAGGATTAGACATGAGAACCAAAGGAAAAACTTAAAAGCCATCGACGTCCTTCTCATGATCGAGTCAGGCCAGCTTTCTTCCATTCGTTTTTTGTCTGTCACTCCTTTCAATTCTTTCTTTCACACTCTCTTCAATTGCATATTCTTTCTTCGTCCCTGTCATTCCTTTACCGGCTGGTTGTAGTTCTATTACTATTATAATTCTGGTCTATCAGAATGCGCTCCCTTCCTTTCTCCGTTGCTGCGACCCTGGCCCTGGTGGCCAGCCCGGTCTCTGCCTTTTTCAGGTTACCCTGCGCTCGTCCCGTCACGCTCCAGCGCGCCGATCCCATCGTCAACCCGGGGCAACTATCTTCGCACGCTCACACTGTCATGGGAGGGAACGGATTCAACTTCACCATGGATTACGATACGGCGAGGGCCTCGACCTGTACAACCTGCAAGGCCCGCGAGGACCTGAGTAACTATTGGATCCCCAATCTCTACTACCGCGGCCCTGACGGCACCTTCGAAGATGTGCCCCAGACTGGTGGCATGCTGGTGTATTATCTACAGCGATCGGACCCCAAGGATCCAGAATATGAAAAGGGCTTGCTTGCCTTCCCAGAGGGCTTCCAGATGCTGGCTGGCAACCCGCACCTGCGTAGCTTCAACAATTCGCTTGAGCAAAGAGCAATCTCGTTTGCGTGCCTCGGGGTAAGCGGCCCAGAGACCCACGAGATCCCTCCCCATAATTGCCCCAACGGGTTGCGTGCTCAAGTCATGTTCCCCTCGTGCTGGGATGGCAAGAGCCTGGATTCGCCCGATCACAAGAGTCATATGGCGTATCCGGATCGTGTCGACAGCGGCGTTTGCCCAAAGTCGCACCCAAAGCGCTTTGTCACGATATTCTATGAGGTAGTCTTTCAGATCGATCAGTTCAAGGACAAGTGGCATGGTAGCTCGCATCCCTTTGTTTTCTCCAACGGCGATCCCACCGGCTACGGCCTGCATGGTGACTTTCTCAACGGCTGGGATGTCAAGGTCCTGCAGAAAGCAGTGAATGAGTGCACTGATGATTCTGGGGTCATCGAAAAGTGTCCCGTACTTACTTTCTTTGACGACGACACTATGAACGGATGCCGAGTGCCCGTACAAGTCGACGAGAAGACAACTGGCGTCCTCAAAGCTCTCCCTGGATGTAATCCCGTCGAGTTTGGCCCAGAGCCCGCTGCCTCCATCGCTGGAGACGCGTGCAAGGCTACCAAGAAGATCAGCCCACCGAAGTGGCCCTTCACCGACGTTACCGATACCAAGAAGTTTCGTTACCTTGGATGCGCCAAGGACTCCTACGGATCCCGCAGCCTTGACATGGCACAAACAAGTGCTGATAAGATGACAATTGAGTCATGCCTTGACTACTGCGGAGGAAAGGGCTACTCGCTGGCCGGTCTCGAATACGGCCGAGAGTGCTACTGCGGAAATGAGATGGAGAAGAGCAATCTTCCTGTCAAGGGACAACTTGGTAAATGTGAGATGCCTTGTGCCGGTAACAAGGAACAGGTCTGCGGAGGCCCAGGCGCGCTTTCTCTTTACCAAAAGTGCAAGGCATCTGAGGGCTCGTGCAAGAATGCCCAGATTATATAAGGATTTTTTGGATGCTTTGCTGTTACTGGCTGGTTAAACTGCAAGACGGTGATTTTTCAGTACACATGCATATCTTTTTTCTCTCCCTCCATTTTTACTTGCTTATCTATTTACTTTGCTTACTTGAAATCTGTCTCCCTGCACCAGTGAACTTAACAGCAGTGTGTAATAACTGACCAGAAAACGCAATCCAGTGTGCACCATATAATCAACCCGTATTTAGCTGCGTGACAGGTCTAGGTACCGTTTATTTAGTTGGTGAAAAATGCGAAGGTGACACTGAGGAGTGACTTGATGCCACACAGGCAGAACTTCGGGGACGGAGAGCCCTGCAATTGTGACTTCTGGCAGATGCATTAACGTTTTCACAACTTGTTTCTATTCGTAGAGCTACCTCAAGTCCCAGTCTTTAGAGTTCCACGTCACAATCAGTCCAACTCATCCAGTTGGCCGACCTGCAGGTGTCTGTATTGAGCTGTCGATATGGGTCAATTGCACAAGGAATACCTGTTCACCTCGGTTGACGTATCTCCATCGCTTCGCGGGGATTCTTCCGATAGGCTTGAAGGGCTTGACACAATCCGTGTTGGTTGCATAAATCGCTCAAACAAGGGTCCTCGTGCGGGGAATCATGAATACGTTATCCCCGGGCCCTTGTCTTTTCCAAGGGTTAAAAACAGCGTTGAAGTCGATCAATTTTGATTCAACGTGTTCCTGTAAATGTATGCAAAATGTGTGGTGACTCTCCCCAAGATCCTGCTGCGGCGGCTGCCAACCAGCCGGAGGGCCATTTAGAAGTTGATGTAAGCTCGTCCTCATCTACTCCGAGTATCATACCTAACTGGCTTCCTAGGATAACTTGGATGCCGCTGACTCGCTGTATCATTCGACGTTAGTCTTGACTGTTGATTGTCTTTCTAATTTAATAACACAAATAACAGGGCCGGAGGCTCTAGCTTTCTGTCGTCATTGAACTCGAGCATTTACAACTACCGGTGAGAAAGACACACAACAACAGGCCGAATAAGCTATACTAACACGAATTCCCTATTTGCAGATACGAAGTACGTTGCATTAGATAAATCCATGTCCACTACTAACAACAATAGAATGGACGTCGATATCATGCTTTCCGAGAAGGCACTTATCCTGTTGTATGTATCAGAATGACGCTTCTCAACGATTTACTCACCTTTATCTTTCAGCCCAATGACGAAGACGAGCAAGAGCGCATGGACCTCGTTCATCACATATACAGTATCCTTCTTGATGGAAAACTCCACCTTGCTCCGATCGAAGATAATCCTCAACGAGTCCTCGACCTCGGTACAGGGACAGGCATCTGGGCGATAGATTTCGCAGAGTGAGTGATACCTCAAGCCTTGAGTGCTGGCCCACTGACCATCGCCACAGCGAACATCCTTCGGCAGAAGTTGTCGGAAACGATCTCAGCCCGATTCAACCAGAATGGTGAGACAAACTTGCCTGATACTTTGTGACATGTTATTAACAGCGTAGGAACCCACCGAATTGTTCCTTCGAAGTAGATGACTACGAGGACGAATGGCTCTACCGCCAAGAATTCGACTTTATCCACGCTCGCGAGTTGGAAGCATGCATAAGCGACGAGGATCTCATGCTGCAGCGAGCTTTTCGTCATCTGCGGTCAAACGGCTATGTTGAGCTACAAGGCGTGAACGCTGCCTTTGAATCCGATGATGGAACGCTCGACAAGGCGCCTAATGCCAAATCGTGGATGAAGCACTTGATCGAGGCTTGCTCCAAGTTCGGCAAACCGGTTGACTGTGCCGATAAGTGGAAAGATAGGCTATCTAAAGCGGGTTTTGTTGATGTTCAACAGGAAATTCGCAAAGTATGTGCCGATTCTAATACCTTCTGCGTTCCCCTTGCTGACTGTTGTTTAGTTGCCCATCGGACCTTGGCCGAAAGACCCAAAGCTGAAGGAACTTGGTCGATATCAGGCTATCCAGGAGTCAAAGGTCATCGACTCATACACACCTAAGCTTTTTGAGTATGCGCTTGGTTGGAGTGCAGATGAGATTCAGGTATTGATGGCGAAGGTTAAGAACGAACTTCGAGACCCGGCTGTTCACCTGTATCTCCCTGTTTATATTGTTTGGGGCAGGAAACCCTAAGATGGCATAGCTGGGAATATTGTTAAAGAAACATGGCCAAGTAGTTGGAAATGACCTGCTTTAGTAGTTATAAAGTATTAACTCTAAATAACAATTAGAGATTCCAGTAACATTCTCTAATTAAAGCAAGTGTAATAGAATTATGTATATAGAAAAAAACAATTTAAGGTCTAGAGAAGGGCAGGGCCAAGGGCAGCCAGAAGAGCAAAGAAACTAGCAACCTGCTTGCCGGCGCCGCTAACAACCATGGGAGCATCAGTGGGCTTGCTGCCAGGTGCGGACTCGCCATGAGAGCCACCGCCCTCGGACTCATGGGAACCATTGGGCTTGGAGTTGGATTCACCGCCGTAGGGTCCGGTGCAGTCATCTCCAATGCACCCGGGGGCATCGCCCTTTGAGCCATTGTCGTTGGAGCCCTTGCTCTGATCGCCGTAGCTAGAGCCACCATTTGAACCACTGTTAGAACCCTTGGTCTGATCTCCAGAGCTGGAGCCACCGTTGGCACCGCCGTTGGAACCGCCGTTGGAACCGCCGTTGGAGCCACCATTGGAACCGCCGTTGGAACCTTCATGGGGCATGCCAGGCTGGGAGCTGCCACCGTGACCATAGCTACCACCTCCATTCTGTCCCTTGTTGTTGTTGGTGTAGACAGCAGGGCATCTGTGTCCCTCGCAGACAGGAATCCCGTCGGGCTGGCAGTTCTCGGGTGTACCCCAAGAATTTTCCCAAGGCTTGTAAATAATCTCTCCACCGGAGCATTCCTCACAGTCTGCTGGGACAAAGAAGTCCTTGTGGTTCCACCAGTCCTGGCATTCCTCGGCCTTATACAAGGTCTTTCCAGAGCAACTGCCTCCAAAGCAGAAGTGAGGAACATATTGGAAACCGCCCTGGCAGTCACAAACTTCAGGGATGTAGACCCACTGGCCGTTGCAGTGTCCGCAGTCAGCCTCAACAAAGATGTACACTACACGCTCGATAGCGGTGGTGACAGGTCCAGCAGCTGTAGTGGTGAAGGTAGTGACGAAAGTCGACTGATCAGTGACGGTTTGAGTAACTTCGTTGGTGACAACATCAGTTTGAGAGCCAGCAGCAACATAAACAGTGAGAAGGCGATCAGAAGGAACAGCCTGGCGACGGTGCATCCTGCGGCGATTAGAGTCACCACCGCAGAACTGAGACTCATCACCAGGGCACTCGATGTCGCAGGAATCCAGCTCAACACGGGCGGTGTCGTCGCCATCAATCTCATCACCACAGTAGCAATCACTAGAAATGTTAGCAAAATGCGGATAAGGTCCGAAAGGAGGTATACAACTTACGTGTCATAGACACCGAAGTAGGCTCGACCTTCGCAAAGACTAGAGCACAGATCCAAATCCATGGAGACCTCGGATTGAGCAAGCTCGAAAGTTGGGAAGCCATCAGTAGACCCGACACAGCCAAAGAGGGTAAAGGTATCAATGAAGTCGGGGAAGCCAGCGGGAGAGGTAGCAGTTGGAGCAGATGATTGGTCCTCGGTGCCAGTTGCGGTTCCAGTGGGGAAGATAGTCTCGCCGTTTGAGTTGGTTGTGAAGCCTGCAGAGTTGGTGTTGGTCGGGATGATAGTCTCACCATTCGAGTTGGTTGTGAAACCTTCAGAGTTGGTGTTGGTAGGCATAACAGTCTCGCCCTCAGAGTTGGTGGTAAATCCCTCGGAGTTGGTGTCGGTAGGAAAGATAGTCTCGCCCTCAGAGTTTGTTACAGCACCTTCAGAGTTAGTGTTGGTAATACCTGACGTCTCAGTTCCTGCTGGGAGAGACGGAATAGGTGTGGTCTCTGCATCCTCGCCAGCTTGATCGACAGAGAAATGAGAAACAACAACCTCGACAGCATCAGAGCCGCAAGTAAGGAAGTATTGGATATCAGGGCGACCTTCCGCATTAAGCCTGACGGGGTTGCTTTTCTGTCCAACCTCTGCTCCGCCAGTGTCGGTCATTACTTGGTTATAGATGCTTTGGCCATCCAACTGAACTTCGAGGGTGCATCCTTCAAACGTTTGACGCTTACGGGCTGAGGGGGGAGGCCTAACCAGGATGCTGAAGATGACAAAGACACGAAGGCCTGCGAATTGGGCCAGGAATGGCACGATTCTGAATGTAGCAACTCCATTTCGGATGAAGAGAGAGCTATAGGTTGTCAGTACCTCATGCTATAGAGTTGATAAGATATACTTACACTGCTGCTGAACCATCAAGAGCAGTAGTATAGCTAGCACCTGCACCAAGCTGGGCTGTTCCAAGAGAGATAGGCGCACTAGACGGGACAGTGCTACCAGTGGTAGTAGCACTTGTATCAAGTGAACTAGGAACAGTGGAAGATGTAGTAGTGGCAGGAATACTAGTGTTCGTAAATCTCTTGAAGTTCCCGTGGAACTGTCCGAATGCACTCGAGGCACATGCCGCGAGGAGGAACGAGGATAAACGCATGGTAAAAGAGTGGCTGCCAAAGAATGGCCTAAATTAATAAATGAATGTCAAAGTGATGATATTGAATTGGAAGCGTCAACTGAGTTTGATATTTATGCATCGGACAGTGAAGTGGGCTAAGGGGATAATTTGCGGGGCATGAGATACCCAATCTCACTGCATTCTTAACTGAATTTTCAAGACATCTGCAAGGTTTTACACAAAGGTCTAAAGTAACCCGATTAGTTTAATCTATAGTTTATTATAAAACAAATTATAACATCAAAGAATAATTATTAAGCCACAAGGGGCTGTTAAGCCAGATGGTTAGGTATGTTTAGCAGGAAAAGTTGCTCAGGGGCATTGTTTGCCCGACAGCATCATATTGAGATAACTGCACGTCCATACATTCCCAATACTGCACCTGGAACGTTGTGAGCCAGATGTGTTGTATCTAGCAGCGACTTGTGGCTGAGATCTTAAATCAGCAGACGGAACTTAACTACGCCTGGAACATCTTGAAGGGAGCCTGCATGTCCGTGTTCAACCCGAACCAATCAGCGTCGCCTGTTGGTCAGATTTGCCAGTGCACAAAATGCCACAATTCCTCTTGAACTACAGAAGAGTGCCATCCAATCGCTCATCCCTTATGTTTCACCTCCAACTTCACTAGATCTTTGCAAAGGGAGAATTAACGCCATGTAAGAAAAAAGAAATATTTATCGCCGATCCAGGGAGTCTTGAGACTTTATCCATTCCTCTTGATTTAAGTGAGCATGAGCGCTTATGAGGATCGATGTGTATTATAAAAGCTGAGTTTATTTGTGTATATACATATTTCCAGAGAGAGGCCCTAAGTATAACTAACACCTTTGTACTATATAGACAAATGTTCATAGAAATACAAGCCCCCAGCTCAATGTCTTTCCCCCTCAATTGAGATGGCGCATGTCCCCTGGTATTCGGATAGATGTCCGGGCATGCGATGATCTAGATGTGTGATCTCCCTCCCTTACTCCACCTGTATGAAACAATCTCACAGCCATGTTCCAAAGCGCCTCACACATTCGTCTTATCCGAATTCCAACGGTTACAGTCGCTTGTCTAAACCATGTGATGTTATTAACTGCTTAACACGTCTTTTGTTCCCCTACGCAGTATCTGGAATTGCTGTTTTCTATTAGCGTGAAGCCATACCCAAGTGTAGGCATGGTACACAGACATTCAGGCCAATAAAGGGTTCCCGCGCATAAAAGGAACGTGCCAAGGTACTGGGCACCTGCGTTCAGGGTCGGGATCATGATAACGACGTCAACAATGCATGCAACTGCACTGCCAATCATAAGCCAGCAATGCAATATGTCTTCCTGAAGACCAGAAGATTGAGTACACAAGCGGCGAGATGAGCGAAAATATACAGTGGAGCTTGGATGACGTAGGTCATTAGGTTCAAGTACCCTAGAGCTTTTATAATCTAGACTGGTTAGGTATTGTGGGAAGAGGCAATAACTTGTACGCGCGACTTACTGATGGGAAGAAATCCTTGAAGGAAAGACCGGCAATGGGACTAAAGTAAGCACCGTATAAATCCAGGTGAATGGGACCTTCCATGCAAGTCATCCTGCCTGCCAGCCAGCCGAGCAGATGCGGTCGAGGTAGCCCATCAGCAGTATGAGAGTCAAAACCAGTAAGAAACCCAATCAAGTGTGCGCTTGAACTTCCTTTCTTCGTCGATAGTTTTGTTGACTAAGAGGGAAGATAGAGTGAGATACTCATTTACAACTGCCTCCCCTTAGATGTAGGTGGCATGTTGCTTCTCTGCAGAGCTATCATGGGATGTCAGGCGTTGTACAGCCATTCTTGCTCACGATGTCTGTTAGTGACCTGCTGGGTATCTTTGATAGTGGAAGAGACTTAATGAAGGGAATTAAATGCCTATTGTCCTTGCAGCAAGGTTGTGAGTAGGTTGAGGGTTTAAAAGAGGCTTTAGCCCAACACAAAGGTAAAGGACACATATTAACACATATAGGCAATATACTCATCGCTCTCACTGGTGAGAAATTACCAGAATGCGCTTCAGACCTACTGACGGTTCAATAGATTGCAGAGCAACGTGGGACTTTTAAACAATTTTGATGTAAGCGTATCCAGGATGTACAGCTGTATGTTGAATGCGTTAATAGAGGGGAATGTAAAACTCTAATATGGAACACCTCATAATGGGCTGTCTGCTTCTAAATAGATTATCCTATAAATTAATTAGCTTTCTTTAGGAGCCATAAGCTCAATACGTTTATTTCATGGACTCATAGAGAGCAAAAAAGCATTCTTTTTACACGAGATCTGGCCACTAAACAAGCAGTTCAGTTAACCCTTCTTCTCTTTAGGTAGAGATGCCAGAATTCGAACAGGTTAGAAGTCGCCCTTGGTCTACCCGTCGGTTATTGTCTCCAAGGCATGACGTCACAGCCCAAGCTCCGCCTGAGATTTCTCTCATTTTCTGGATTTAAGTTATGTGCTCTACTTTATCGCTCTGGTTAATGCAAATAGTATTAATCTAGGTTTTACAATTAAATTAGAATTATTTATTAATTGCTAATTCTTGCAAGATGTCTTCTTGGGTTCTTTGTAACCGGGAGTGGTATTTTATTTGAGAGGATTATCTGCTCCCTCTCTTGTCCCCAAATTTATGAAGAGCAGAAACGTCAAAACCATTTATCCGTAGTAGAGACTAACGTTAGTAGCTCGGGGCTTAAATTAGCACACAGACCTTAGTTGCCTAATTAAGAAATGCCGGATACCCAACCCCGCATTATTCTACCTCCGGGCCCGAGACATAAGATGGGCCGACTCCCCGGACTATAGCTAGTGGAACCTAAACTATTTCAAATCCACCATGCCCACAGACACCCCTGCCGCTCGTCGACAGACACGGTCGCCCTCTGCCGACCCCCAGAGGATCAAGAAGAGGGAGTCTGACCGCAAGGCCCAGCGCGTCTCGCGCGAGAGGATCAAGAGCCGCATTGCGTATCTCGAGGACCTTGTTCAGAAGCTAAGCAGCGGGGATGATCACGACAAGACCGTGTCGTTGATGGCTCAGCTGTCTGAGGTGACGAAACAGCGGGACTCGCTGGTTCGCTTTCTTGATACCACATCTTTGTCCTTTACTAGGCGTCTCTCCGAAGCTCAAAAGTGGGGGAGCGGGACTGTATCCCAAGAACAATCTCAAGTACAGCAGCCGGACGTGTCAGGTTCTCTCGACAGGGAATCTTCGGCGGGGTTAATGCCGAACTTGCCAGAGACATCCCCAGCCACGAATGACCTTAGTCTGTTCTCGCCCGACTTTACCGAAACTATCCCGGTGGACACGGCATTAGAAGGCGGCCAGACCTGTACAGATCTTGATTCGGCAACGTACAGCGCATCGCATGGTCACACTGTCGATGGCCAGACTCCAGCAGCGTCATCGCCTTGCCATTGCACTTGCTCAGAAACAAGACGACTCTCGGACGGATCAGCAGTTAGCCGTAATATATGGCAAGCAGGCAACCAGATCTTGAAGGGCTCCTCTGTACCTCTATCAACCTCGATGCTGCAACTGGAGTCCGAGACTAGCGAAGATGTCCCAGTACGCGTTGTGCTCTATGGCTGGGATCATCTGGAGCAGTCGGGGAGAATGACGCCACTTTGGAGGAGGGTTCGGCACCTCGACGAAATTTGCTTTTCTGCCTGCGGCCAGGTTGAGCGTCTTGCCGTGATTCACATGGTTCACAGCTATATGCGTGCCTACGCTGATCCAGCATCGACTGACACTAGTGCCATTCTACCACGATGGTATATGAAATCGTAAGTATCAGTGTCTCTTTCACCTTCAATTACTTCTTGGCTAACTGACCTACCCAAGTACGTCATCGCAGGATGTCTCTGGCCATCCAGCCGTTGACTACTTTGCCTGGTAAGATTCAAATTAGCCCCTATGAGCCCACCTTCAAGAATTCATATTTACCAACAGGCCGTCCTTTCGACGACAATTCTCACTCTACCCGCATCGATACTGCAGTAACTTATTCTGGCACATGTTCAAAGAGAACCTGCGCATAACCTGGCCCTACGAGTTCCGTGATGCGTATTCCGTCAACGTAGGGCTCGGCAAGTATGGCCTTTCGTCCTTGTTCAGCGAGACCATCTCCAACCTCGGATCTTGGACCATGCATTCGGATTTCTTTGATCATTTCCCAGCACTCATACATGACGTGCCTAAGTTCCCACAAAACAGGTTGCCTGCCGCGATTCATCCTTTACCTCTTCAGACCAACTCATTAGGGTACCTATCTCGAAGTCAAACTCCATTACATTACCACGGCACTTTCAGGGTCACGGGGGGTACGGTTTCTGATGCCTCTCAAGGTGGTGAGGATGATCAAGGATGGAGTTACGATGCTGGTGTTGGGGCGTATAACTGGTATTTGGACGACATTTAAACTTGCGCTTTGTAACAACATATTCATTTAAGTTTCTTATTATTTTCCTTTCTCTTCCTCAATGGGCAATCAATGAGCGGATAGGTGATAGAAGAAATATCAAATGGGGTTCAACTCGCTTCTCCAAATCAGGACATTCGCGTTTCAAAAACCATTTCTAGCTTGGGGCAGAGAAGTGTGAACCCATCTGCTAGCCCGTCTTGGAATGCCTCAAATGTTTGGTTAGGCGCAAGGCGGATGTCAAACTTGGAAACAAGCTGCGAAAGAACATGCCGAATCTCAAGAAGCCCAAGTTGCTTTCCAGCACAGGAATAACGGCCTGTGCATATTATGAGAAAGTCTATTACACAATTAGATGGCTTCTGGGACTGACTCACCAGTCGAGAAAGGGGCAAATGCCGAAGCATCGCGGATGAGGTCGGGTTGTGATGTCCATCGCTCAGGAATGAAATCGTTGGGGCGCACAAAGCACCTTTCATCTACTCAAAGTGGTTAGCTGTGTCTCATGATGGGGTTTAGGCACCATCTACCTCGGTTTAATGTATATGGAGGTGTTTGGACAATCGTGTTTCCTGGGATAAATGTATCATCGATTTGCAGGCCCTGGGGCGGTGTGATTCTCTGTAGACCCGAGGGAATAGCTGGGTAAAGCCGCATCGTCTCATCGATGATAGCTTGGAGGTATTTGAGTTTGGCAAGAGCGCTGTGACTATGAGGAGAATCCTCTTGTTTCAAGAACTCGTCAACCTCTTTGCGTAACTTCTGGTAGACATGGGGATGTCGGGACAGCTCAAACAGGGCACATGTTAAGCTTGCAGAAGTAGTGTCACTATGCAAATGGATCAGTCAAGTGTTATCATATTATGATATCGAAGACATACCTCCCTGCAACGACAATAAGGTGGGCATCGCCCAAGAGGTTGAGTTCGTCTTGCTTCGTGTGGACTGATTGCTGTCTGTAGGCATCGAGGAGCCATGAGAACAAGTCTGGAAGGTCCGGCTCATTCTGCCATTCATCCCGTTAGAAGAGAAAAAACTGATACATGTAGACAGCATCGTTACCTTTTTCCTCTGGTCCACATGTTTCCGTAGCCACTTTAGAAAGTTTGCAATCTGGTAATTCAGGATAGGTATATCCTTTACAAGTAAATAGAGCCAAGAGGTTCGACCAATCTGGGTGCCCCACAAGGTGGACATTTGTGTTAGCTCCATGTAGTAGTGCTTGACTCCGTCGTTGAGCATATTGAAGCTCTTGCCAAATGCGAGGTCGCCCATAACGTCGAATCCGTAGAAGCCGCACCATTCTGTAATATCAACCGGCTTACCGCATCTCTGTTGCAGCTGGCTCATTAACAAGCGGGTGTATTTCTCAATTCTTGGCTCGTAATCTCGCATTGCTTTTGGAACAATTAGTCTTGCTTTGCAACAATTAAAAGACGAACTGCTTTATACCTTTTGCATTGAGACCTCTATCCCATACTTTCCTTCTGCGAGTATGCTCCTGCTTATCCCTTGTAGCATGCAAAGATATGGTAGGCACAAAAACATTATACCAAGGACCCTTCAGACAAGGAGATGAATTTGCGTAAATTGCAGCAACGGCGCTGGGTGATGCAACTGACATTTCAGATGGACCTTTCTCCTAGTTAACTTTGGGTAGATATAGGTCAGAGAGGTAAGTAAATAAGTAAATACCAAGTCTGATGAAATCACCGTAGGTTTTGTGCAGCTTTTGCACTTCCGAAAACATGTGAAATTTCTTCATCGATATTGATGCCGCGCACAACGATGACAGGGGAGCAAAGGCTGGCCCAGGAAATTGGCGCAAGGGATGAAAGAAGAATCTGTAGACGACCATGCTGCTGTATACCCCGGCTATGAAGGCTGCCAGGACGGCAGAAGCGATATACCAGGCATTGAAAAGGCCCTGGCGGTCCAGGTTACCATCATAGGCTATGAGGCTAAAGAGAGATGCGTAGGCAAGACCGAAGGAAGCGATGATACGATGAACGGCAACATCCCACTCGCCAATCCGAAAGATAGCAAGGTGAGTAGCGACACCACATAACGCCACAATAGAAAGGGCGGAAAGGCTGTCGAGTTGAATATTATAATGAGTAATCA
This sequence comes from Fusarium miscanthi, assembly GCA_014898875.1. NCBI lineage: Eukaryota > Fungi > Ascomycota > Sordariomycetes > Hypocreales > Nectriaceae > Fusarium > Fusarium miscanthi. The sequence continues at coordinate 17,833 of JAAVUA010000071.1, forward strand.
TAGTAGACATATGTTATTGGTAGTCCAAAGAGAGTAAATATTGTTGTTATCACTCGCCCAGTTCAAAGACAAAGCCGTCTCTGTACTACAACTACTTAAATACAGCACGCTGACATCCAATATCTTGACTCAGGGACAATATTATTACCCCGCATGATCTACGAAGCTAATTAAGTACTTATGCAAGACACGTTAGGCTTTCTTGCCCTTGTCAAGACATCTGATGATCCCGAGTCAGTTTGGCCTGAGTAAGCCGGCTGACCCCGACCAGAAGGCCATACAAGGACTAACTGAGGGGTAGGAAGAGATCAGGTGGAATAGAGTTATTAAATGACTGGGTGCAGGCTGGGGGACCTGATGTTATGTCTTCGGCTCGAGGTAAGGTTTATGTGCATAAAGTTAGGTTTGGAAGATAATTCTGTAGACAGTTGAATCTTATAAACGTTCTTCTATCGGTGCCATCTTCTTAGAACGAAAGGGTGCCCTATTGTCCGCGGTTTACTAACAACCTCTCAGATGCTCCATAGATCCATTTCTTCCCAAGCCTGTAGTACTACATTCTACAAATACTATCAGATAGGCTGATTTCCCAATATCACTATCGCAGGTCATTAAATATCTCATAGAAGAGGCTGACATCTTCACTGCTGTCCATCTCTGCGTCTTCAAGCTGCATGCTAGTAAAAGGGTCCCTGTCCAGGTTACATAAATCCGATACCTGGTGATCTGACAGAGAGTTATTAGTTCCGTCCATCTCCGCTACTACATCAAGAGCCCCGAGAGAACAAATACTTTCAAGGCCTTCAACAGCGTCAGAAACACTCGATGAGATCTCGGTCTCGGTGGGCCTGCAGTATTCCATCAAAGAAGACCAGCTACTGCTCGACATCGAGCAGCCATTCGGTGCTTGTGAGGAACACAGAACTCGTTCCATCTCTGAAGTACAGCTCAAGTATTGGTATGGCTGATAGGCTATGATATCTGTCCAGCTTCGGGGGCAGCGATTGCACTGGTTCGTTAGACCACTCTCGACTGAGTTGACAGTTTGGCGAACAAGAAGGCCCAGGGGCTCGACCCCCTCGAATCGGGGTTGATATGCCTTCAACATTTCGATTAGCGTCCGAAGCCTCTGGTTAGCTGTGACCTGACCGTCGAGCCTGGCTTCAAACACGTGCATCGCCATGGGTACAGCGGCAAAGGCAGCCCTGGTGCGATAGATTGTCATTATCTGTTGCATGTTCACAGAACGCGATGTACTCACACGCTGACGGGCAGAAACCGCCCAAGTCCAAGTCGGACGGGCTCCGACAGATGGTCGATAAAGCGAAAGGTCGAAGAACGAACCTCGTCGCCGAGGGCTGAGGGGAGAAACTCAGACAAACCAGACAAGCCAAGATCAGCTATGAGTTTCTGATGATGGAGTAGCAATTTAGCTGTACTTGAGTCCTGTGAGCTTCTATGCGTTTGCGTGGGTTATTAGTTCAACTTACTAGTATTGTATATATACAAAGTTCGTGTAGACAATGACAGACGGATGCCGTTCCTGACTTCCGTGACCTAGTTCGAGGAATTCTTCCCCCGTGGCACTGAACCAAGCCGAAAGATTCTCTCTGCATGTAGATATGATTGTCAGGTCATCAGCACATACTGTCTCCAGCTGATGTGAGCCACTGCGATGTCGAGCCATAAGCTGGAGCAAATCTGATATCATGTAGCAGAATTCCATCAAGCGACGGAATATCCTGAACAGCTGAGCTTTTATCCGTGGTGTATAAACCAAAGATCCGTTGATCTCGGAGATAAAGTCCTCTTCCACCGGCAACGGGTATTGTCCAGGAATCTGCACACATCGCCTTAATCCGAGAGAAATGCTGCGGTCACGAAGGATACAACACCACCAGAGACGTTTCAGTGAACTTGCTTCAGATCCATTGATGTGCCTTACGTGGTTGGCACCAAGGCTTTCGGCATGTTTGATCGCTCTGGTCAACCATACTGAGTTGGGGGCTGGGTGACCGTTGCCCAACGAGACAGGCAAGAAGGTAAGCAGCAAAGCGCCCCGTGCCAGGTCGATGGTAGAGGTTTCAACGTCGAGGACATAAAGAAGCTTACACAAGTTAGCTCTTATCAGCCCTGAGTGGGACAGAGGCAAAGGACCTTTGCTCGTTGGTAAAACCTAGCAGCCGCAAGGCGAGGGCATTCAAACCCGAGTTCTTTCGTTACAGATTCAGAAACGAACTATAGCAATGTCAGCAGCACCTCAAAAGTATAATCAGGTTCACTCACACTGGAAGAAGCAAACAACATCGCCTGGATCAAAAACAACGACAACTTATTCGTCCTTTGTCCGTATTGTTCCCAGAACAGACCCTCATCCATCAAGGGCAGCATCGGGTGGACATGTAGAAAGTATTCTCGAATGAATTCATCGAGTATAGGTCTACGCGGAACTTCCAAGCATCCATGTTGTCGCAAGAGGCTAACATCATCTGGAGGAAGTTGACTCAGGTCTGGATCGCTTATGAAAGCAGGGAGGTCATCTGTTGGCTTCAACGCGACGTGATCACGTTCGGACCTAGCATCGGTAGACTCTAGTTGCACGTTATTGAGATCGCACGGCGAGGGATTAGAGGATGAGGATGGGCAGATTCCCAAAGAAGAGCTGGTGTTAGTTGTACACGTGTCATCCTGGGGCCAGATGTCGTCGAGAGTAATGTTCGCGAAGCTAGTGTTGGTCCTGTTCGTGACTTCGGCGTTGCTGATTTCGAGCTTTCTGCTATCAAACGGGTCAGCTTCGCTCGAGTCACTAATTCCTTCCCAGCCGACAGGCGACTTACCGCTTTGGTTTTCGGCCCTTGACCTCACAGTGGACCTTGTCCAAACGGCAGTTCACGCAGGGTGAACCTCCAAGTGTAATATCGCAGCGCATCTTTCTTCCTCTACAGTGGAGGCATGCTTGCTTGGCACGGCGATTTGGCATACTGAGGTTGACGAAGCGCATTGGGAATCTTTTTGAGAAGGTTCGCAACAGATACCTGAGTTTGCAGTCGTCAAGAGTTTCGAGGGACTGGATTTGGCGTCTGTTACCCCAGATTACATTACCCCATACCCCGCGTCTGGCTAATGCATCTTGACTCAGGAAGCGCTGCCTCAGCTTTTTAACCCGAAAGACCGATTAATCCATTTTGATCTAAAACTCTCACTAGATAGTTTAAGGAATAGTCTCAAGAAGTCTAAGGTTACGGTCGCAATCTTGCTTCTGCTTTGCGACAGATCCGTCACCAGAGCAATAGCCATATCCTCTGCGCTGACTCGTTTTGTATCAGTCAACAATATGCAAGCGTGCCGTCGCGTCATTGCCTGGCTCGGCCCTGCCGACGAGCACAGCCCTATTGCTATCGCCATACTGCAGGAACTCGCCGACTGTGTCGACTTTAGCAACGAGGAGGACGACATCTTGGATAACCGGATAAGATTTAAGCCGGAGAAATGTGATTTTATTATGGGAAGACACCCAGACAACTCACACGACTGGTCCAAGCCTATGCCCTACTCTGACCGCCAGTGAGAGGCCTTAATATTCTTGATATCGCGGTCTTGGTTTCGTCGACTATGGGTCAAGACACCATCATCTTGGTCGGAGGTCATGCCTTGGCTGCATTTCAGGAGCGCCATCGAGATAATTGCTACAAAAGAGAGGCATTGGCTGGCAAGGTTAAGGTCGATATTCATATCATGGTCGAGTTCTCCAAAACATATAGTTTCTCGGCCCTTCGACACTTGAGGGACTTTTGGTCTCTTGTAGGCTGTAGCTTACACACATGCCTGTGAGGTAGCAGAACCGAGGGATAGAGTCTTCGCCCTATTGGGTCTCGCAGAGGGCGGCTTCACGAGTGAAATTGACGTTGATTACAGAAAGGACGTCAAGGACGTCCATCACGATGCTTTGTTTCGGGCGTCTACGTACCATCAGAATCTCAAGTTGATGTCTCTGTGTGACTCAGCGTCTCAGCTGACATGGATCCCCGACTTGGAGCGGATACAACACCAGCGGCCCATGACTTACGGCCGAGCTGCTTTTTGCTCAGCCGAGAATGGGCATGCGTTCACCAAAGAGCAACTGCTATTGCAAGGTGTACGCTGCGACTCCATCACGGAGCTAGTCGGGCCTGGGAGAGTCCAAATACCTAAGCAGAGCTCTAAGTCACTCTACTAGAGGCAGCTCGACGCTTTCTGGGTCCCAGCCTCGAGACTTGGGATTTCAAAAAGGTTCAGCAGTTTTCCCTTATGTTGCATGTAAACGACTTCTTCATCCATCCCCCATTCATCAACAAGATGCACGAGCAGTTGGCGGAGCGAATCAGCACCCATAGTAAGACGCTTGGTGGCCAACTTGCACACTTTGCTTACTACATGCAAAATCGTTCTATATATCTGGCCAAAATGGTTTACGTCGTGCTGGGCCCACGAGACTGCCAACATGGTGACCTTGTCGTTGTCTTTCTTGGCTGCCATCTGCCCATGGTCCTTCGGTCAATAGAATACGGTGAGTACAAACTCAAAGGGCCTTGTGCTCACCCAGCATCCTTGTCTGGCGAAGCAATTCATAGCGAGATGCCAAAGGGTTGGTGTTTACGCTACGCCAAACGAGGCGAAGAGCCTGTCTTTGAGAATCTAGAAGGAAAGCGGCAGCATATAGATTCGCGACTAGATAACATCCCTGTCCTGGAGGAATGGGAACTACCTTAGAGGGGTGATGGTACCCAGTTTTGGTATATTTCTACAGAAGATCGGCGGGAAACTTTGATCCGAGGCTCTCACTGGATGGCTTGAGGGAGAGAGTGGATGATGATTATGTACTGCGGTGACACTGTTGGAGAAACACCAACTTTCAATTGTTATACCGTCTATCTCTAGTTCTGTCTAACAAACTGCTTGTTGTGTGACTTGAAAAGCTTGGACTGGTCCAAAAGCTTCCCTGTCGAAGACTGAAAAAAGTCGACTTGCAGATTCTGAGCATCCTGGAACCGAATAGTCGCGTAACTGAAGTCATCCGCATATGCAAATGCGTTGCCAGTAGCATTCTTCCCCACCGCACTCAGTCCCTCGATGTTTCCCGTACCTCCAGACACGATGTACATAGGCGCCTTGGGGTCTTTCATGCCCGCAGCATCGACAGTCCCGTTGTACATGGGGTAGAAGCGCTGTGAGTTGTGTACGTGTCCAAAGACAGCCAAGTCAACTCCATACTTGTAAAACAACCCTTCAAATGCATTTTGGCAAGGCTTGCAGCCTTCATCGCCAGTGGTGTACCAAGGCCGGTGACCTGCAACAATGACCCAAGGTGTGACTGTACGGTCAACTGATGCAAGATCGGCTTCGAGAAATTGGAGTTGCTGATTGGGACTGCCGAAGGGTCCGCTGTTCAGGTTTGCTGAGCCACCTGGTGCATCTGGTGCGTTGGGAAAGTCGGTTTCGGTATCGATCATGACGACATGTGCCATACCATATTCGAAAGAGAACCAGAATGGCGGGTTAGCCAGTTGCTTAGCCTTGTTTGCGCTCACTCTCGCGGCGTCGTCGGAAGAGGTTGAGGGAAAGGCGAGGGGCATCACTTGGCCGAATCTGTACATAAAATCGGTGAAATTCTTCTGACCCTCAGGACAGAGGTTGTTGAGGATGGGGATCTCTTCACATGCTGCTTCATGGTTGCCTGGGCTGACCATGTAAGGCTTTCGACCAGAGATGGGGGCCAACTGATTGTAGAATGTCTCGAGAATGGCTTGATACGCCTCCTCGCCATGAAGTAGATTCTTGGGTTTCAGGAACCAATCATCAGCGTATGCGAGATCTCCAGGATGGATGATGAATTCGTAGTCATCAGCTGTTGTTGCAAGACGGCCGATGGTTGTATGGTTCAGAGAAGGCTGGATATTGGGGATGACATCTCGCTTCGTGTGATCCATGTTGATAGTGAAACCATCCTCTCCGTAGACACCAAGGTCAATGATGGCGTTGACGGCGAATGGTGTCTTGTCTCCAGCTGCCCGAGGGCTGAGGAACTGATCAATAACTGAACTCTGAGACACAATCTTGTAGAAGTATTTTGTTGCTGGGGACAGGTTGTCAAGAGTCACAGCGTTGGCCCAGGTACGGGAAGTGGGATATGTCAATGATATATCAGAGCATGCTTGCTTGTCAAGCTTGTCTTTTGAGATGCCGTACTGGACACAAGGTTTCGTTTGCTTGGCGTAGGTGTTCCACCCGATGGTTACACCTAGCACAGTTCAGCTATAATGCTTTTGATAGTTTGGTGTTGAGCTTACTGTTTGGCCCATCCAGCGACAGTCGTTGCTGTACTGGGGTTGAGAGATCAGACGGGATGGGCGGGAAGCTGACCTTGGCTAGAGCGCCAGCCGCAAATAAGAATAGACCAGCAATCATGTCTTGAGGTTTTTCCGTCTTGTTGCCAAATCAATCTAAGGCTTCAACTCAAACCTCAATGCGAAGGGAATCGTCCTGAAGAAATTATGGCCATTCATTGTGGAATTTATACTCATTCTCTTCGTCTCTGCTTTAGATGATTGTGCCGGATAGCCGACTGGATACCTTAGCCTCTGGAAGTATCCTGATTGAGAATGTGCTCCGAGGACGTGTGCATGAAGTCTGTCGCTTTTCAATCTTTGCTTGTGAATACCAATCAGCGCGTGGTTATTCATCAGCATCTGATTGGTAGAGCACCTTGGTTTAGTCGGTCACCCAAAACGGCAGGCAAATGTCTATCATGCAGCTCCACTCAACTTTGGCTTCCTTGGGCCGAGGATATACTTGTTAACAAAAGTTCCGGCTCCAAATTGGTTTTGTTACAGTGTTAAAGGTCTTCGCTCAATCTGCTCTATATATATTCTCTGTCGAGACCTTGACTAATAGGTCTCAATTTAAGTGGGCTTGTTATAATAAAATGTCAAGAGCACCAACATATATATTCTTACTAAAAACTGTTGTAAATAGAATATCGTCTTCTATACCTATTATCTCAAACTTGCTGAAGAAAATTACTCACTTAGTACAGAACCCGACCTTTTTGCGGAAGTGCGGAGGGCATAACTAGCGCTATGATGAGCTTCCCGATTGACCAGTTTGGGATACACTTACACAACAGACAAAGAAGGTGCTTAGTTCTTGGGTGTTTCCTATTTGCGATAATTGCATTCTACCAATTGACAGTCTGTACTACTAACTGCCGAAGCACTGTGACCGTAGCAAAAGAAACGTTACTCTAAGTATTCACTACCAAGTGTTATAAAACATGAGTCTGTTGAGATAACTAAGATAAAGGGCACTAGGTTCGCCCATTGCAAGATGTAGCTATGCTTTCCACCGTACTCACTGTTTCTTTTTGGGTAAACTCGGCACAGTCACAGTTTACGGAGGCCGATTTTGGCTCTCTGTCAATGACATAGCAGCACTCATCACTCATAGAGAACCATAACCCGCGCTACAGTTCATAAAAGCCCATGTGCTCGATATTATATTACTCCAAGCCTTTTGAGCAGCTATCTTCATAGGCCAACCGCGCGATGCCAGGGCTCAAGAGCAAGCGTGAGCTCATATTCATTTCGACAGACCAGGACAAATACACAGCTCAGGAAACATCACTCTGAGGCTTAGTATTAATCCATTATCGAGAATTATCATTGGCAACTTGACTCGTGGGGGGGATACGACAGGATGCAGTGAGACTTATGGCTACACAAGTTTCAAGAAAGATTCAGCCAGAATAGTATTCTTCTATTATATCCCTTCTATGGGAACATTTAGGACACAAAGGGTGCGCGATACTATCAAGGCTCAGTGTCGGGGGCATGCCGAGTAGCAGCAGAGTTACAGTGACTTTTCTTTTTAGATGTCTTGGCCATCTGACTGGCATGCTGAGGCTCCCTGAGTCTGAGAACTTGGTAGTCCAAGACCTTCGAGGGAAACATCTCCAAGTCAACTTTATAAGAACTCATTATTTGCACAGAGATTGATTGGCAGTAGTCAGGCATACCTGCAGTCTTTAGATGCTTTGCTGGGTATATCGCTGTAAACCATTGTTGTGGCAAACTTGATGCTGGATCACGACAGTTCAATACAGCAGATAGAAGAGGAGCTGGTTCCGAATTAGATTGGGTCTTCTTTGGACTGGGAGACTGTCCTGTTTCTTATCTTATCTTATCTCGGACTCTTATCTGTGACCGTTAAGTTATGACAGATGCTACCCTATCTGTATTCCTTTTTATTCTTTAATTTTTTTACAGAAGAAAACATCCAGTGAACTTATAAGTAATAGTTTGCTCTATACAACTTGTAGTGAGTACCCTATTGAAGCTAACATTATCACCATTGATGTGTCCACATCACTGTTTTGCCACCCTCTTGGCCTTTGATATACTAAACCTTTTCTCTGCCAATCTTGGCCTCAAGCTCTTCTTGATGCGATGTTTTTGTCGACACGAAATTCCAAGCAGAAATACGTCGCTCAAAGAGTTCATCCAATTCATGGTACGTTCGGCCCTTGGTTTCAGGAAACATTAAAATGCAGGGGATCAGGTAGACCAAGGTAATACCGCCAAAGAAGAGGCCGATCTTTTGACCCCATCCAGCATTCTGATTCGACAGCATGAGAGGAACAGTATAATTCTGGAACATGGTTAGAGAAGAACAAGAATTTAGATTGGGTAGACATACGAATAAGATACCGGTGGCATATTGGATTGTCACTGCTATCGATGTCGTCTTTGCACGCAGGCTTGGACTCGATATCTCGACCAAGCTGATCCAACCTGGGAAGGGTTAGTAACACGATGACCTGATCGCTGAATGACGACATACCAATAGGAGCAAGTGTGTTTGCATACACAAAAGCCCAGAGAGAACACAAGGCGACCAAGGCCATTCCCGAAGCGTTAGTCTGCTTCATGAAACCCAACCCGCCAACAATGAGGCAGATGGTAGCCATTGCTGCACCACCACCGATAACGAGGGTTCTTCGACCAACCTTATCAACTGTGTAGAAGGAAATGATGATGCCTACCACAAGAACCATCTGCTTGACCATGTTACCCAAAAACGGGTCACTGACTCCAGCCAGTTGGAAGAAGTATGTAGTGTAGCCAAACATCAGCGGAACCCCAACAATGTTCTGGAAAGTGAAGGGAAGAGTTGAGATGACAGCTCTCTTCATGTTGATCTTGCTGGTGAATAGAGCTTTCCAGTCTGAGCTTTCATTGCCGGATTTGGCGGTTGCTGAGGACTCGTCCATCTCATACTGGATAACCGAGTACTCACGGTCGATGTCATAGCCTTCGACATTTCCGACGAGTCGCTTCAGGGCTTTCTTGCCTTCTTCATGTCTCCCTTTGGATGCATACCAAGCTAAATTTTCCATGTTAGCTATTAGTCTCGAGGGGTCAATCACTTGGGCAACTTACAGGGCGTTTCTGGAAGATAGAGCATAGGGAAAAGCCAAAGACCAGTGAAGACGAACTCTGAGTAAAAGATATGACGGAACGCTATTGGATTCGTTTCCTCGAGGACCTTCAGGGCTATGGCAAGGAAGACTTGACCCAACGCAAAAGCAAGGGAGAAGCTGCCCAGAAGAGCACCACGGAACTGAGGGAGAGCAACCTCTGACATGTAGACCATGACTGATGTTCCCATCATACCGCCTGCACAGCCAGACACGAGCCTAGCAATAAGAAGAGTCCACCAGTTCGGTGCAATCACCTGGATGATAATAGACTGAAAGTTTTCTGTCAGAGCCCTGTTGTCTTGATGGAGGGTAAAAGCCTACCAGTGTCAGAAAGAATGTCACTCCCCACATGTTGAATTTGCGTCCGAATTTATCGGCAGTGACTGGAGCGATAACCTGGATCAGGATGGACGTGACAAAGTAGCAGGCTGACCAGAGCGAGATGTGCTGCGAGTTGAGAGCTGGTTTGCCGGTTTGCGGGTCTTTGACGGTGGCAAAGTACTCGATGAAGCCTTCGTTGGCAATGATACTTCCAATGACTGAGTTGGCATATCCAGCATACCTTTTAACAAGTCAATCAGTACTCTCAATATCGTAGGTGGTGATCAGGAGGTGGTACATACATTCCCGCCAAAGAGACGCCCAGTCCGGTGAGGTAGAGTCGCCAGAACTTCCTGACGCATTGAGCTCGCGTCAAGCCCGCAAACGCAGAAGTTGGTGCTACATCACCAGTCCCCTTCTTCTCGTCATGCTCATGCTCAGCCTGAACGACATCGACATTCTCGAGGCTTTTCGCCATTGCTGATTCTTCTATCTCGGCGTCGTCTTTGAGGGAAAGGTGAATGGAGATCCACTGTCTTGAGAAGATGAAGTTGATGATCTGCAGAGGCACTCTTATTTATATCTACCAACGATCATGATACCATCGGCGAGAATTCCGACCAACGTGATGCCGTAAACATGATTTGCTTCGAAACTTGACCTGCTGAAAGCCGCTGATACCCCAGATCCCCACACATTGGTAGCGAGAGACCGAGGATGTGGTGCGCTGCTACGGTTGCAATGCGGGGGATTATGGGTCTAACCCCAGAGCAGCGTAGTAGTGCGGAATTGCGAGGCCACAGACGTTGTGTCACGCCATCCGTGACAGGTTTTTTGACAGCTGCGGTAGCTCGGGGGTTCGATCGGCCGATGGATCCTCCTGCGCCGGCGAATTCAGAGCACAGGATCTTACCATGATTGGCGTGTTCCAAGCCTCAGTTGCAAGGGAGGCCTTGAATTTCGATATTACCTATTCCTTATTGACGGCTAACGGGCAAATATCGGGAAAAGCATGGAGTATTAATGGTCTAGACAAGGCTCACGCCGAAAAATGGGATGATTGATGAGGATTAAGCGACGTCAGGAGGTCTGCAACGAATGGCCTGGATGATCCAAGTGTGGCCACCACCGGGAAGTTGTCCGCAGAATATTGATCCATTGGTTGTGATGCAGTAGACAAGACTTTTTGGCGTTGGGCCTCATGCAAAAGCTTGTCTTTTGAACGTCTATTCAACTTGTTGGCATACTTGGGGATCAGCTTCATACATAATGGACTAATTGTAATTCAATAGAAGGTTTAATCCAATAGTGCTGTATGCATTAACATTGTGCTACTTTGTGACTCTGTGACTTTGTCATATATTTAAATATCAGATTTCATTTCGGTCCATCTCTTCTTCAACACCTGCACAGCACTCTTTGGTCTCCGATCCCTTGTAAAGACACCTTTCTTGTTGCCATCAACCCGGAAGATGAAGCTAGACGGGGTCTGGAAATCTGCAAAGTTCCATACTTGCTCTCCGACTACACTCTCCACTCGATCAAATACTCGATGGGACATTTCCAGGACCCGGCTCTGATATTCCTCACTCCAAGGTATATCTCCAACCGTGTGCAATCCAGCAAGAGTATCAGCACCGTACTCCGTCATAATTATTGGCTTATTGTATTTCCCCTCCCAGCTTCTCAAGCACTCCTCCAGACCTTGCTCTGCTTCTTCGAGGTCGCCAGTGTTGAGATACCATCCGTAGTACCTGTTGAGGCAGATGACATCGAAAAGATCTGCAATGAGATCAGTGTGGATATTGGCCTGGTTCTCGTTGGCGAAGCAGATGGGCCGTGTCGGATCCAACTTGCGGTTCAGTTTGACAAGAGGCTCCATATACTCCCTCACACCAGGCTCACTGGCTGCAGGCTCGTTTGCAATCGTCCACATGACAACGCTGGGATGGTTCTTGTCGCGAGCAATGAGTTCGCGTATGGCCTGAGCGTGTGCGTCGCGTGTTTCGTCGTTCATCGTCTCCGGTGAGAAGGTTGGTGTCGGCTTATGGCCAAAGAGCCCAGCAACAATGGTGAGGTTAAGGCCAACTGCAGCTGTCTCGTTGATGACAACAATTCCGTGACGGTCCGCATACTCCAGAACCTCTTCTGCGTATGGGTAATGGGAAGTTCGGAAAGAGTTGGCTCCCATCCACTTCATCAGTTGGAAGTCGTGGATCATGTAGGCGGGGTCATGACCTTTGCCTCGGATTGGTGTATCTTCATGTTTTCCGAATCCTGTGAAGTAGAATGGCTTTTCATTGATAAGGAACTTGTTTCCCGAGACTTTGACGGTTCTAATTCCAACTGGTAGTTCATAAGTGTCTACTACCGCGTTCCCGGAGAGTACCTCTGCACGTAGTTGGTAGAGATACGCAGCTCCTGGTTGCCAAAGATGGGGCGATTCGACGATCAAGGAGCCATTCAACTCCGAGGAGTAACTAATGGGGCATTCGTCTTCGTCTAAGAGTGTCACCTTGATTGAGTGCTGATCCAGAGGGGCACTTGTAGCAATATCGAAGTCCACAATACCAGTAGTGCCCTCCACTTTGGTGGCAACTGTAATATCTTTGACAGAGATACTGGGCACAGTAAACAGCCATACAGATCTGGCAAGCCCTGCGTAGTTGAAGAAGTCATGCTGATAATGCTGCTTTCGCTTGTCATTCTTGAGTGTTTCAACCCTTCCTGGTGGAATAGTATGCCAGTCAAGTTCATTGTTAACTGCCACGGTAAGGCGAACTTGCTTGCCAGGCTGTACAATGTCCGAGATGTCCACCTCGAATGGAGTGTAGCCTCCAACATGCTCGGCTACGAATTGATCGTCAATGTACACACGCCCTCGATGCGTGGCAGCGTCAAAGCGCAGAAAGTAACGCTGTTGAGACCAGCTCAGCGGGATGGTGAAGCGCCTTTGGTAGTAGACCCAGCCAACATGATTTCGAATTTTGGAGTCGATGAAAATGTCGTTGTAGCTTGCGGGAACGGGGACTTGGAGGTTTGGCGGTATGTTGCGTTCCCAAGCTCTTTCATCGTCAATGTCGACCGATTGGCAGAGGGCAAAGTTCCAGACACCATCCAGTGAGACAAGCTCTCGAGAAGCGTTGGCCTGAGGCTTAAGCATAGTGAAGGTTGCGTTGGAACAGGATTTGATGTAGCTGAACTCTCGTAGTGAATGAAGAAATCGTCGAATCTTGGCCCGTAGAGCTGGTAGTGATAGAACCTTGAAACTGGAGCTTTTTCATTTATTTTACCGATTACAGATAAAATCCTTCGGAGAAAACAGCCGTCACTCGCACAGGTAGCCGATGAAGTGTCTCCAATTATCCTATGGAACTGCCAACCGGCATTTCTATATCTGAACCAAATCAGCAACATCCCCAATTGGAGAGCCCATACATCGCATCAGAGCTACCCTGGAAAGGTGATATATCCTCGGTTGAAGCATCGGCCGATGATCACGGCGAGGGCCGTGCCTAATGTGTTCTAGCGCAAGGAACGTTCCCCTGTCACTACCCTCGTGACAGCATTCCACTTTAGCCAGCACCAATCACCAACATCAACAGTGAGCTACTGAGTCGGTTTGCGGGGTAATACAGCAAGCAAATGAATCAGTAAGGCCAAGTGGAGAACAAACAACATCAAGGCCAGGCATGTTAGCGGCAAGTTCGCCGATGGTAGAAATGATTCGACTTTGTTCCAACTTTCACGTCACTTCCGGGCACGATGGATTTATCGCACGATGACTCTCCCGAGGCCGAGCTTCCATCCTGCAGTGGCTGCCGGAAACGGAAGCTGAAGTGTTCCAGACAGAGACCAGCTTGTTCCAATTGTGAGCGATTGGGTGAGTCTGCAGCAAAAACCACGGCCGATGGACCTCTTGTTCACATCCTGCAGGCGCAGCATGTGTTTACGAAAACCGTCGGACGAAGCCAGGCTTGAAAGGCGGCGCTGTTGAGAGTCTCAATCAGCGATTAGGTATGAACTGAGTCAAGTCCAGCGCTCAACTACGACATATGCTCACAGAGAACAACAGAAAAGGTCGAGAAAGCATTGTTTGGCTCAGCCGTTGAGAAATGCACACAAGAACCTCAAGTTACAAATCTCGATCTCCCTGGCGACACAAGTAGTAGCACCTCAGCGCCTCTGGAAGCAATCCTGTCTACGCTCGCCAGTGAGTTACAGAGGCTAAATAAAAACATCGAGCCAACTCGCAAAAGACAGTATGAATATGACCCATACAGAAAAGTCCACGCACTACTCAAGAGGCAAAAGCGAGATGTTACCCAAGAGAAACATCAACCCAGTGATGGAGCCATTACCCAGCAACAAGCTCGCCAAGTCCCTTCCTGCAGTATCAACATTGTTCAGGACCACTTAGATAAGCTACTTGAGGCACATTTCGACAATATTCAGCCATGGATCCCAATGATAATCATGAGAGGGTTTAATGAACGTGTTCAGAAAGACACTGAGCAACACATGACGATTGTGCTCGAGGCAATGATGATGGCTTCTCTGCGCTATGTCGAGATCAATGGTAAACCGCTGGACGACACTTTTATCAGTAGCGAGACGTCACGGCTGCGAACCAGTGTGATGATGGGTGCGATGGAGGGGCTAAAGACGGAGAACTTGCAAGCACTCATTATGATTGCATTCACAGAGGTTAGTCACATACCTTGATCTTGATGTCACATCCACTAAGCATTTAGCTCGGAAATGGCAACTTGGAAAAAGCCTGGCCCATCATCGGGACTCTGACAAGAACAGTCGAATACATAGGATTGTCCGTCGAACCGGAAGTGCATCAACGCAAGAGAGGATTAATATCAGATGGCCCATCGCTACCAGAACCACGAGACTGGCTGGAAGAGGAGGAACGAAGACGAATCTTCTGGAATATCTTCATCCTCGATAGAATCTCATCCATAATCAAGGGGTAAGCTCTCCTCGCACTCTTATCAGTGACCTGCCTGACAAATCCAAGGTGGAATCCAGGCATTAATTTAGCAGACGTTAGAAGAAGACTGCCTATATGTGGCGGGAGCTGGTTCCATAACGAGCCAGCTGTCACGCCCTACTTTGGAACTTGGGATCAACCTGCAGCACATAACAGTCATGATATGAGTCCTTGTTACTCTGTAGGAATCAATGCTGGTGTTGCAGAGCAATCGACGAGCACTTATAGCATTCGGGCCAGCGACAGGGCAACTGGCGATATAACCAAGATTGGCGCTTTAGCATATTACATCCAGTCGATCGATTCACTTTGCCAGATATCAAAGACCTTCCTGCAGCCTGCTGTGGACTTCACCAACAGACAGGAGGTTTCTCTATGGCTGACCAGGTTCAAAGAACTCGATCTCCGTTTAGTACAGTAAGCGCTGTTCTCCCAGTCGCGCTTGTTACTGACAAAGATAGTTGGAAGATGTATCTGCCCCAGCAATGGAAAGACTCTGGCGTATCGCGCGAGATAATGCCTGGAGTGATGGACCCCAGCATGACACTGGCAAATGCGACGCACAACACGTCTGTCATCCTCCTCCACGAGCGCATTGCATACCCGGACTCCGAACTTGTCGGCCTAGACCTGCCCAGTCAATTTAGTGCTCAGAACTGTCTCAATGCTGCAATTGAGACTGCAAACATCACGACCAAGTACCTTGGAGGATCCCCATCAGCTCGTCCTGTGCCGCCACAAATGGGAATATGTGCCTTCGTCAGTGCCAGGACATTGCTAGGTAAGATGTTAGGGGACCTGCGTAACCATCTCTGACATAGTCCTGCAGTACACTCTCGATACTACAACACTCCTTTGTCCAAGGAATTCAAGAATCTGATGGATAACTTGACAGATATGTCTCATCGATGGGCTGGGCTTGAACAGGCAGATCAAACAAAGAAAACTGCCAACTTCTTTGACCAACTGTTCAACAGCCTGCAATTTCAACTTCAAGAGTCCCAGGGAGTAGCGACAGGCCAAACCCTAACAGGCTCCGTCTCGGTACTTGACGTTGAGGGACCTGTTTTCAGTTCGAGACCTGATTCTTCCAAAACAACTCGAGATAATCTTCTCCCCACCAAGGCAAACTTGCTACCGACCGCCGATAACTTGACACCTGGAGTGCATTATCCGGACCAGGTGAGCAATAGCCAATGGCATGTCGACTCACAATCCCCAACCACGATCTCACGGGACGACTTGTTCACGATATCACAAACGTTGATGAACAATGACTTCCTAGAGCTGGATCGTATTGTCAGCTTTGAGGACATGATGACGTTTGGAAACATGTCACAGTATTACGGCACCAATAGCTAGAGGGCGAAGACATGAACCTTTATTCAAGCAGCTTGCTGACTATGGATTATGCCTGTCTTATCAAATGCCATAAAACCAGTACCCTCCCGACATCCAGCATATTCATCGAATATATTTTGGCATCTCAAGATATAAGTCTCCTCCCATAGGTTGATCTGGCCTTTACCATCACCCATCTCTCCACCAGGCCCATAAACCTCCATCTATCGCTTTCGAAGCTTGACGTGGCCTCTGTGCACTCGACCAACCCGCTCAAACTTGCTCATATCCTGCCAGTAAAACATCTCGATCTTCTTGTTATGGTTCAAGTTGACTAGGTTTCGGTTTTGAACGTTCCAGAATCTGAGACATGCCCCATCCGCACATCGAAGAGTCCATTGGCTGTGGTGTCCTTTGCTAGGTCGCCCATCCAGCCAGTAACAAGCTCGCCAAACTCTTCGATCCACAAATCCTTCTCTCTAGCAGACATGCCTGAATGTTCTTAGACTCTGGTAGTTGAATTGGAACTATCAATCAAGCGCGACCTTTAATTGGCTGGTCTAGCTAATCACGGTACGGG
The DNA here is from genome assembly GCA_014898875.1 of Fusarium miscanthi. NCBI lineage: Eukaryota > Fungi > Ascomycota > Sordariomycetes > Hypocreales > Nectriaceae > Fusarium > Fusarium miscanthi. Next base: position 34,591 of record JAAVUA010000071.1, read on the forward strand.
GCACTGGGTTGTTAATATGGAACAAAACTGGCCTCTCTAGCACCAAGTATCGCGATAATGATACAGGGGGAACATCTCATCAAGGTTAGTATGCTCATGTTGGGGCGTATAGACGATGTAACAGTCAAGAGATGCATGTTCTACTGACAACGGATACTATCAACTACGATCTACTTGCCAAAGTACTTTAGTTCCAAGTATCGAGCAACTGGGTACACGATGGCGGTGACCACAAAAGTTAACTCGTTTGCAACATCACCTCCGTATGTCCCAATCAACCCGCCAAGTGGTCCAGTGAACCAAGTCTCTACCATTCCCATACACCACGCAACGACACCCACAAGAAAGGCAACGGAGGCAGCGATGCCATGTGGCAGCCTCTCACGGGTGTTCCAGCCCTCAAGATCGTAGTTGGCAAAGTCACGCTTGCGGAAGATGGTGTGTTCCTCAAACAGGATGACAAAGTAGCTGGTGCACCAATAACCCAGGAGACTCAGGAAGTCCTGCAGATATGTGTTGAGCTTTTTACGACCAACCATAGCCAGAATTATGACAATTACGAAATTGCCCAGTGTCCAGATAAAGCGAGGAACTTTGGCACACGGGGTAGCCATCTGTTGGAATGAAATGGCCGATGAGTAGAGGGACATGATGTTGGTGTTGATGCCACTGAAGGACAGCAGAACCAGGAGAAACTTGGCGAAGCCTCGAGGATGCAGCATGTCCCTGATGAGGAAGCCAAGGCCTTGGTGAGGGTCGGTGTATGCAGTCTTCCAGGCGTCAACATTGTTGAGTGCACTGGCAACCGTAGCTCCCGCCGACATGCCGATCGCCGTAGGAATGCCAATACCGGCAGTAGTCATCAGCCATACTTTCACCCTTGATGTATTGGCTGGGTAGTGCGCATAGTAGTCTGAGGCCATGGTCGCCCACGATGCGGAGCTGCCGTAGACGACGGCAACCAGGGAAAGCAGGTTGCCCGTGAGATCTATACCCGAGCTAGAGGCAGGCGTCTTGTTGTCCGCATACGGCCCAACCATGCCGAAGATTATCATGAAGATGATGAAGTAGATGCACCAGGCATAGCGCTCGTAGACCAGAATGTATTTGAGACCCAAGAAGCTGATGGCGAGGGAAACCAGGGCGATGATGATGACGCCGACAACGAGAGATATGTGGCCGTCGGCGACAGCAGTCAGAGCCAGGCCGCCGCTGATGGTGGCAACAGAAGCCCAACCCAGCTGTTCAATACCGTTGAGGAACGCGATGACCTTGTTGGGATACCAGCCGAAGCTGTAGCGCGAGACGGAAACCTGACGCAGGCCTGTCGCGGCACCAAAGGTAGCGCAGTACGAGGACACGGAGGCACCAAGGATAGAGGCAAAGACGTAGATGAGCAGACTCTGCTTCAAGCTCAACCCGAACTCCCAGCCCAGGAACCCAGTGGCGAAACAGCTGATGCCCATTGTACCCGAGGCCCAGATCAGAGCCATGTTGAGCTCCTCATGCCATGGCACAGGTCGTTTGTCCTCTTCTGTTTTGCGCACGATAGCTTCAGACTCGACGCCGAGAGCCTTGTCCATGCGAGCCTCGAAGCGGCGGAGGCTCGCCAAGACGCCGTGTCCGTAGTCAGATGATGAAGTGAAGCCTTCGACCGGTGGTATGTCGCCGCTACCCGACTCGAGGGACAGCTCGTGGTCCCCGCCCTTGAGCTTCTCATTGTAGGATGCCATGCCTGCCTGAGTCCTTGACTTGTAGGGATCTGGATTGACCAGAGATGGGCGACAGCTCGAGACGTGGATAGGGTGAAAGGACGCAGGTCACACAGTAGAATAGACATGGAGAGGCAAAGCGAACAGGCTCTGGTATTTCTAGATCCTGCAAACCCCACATCGGGTCGCACAATTGAAGATTCGACCGATAGCAGGTGCCGCTTCTCCCGTGCCCACCTACTTAGTTATCGCCCTCGTTCATGGGGTATGATACCACTGGCCTTGTTCCCATTCCTATTTTGCTGTCACATCGTGCCCGTCATTGGTCATCGTCAATCCTGCAAGCGACGATAAGCGTTACTTATCAGTGCCATACCAGGATCTTGTGCGATGCGCGTGCGACTCGCGAGCAGTGTATCCGAGATGTCGTACACGCCAGAACTCAGGACCGTCGGCATTGGCTGCATCCTGCCAGATCCATCGCCCGATGGGGCTACTTATCAACGACCCGCCGAGAATCCGGCTACCACGGCATCGGAATAGGTGCCGTGGGGAAAGTCAGACAAGGGACTTTTTTTCCTGCTTCCTGATGCGGGATGGTTCAACTCCACCTGGAAGCTGGGACAAGCTTTTGTATTATTTTGTTGATGGCCAATTGGGCTGGAGGTTTGAGTTATTTGAGACTAAAGGATTAAATCGCGGAGATGGCCGCCAAGGTCTAGAATCGCCCCAGACTACTGTATCAACTGACTAGAAACCTGTCAGATAAATTCCCAATAATCAACCACTTGCCAGATTTGAAATAGCTAGCTCGAACTTATCGAGGTTGCTTAGTTTATCTATTCTCTAATTCTGGGGCGTTTATAAACCAGAACCGATAAGCTGATATTAGTAAGCGGCACAGATCTGTAAGGCCCAATTTTCTAACAAGTCCGAGAAGATTATAACCTCATTGTTCCTCGAGCTGGGGTTTGCAGTACTTACAGCGCTTCTTGGTTCCAATTGCTTGCTGTTGCAATACACTGCCTGAATGTCCCCAGACACTTCAAGCATGGAAGCGGTCACAATTCAGACTCCAGATGCCTGCACTTATAATTTGTCAGTACAGGTTCTTGTCTGCTGGGAGGTAGAGGGAGGTTCGGCTTTCTTCGCAGCATGGTAGCTCTATGCCACTTTGTAGTGTGCTCATTAATAAACCAGGTTAACAATATGTATATATCTTTAGATAACCTAATATTACTCGTAGTCCTTATCTGTTTAAATATGTTTAAAAAGTGTTTTTAAGCTGTAAATAATACATTTATATATTTCTGGCCTTGAATGTTAATTACAGCTGCATCTTAAAGTCACGACTTAAAGAGGAGACTTGCAATTGGTTTCCCTAGCCTTAGAATAAACAGATCCAGGGTAAGTTGGTTAATGACATTTGCCAAGGTTGGCCTGCTTTAGCCTGGAATTTCTTAGCCCCTGTCTTCTGTCTTATTGGATCATGAAGTCGTGTGACCTGGCCAACATCGTCAATGACGACTTCTAACTATAGTCATTTATCCCAAGTATTTCCATTATCCATTTAATCCTCATTTATACCTTGCGGCTTTCCTTCCATTTACTGCCCATCTCCGGGGTAGACAATCTTATCAGCATCCCCATAGTTTGCTTACATCCATCAACCCTGTTCTAATCCGCCTTTTGATCCCGACGTCATTGATACCCCGCGTTTGGCGATGGCGTCCATCCTCCTCGCCACCGTAACGCTCCTCATCGTCATCGCTTCAGCCCAGCAGTGCAACCTCAAGACCCTCAAAACCTCTTACCCAGCACCTGTTACCGACGACGGTTGGAACTACAGTATCATTGCTAATGAGCTCAGGCGGCCTCGAGGTATTTTATTCGACAGCGAGGGTGCTCTCATTGTTATAGACTCTGGAAATGGTATAATTCATTTCGAACTCGACGATGAAGGAGGAACCTGTTTGCAAGTCAGAAAGAAGACCACTCTACTAAAGAAGAATAATGTAAGCCACTCAGATTCCGGATCTTTCGATACTTGACCATCAGCTAAGTAATATCCTGTGCTAGCTAAACCATGGCATCGCCCTCTCCAAGGATGGACGTACAATCTACGCTTCTTCGTCCGATGAGGTCTTTGCGTGGCCCTATGACCCGTCCAAAGCCACCCTCAGCAGCTCTTCCGTCCAGACTCTAGTCTCCAATATGACTAATGGAGGTCACACCTCACGAACCCTGCTTATCTCGCAGAAACATCCAGATATGCTGCTCGTGTCCCGCGGTAGCGATGGGAACGACGACACAGGGGCTGAAGACCGTGACTCTGGCCGCTCACAGATTCGTGCCTTTAACATCTCGTCCTTCAGCAGCAATTCCGATAAGAAACCTTACGATTACCTCGATGGGGTGATTGTCGGTTGGGGTCTGCGCAATTCCGTCGGCGTGGCAGAGCATCCTGAGACAGGCGGCATTTTCAGCGTTGAGAATTCAGCCGATGAGCTGCATCGCGACGGTAAAGATATCCACAAGGACAACCCTGGCGAGGAGATGAACTTCCACGGCTATCTCAATGGCTCCGACGATCAGGGTGGTAACTACGGCTATCCTCTTTGCTATACCCTCTGGTCTACAGATGACTTCCCTAACCTCGGCGACCTCAAGATAGGCGACCAATTTCCAGCTGATCGCCAGGCTGACGGCGATGATGCTACGACCCTGACTGATGAGGAATGCAAGTCCGACTACGTTGCTCCAGTACTAGCATTCCAAGCGCACACCGCGCCTCTAGACCTGAAGTTCGACGAAAATGGCACACGAGCCTATGTATCTTTCCACGGAAGCTGTAAGTTCTCTCCCTCAACTCCTGACCCATTCCAGCTAAATCCCTTAGGGAACCGTAATCCGCCCGTTGGCTACGAAGTCTCATACGTAGACTTCGAAAACGGCCGTCCTGCATCCTCTTCTCGAAGTACAAACGCCACTACACCCATCATCTACAACAAAGACCTCTCAAAGTGTCCCGATGACTGCTTCCGCCCCGTCGGTCTGGCGTGGGATTCCAAGGGTAGACTGTGGTTCAGTTCCGACAAGACGGGCGAGATCTTTGTGCTGAGCCACGAGGGCGGATCAGGTTCAGGTGGAGGGAATGGATCTGAATCCGGCGCTGGCAATGACGGTGATGATAATGATTCTGCCTCTCTACAGCCAGGATCGGCTGCTTTTATCATAACTCTTGCCGCTTTCATCATCGGAGGCTTACTTGCATGATGCTTCCAAGCGAAAAGCTTTATTAAATTATGAATTGATAACTGCCTGAAATCTATAAAATAAGTGTACACAAAACGGTTCTAACTTCTAATTCTATGTCTAATGTTTGATGCAAAAGCCTCTTGTCGAACCAGCTTTGCGTCTCATTCGAACTCAATGGTAATCTCAGGGACACCCTCAAATCCAGCAGGCATCGCGTGGACCAAACTCCAATAATTGAAATCGTAAATCGGGCTTCCCGAACCGCCATACCGGCCAGTGAATGTGACCTGTGGCACGGGGTTTGCATTTCCAGACACAGATATCGAGATGCCTTGGATGTCAGCCCACGACTGGACATCCCTCTTGGCGAGTGAGGGAGAGGCCACAAAAGTGAATACAGAGCTGCTAGTACCCTCAGGATAAGTCACCTTCAGCTTCTTCGGCGACACTTCCATCACGACGTGGGCCTCGGTAGGACGGAGCTAGGTATTGCGTTAGTAAAGGTAGCGGTGAATTCTGAAAACGTCTTAACTTACGCTGAGCCATCCGATGTTATCATCTCCATAAGACCAATGTGCAACAGCAGGATGGAACTGGGCCTTGTTATTCGACGGTCCGTTGGCGCTCTTCGTTCTATACGACTGAGCTCCGATCATGAGCGACTCGCTGAGCCACGTTGTGATGTTCCGGGTGTCAAGGTCGTAGGGCGGATAGTACGCCTTCCCCTCATATGTCCTATCTCCATCAAATGTCTTCAGTGACTCCTTAAGATCATCCGAGAGCAACGAGTTGTGGAATTCCGAGTGGACGGCAATGAGTGGCGCCCAAGCCCAGTCACGGGCATGGCTCATGACTTCCGGGTACTGCCACACACCGGCCTCCTTTCTCCCGATAATGGGTGCGAGAAAGTGAGATAGGATGCCGAGAGACTTGGTCATGTCGAACGTGTATGCGCGGTCCCATGGACCAGCAAGGTTCCGCATCGCCGGATTCCACAGTTGCGACGTGTAGTTCCAGACGCCGCGCAGGAGATCTGGACCTCTCTGAGAGAGAACACTATCCTCGTGGCCATACCTACACCATAGCGTAAGGCCAAACAGTGAAATGCCGGTGTAGGTCGCTGAGTTGAATTCAGAAAGCGTATCATGCAAGTCAAAGAGGTCAATGATTTCGTTCGCATAATCCTCTCCAGCCTGTGTCATATTGTCGTCGCCAACTTGGCGACCAGTCCAGCTTGTCCCGATTGCACGCATGATTGCAGGGTTGCTGTAAGATGGATAGAGGTTATCTCCGTTGACACCGCCCTCACGGTACGAGTCGCCGATGCTGCAGTTATAAAGACTGTCCAGCATAAGCCCCTTCAAATCGTCAGACAGCAGATCGCCAAACTCTTCGTATATCGTGATGAAGCTGAGACCGACGAATCCTCGCCAGTTCGGGTCCCACGATCCGTACATGCGGGCAGGGTACCATGCTGTTCCAACAGTTGGCTCCTCCGGTTCTCGCGTATAGTCGCCATACCACAAGTCTTTGGGATCATCGTGCTGGTCCTTGATGACGTATCTTATGACATCCTCAGCTCTTGATGCATCACCGTCGCCGTTCCGTGCAAGAAGTCCAACCGCATACCATGTAGAGGCTAGTGTCTCGTGGTTCATTGCCGCATTAGAGTTGAGGTCGTATAACTGTGAGATCTTGGGATCGTAGAACCTATCCATCCACTCCATAGAGTCTTCAACCATTGCTTTCGCCTCTCCTGATAGTGCCCATGATTGCGCAACATGCTGGGTAAGAACTCCAAGGAGGCATGCATACACCCCGTTAGAGACTTTCATATTGGCTTCAAATCTTAGAAAGAATGGGAAATAATCGGATATCTCTTTTATCTGGTATAACTAGTGGCGAATATCCGCGAAGATGATTAGCTACCGTGATAGAGAAAAGGTTATCAGAACAGGCGCCAAGGACTGAAGGAGACAATGAATATTTGTATTAAGTGTTCTTGCTGGTTAAACTGAGCGCCTATCTCGTGGTTCTATGTCTTTGTCTCCTAATCCAAATCTTCCCTCAAAAGCAAAGCCAGCTGCTATTCATTTCACGTGAACCAATAAGGGGTTGTCACTCGACGTTGTAGGATGAGTTCATGCAGGTAAAACAGTAGTCAGGAGATTTCGACTTGGCCTCATAGCTCCGTGACCAGTGCATTCAGTATCGATCCCTTGGAAAATGAGCTTCCACCTAAAATGAAACCTGTTGGTTGACGATGGATGATAATTGGCAGTTGTATAGCCGGGGTATTGAAACCGGCTTTGTTTCCGATGTTCATCAGAACCCATGATAAGATGTGATAGACCAGGACAAAAGACAGATTCTCATTTAGATAAACCCCTGGAGCTTGTGATGCTGGGACCGGCACTGGATGATCTCCCCCAGCACGTGGCGAATAGCAGCAGGCACTTTTCTCCTCCACGGGGATGTTTTGTCGCGGAAAATACAGTCATTTAGTATTTGTTTCATGACGCCTAGTTCGGACACCCACGGGGCGCGTAAGTGGTCCTTTTGTTCGGGCCGCATGAAATTCGGAAATAATTAGTTTCGAGCAAAGCATGGTCTAATCACGGAACGCTTACCCCTGACGAGATGCGGGGACTTGTCGATCGAGATTTCAGCGCAACGTTGCATTTTGACCGGATTGCAAAAGTGATCTGCAAAATGAGAATGTGACTCGAGGTGCACATGCGCATTCAAGTTTTAACAAGTTCGCTGTAGCCATTATCTACAGAATGCATTGCCTGGGGTGCAGCCATCTCGAAGTAGCTGCATCGATGCATCCAGTGATAGACCGATGGGCATGGCAAAGATAGCGGCAGAGAGACTGCGTATTTTCTGGCGTGTTGATAATGTCGGAGGGAATGAAATGCGTGCTTGGTCTTGAACTGGAGGGCTTTTGGTGGCCATCTCATCATTGTCGTCTGAATGCTACTGTAGTGTCCTTCCGTAAAGTCATACCTTAGACTTAGAGCATGTCCACTTTGTCACAAGCCATGACCGCGCGGCAGCCCAAAGGACAAGAGTAGAATATGTCAATAGTGCATGAACTTAGCACTCTCTTGATTTTTCGACGTAAGCTAGTACCAACCTGGTAAGTTTAACCACCATGTCGTGGCTATCCTCTTGGTAATGGCAAGTCTAGCTTGGATTGAATTTGTATCACCTGATTAAGCAAACAACCATTGGCGACTAGTTAATATTTCTAATATAACACTAGCAAGTTAACATATTTAACACAAGTAACAGACTATATATGTTTAAAATATAGTATACCTGAATCTAAGCCGATGGAGGATTAAATGTAGAAATGAATTGCTTCTGGAAATCCCCAAACTTCAGCTTGTAATGGACTGTCCCAACCACAATCTGTGCGGTGATATTGGCCGTAGCACTGGTAATGACCTTCTTCCCAGCGTCAGGGAACGTAGTACGGCGTACCTCAACAGTAGTGCCATCATCGTTAAACCACTGACGAGCCTCGTAAGCTTCGTTCTCGCATGGCGCAAAGGCCCCAGGCTGGGTGCAAGCTTCGCCGCATTGCGTCACGTTCTGCACGCCCTTGCAGACGGTTGAAAAGTCGCCTGGGCGGGGGACGGCGTTGTGTCCTTCGATGGTGAACTTCCAATGAACCATCTGGTCCTTGCCGCGGGTTCCGGTGTAGTCATTGCTGTGCCACTCGTTCTTAAGGTCTTCTGGGTTGGTGACGACGTAGGGCGATGCCCATGCATTGCATGCGAATGCTGTGAGGAGGACGGCTTTGGCGAGCATGATTGATGAACAGCTGCTGGATTATTATGATGAGTTTCTTCACACTTATGTTGTCGGATTGTAGAAGTCAATTTACCTTTACTATATGAGTTTTGCGGAGAGAGGAAGCGTTGGCTGCTGCAAGTAGGTTATAGTTGGAATATATGTCTTTTGTGATCTGTGAATCAGCAACGATGAAACTGAAGGCGGGATCACTGTCTATTTATCCTTCCTGCAAGAAGGTTAATGCCCCTGCAGTATGACAACTTGATTCGATACAGCCTTGCGCATTGTAATATATAATTTTATTTTACTTTTTGAATAAAAGTTTAATATATCAGCAGTTTGGCATAGCGTGCCGAAGATCCGATTGCTCTGTTATTAATGACGTAAAGACTGAAGTTAATCCGTTCAGTTTAATCCTGCATTTTAGACAGGCATATAAAGTAATTTTATTATAAAAGCTTAATATACATAAGCTAGGCACAATGGCATCGGGTAAAGCCGCAATCCTAATATTTATATTTAAATAACTTATTAAATTCTACTTTAAGAGAGAAGAGACTAATACAGAGTTATCAGATACTAAAACAGAAGAAATCTATATTATGCAGTAGTTCTATAGGTTATGGCCTGATTGTTGGCACAATTTCTCCGCAACCTATTGCATTTGCTGTCGATCGCTTAACTCGCCTGTTATGATTTAGTAGGCGAACAGCCTGTTTAGGGCATAACTTTCAGATGCCAAATAATATACCCATATCTGTTAAGTATACGGCTGTTTTAATTTAGCCTCTTTTCAAATTAATTCATCCGGGTGCAACATGTGAAAAATATGCCCGAAACAAATAACAATGTGGATAACAATACGGAGAATAAACGAGAGAAGCTAGGGAGGTATCGTAAGACATGCAAACGAAGGATTCTCTGTTCCGCCATCAACATATGACTATTGGCTCGAGATCTCGCACATAGAGTGAGGTTTTATAAGCCTGCATAATTCTGTAGGCAGTATTAAATATATAAACTGGAGGCCAGTCTCTAATCAACCAGATGTTTTGCACACAAATCATTACGATATTACTCCATCCTATATTGATCTCTGGTTACAACATTTTGTCTTACCTTCTTCACTATGAAAGCCCCTATCTTGACCTTGCTCATGTCCTTGGTGGGTTCAAGCATGGTGTCTGCTATGGCATGTTTATACACATTAGATATTTGTTATTTCTCATGCTGATTAACTCTCAGGCAGTTGATGTCCGTTCAGATATCCCAGAGGGCTACACCATTGTACCTATGACTTGGGTTGGTCCCATCGAAGAGGGCGGCAAGAACCATACCTTCAAGGGTACAGCTGAGGTAATTCAACAGCTAAACATATATGTCATAAAGACGTCGCTGACCTAGAATCACTTACAGGAGGTGCTGGCTCAGATTGAAAAGCTCAATCCCAATTTTGCCGAGTTCGCCGACAGCAAGAGAGATGACAGCACCAAGGTGACTAAACGGGCTCTAGAAGCTCGCCAGCCGGTAAGTCCCTCCTTAAAGTGCTCTTCTCATTGCTGTCCATGAATCTCATATGAAACCACCAAGACTCGTGTTGCTTGTGATGGAGGAGGCCCAAACGGAGGCCAAAGCATGCGCACAAAAGTCGGTGACGCGCGCCAGGGAATCGATCATCTCAAAAGGCTTGGAGACTTTGGATGCGGTGCCCCTAGGAGATCATGCGCACGCATGACGTGCAATTGGCAGTCTGCCATCTGGTTCTGCAACGACGTGAGTTGTGATTCCTTTCCCACAATGCTACCAGGCTGACGACAGTATATATGCAGAACGACTACGAGGTCAGCGACCGTTGCGACTGGCAGGGCTATTTGGCTGAGCTGGTGATCGAGAAATGCCAGCGGCACGTCAAAGCTGACTGCTGGGTTCCTAATCCCACTTGTCCCAATTGCTGCCAGGCTATTGATACGTGGCTTGTTATGGGTGCTCAGTATGATAGACGGAATTGGAATGTCATGATTAACGGAGGGTGCTAGGGTCGTTGAAACCCTGCATACTGCTGATAAGCAGTGTGCTCTAGAAGGACCTTGGCTGTTTTAATAGCAGGACCTACAGCAGTCAGCGAGATAAGAAAGAGAAGGGCGGTGATGAACTTACGATAAGTGAGTAGCAGTTTAGTTAAAGTTGAGGCGAATTGCTGAGGGTAGTTACTGGCAACACGATAGCCAGACGGGTTGGAAGAAGTTAAGTTATATATAGTTAAACTCAAAGTATCAACATTGCTATTGTAAAAGATTCATAGACCCGTTTATGTAGTCTATTGCTGCTTGTACCAGCGCCTACATCTGCTTCCATCAGCCAGACAACCCGGCTCCCTTGCCCGCCACTGACTTCCAGCAGGTGACCGACTATGGCATGTCCAAATGCGAGATCCAGGTGCGCGTGCAGGGCACCAACTCCGACATCGCAGACTGGACGCCCGAGGCTGCTTTCAGCCACATCAACGACGACGACGAGGGTCTCCAGTGCAAAGGAAAGTCCTACAGCATTGGCAACGACTGCAGCATTACATTCGGCATTGCTTCTTCTCTGCGCGCGACAGTGTCCCCATCAAGAAAAAGACCCTGACCGAAGCCGTGGCCCCTGCGGTCGTGAAGACAAGTGTGACCAAGACGGGCCGAAACGAGGGGATGTGCGAGCCCGATTATGACTTTGAGTACCTGGAGTATACATACCCCGTCACTGGAACTGTGTTGGTGAGCGTGCTTCCTGATGGGAAGAGGGATAAGGCTTCTACACAGGCAAGGATTCATTGGACTGTGTCGTGTCCTGGTGCTGGTATCTGCGGGTCCTTCAGCGATGATAATGTCCAGAGCATTATTTCTTATGCAACTGGACTTGCTGGTATGTCTCCTGTTGGAGAGTGGGCCTGTGCAGCATGCACGAAACCAACTTCATGAATTATTAAAAATCAAATAGAATTATTATTTTAGAAGGCCAATATCGTTGGCTAAGTTAAAGTGTATTAAATCTGCTATAGCAGAGGAAAGGTGATAAACCCTATTTTAGCAACAGATATAGCCATAAAGAGTAGATCACCACGTAACCTAGGGGGCCTCAATAAGTTGGTGTCGACGGCCTCAACTGGAGAGCAGCCCACCTCGACAGCTTACCAACTGACTATCTGATTGGATCGAAAGGACTCAAGTATGTGAGGCCCAACATTTCAGCTCCCCACTCCTAAGCCTTGGCTTCCCGTCATGCCGAGATCTACTGGCTAAATTGGCAGCTTCTCGTCGATTGTGTCTTACTACCCCGCCCTGCTCGGCGCTTAATTAAATCTTAGCAGTAATGCGTTGCGTTTCGGGGAATCTTCTGTCTCTAGATAGCTTTCTTACACCCGCAACACGTATCACCAACATCCTCTATTCAACACTCTATATATGATTCAGATTTATCATCATGTATCTTGCCTCACTCAAGTTCTGGCCGAAGCGCAAAAAGCCAGCCAATTCCCCAGTTCCTTTGCCAGCCACCACCAGCACCGAACTACCGCAGCCCACCGCTCACCCGACCGCGCCTTATATGCCTACAAGAGAATCGGACGAAAACAACATTGCTTCAGAAACAAGCGTCGTTAATGATCTCCAGGCTACTCCTACACCCAAACACTCACCATCCGTCCCCCAAACCTCGGAATACCCACCAGTCTCTAATTCACTATCCACTACTCAGCCTTTACCAACGCTGTCAAAGTCCACAACCAGAAGTCTTCAAGAACGTCTTTGGAACCAGGCTTACGCTAATATCAACGATAATAAACCAACCACGGTCAATGCCTATAAGAAATTCCTGCTAGTAAGGTCTGAGGACCTTGAACCACGGCCTATATCCTCGCCTGATAATCAAACCATTAATTTAACCCTCAGAAACCCATCTCACATGGCAAAGCTGGTAACAGCAGGGCTTAAAAGGTCAGATAAAATTGCAGACATCAAAAAGAACATTGAAGAATTCGGTCAAGTCGCAGCGCCTGTCAAGGCTGTGATGACTGCCGTCATTCAGGCAGCGCCCCAGGCTGCTGTAGCATGGTCCTGTATTTCTTTCTCTCTCAAAGTAAGATAACCTGGCAATCCTCTAATCCTAAGTCTCTTACTCATTAAAAGTCTATAGATTCTCGCCAACCCTTTGACAGAATCAAGCATTAACCGCAAAGGCATCACTTATATCTTAGGAATAATAGAATAGTACTAGGCAATTATTAATCTCCTATTAGATAAGAACCATCCTTCTTCAAGTCTAAGGGATCAAGTTAAAAAATCAATCGTCCAACTATACCAGAAGCTTCTCCTCTACCAAATGAAGAGTATCTGTCGGTACTTCAGAAACGAAATTGTTATCGTGCTCAGAGATATGTTCAAATGGGACGATTGGACTGGGGAACTCAAAAGCGTTAAGGACGCTGAGGATGATCTGCGGAAAAAGCTAGGACTCTACCAAGATGCATCCATCTTTGGCCGTCTTAACAGTCTAAACTCTACCTTGAAGAAAGAGTTTGGGTATATTTCATCCCTCTTAGAATCGCAACAGCAAATGGAAAAAGAAAACGACAACAGACGCTGGATGGCCGCGCTACGACAGACGAACCCGATCGATGATAAGTCACGTATTCTAAGGGATAAAGGAGATCTTCTGCGCGATTCCTATAGATGGGTTTTGGACCACGATAACTATAGGGAGTGGAAGGAGGATTCCGCCTACCACCTTCTCTGGATATATGGTAACCCAGGGAAGGGAAAGATGATACTCTTATGCGGTGTTATCAACAAATTAGAGAAAGATCCCTTAAATATGCTATCCTACTTCTTCTGTTAAGCTTTAGAAGCAATGCTAAATAATGCGACCTCTGTTCTGAGGGGCCTAGTATATAACCTTGTGTATAAATATCCTTAACTGGTTCCTTATATCCGCAAGAAGAGACCTGCTATTGGAAGTGAATAGTTTGTTGACCTTAACGCATGGGAAACTCTATTGAACATTGTTGAGCATATCTTGTAATATCCTTACATGCAGGGTGTTGTTTTACTTTTAGATGCCATGGACGAATGTGTCGATGTGGATGATCGCTATAAGCTTCTATAGTTTATCTAATGAGTGTCATTGACTTATTACGCCAAGGTCCTTGTTATAAGCCGAGGATGGCGAGATATCCGGAAATGTATTGCAAATGAGACAGATTGCACCTTTATTATTTCTTTGGAAGAAAATGGATACCATGTCTTGAATGCTGTTGCTGCTTATATTACCCGAGAGGTTCAGAACCTAGCCTAAAGCGACCTGTATAAAAGGGAGCTGCAGATTCTGACTACTGTTAGAAACCACCTCCTTCAAAACACCAACAATACCTTCCTGTGGGTCGCTCTGGTTTGCAAAGCTCTAAAATATCCTGATATTGAAGAAAAGGAATATGTTAATTACGTCCTTAATATGTCTCCTCCAGGTCTTAATGAACTGTATATGCGGATGTTTTCCCAGATATCCTCATTAAAGTATTAATCAGACCTGTGCATTAAGATCTTAGAAATCATCTCTATTCTCAGGCGTATAGTTACACTGGCCGAGCTTTACTTCATTCTTCACGCAGCACCTAAGACCAAAGATACATTGAACAGGCTGAGGCACGCAATCTATCACTGCGGTTCCATGTTGAATATTCAGGATAACACGGTTCACTTTATACACCAATCAGCAGTGGACTTCTTGACAGATCCGACACTTAAGGGAATTAAGAAGATTGTAAGTCGATATTGTGATATCTTTACAGCCTGTCTGTAAGGTTTGAGGAAGTCTATTAAACGTGATATCTATGGGCTAAAGGCTCCTGATATTCACCGAGATGACATTAAAATGCCTAAGCCAGACCCTTTGGCCTCTCTTAGATATGCTTGTGTCTATTGGGTCGACCATCTTAGCGATAGCGATTTCGTCAATTATTTGAAAGACGGCAGTAACACTCATACGTTCCTTCAGGAGAAATTTCTGTATTGGGTAGAGGCCATGTCGCTATTACTTGAGGTGCCACGAGCAATCGAAGCCATACAAAAGCTACAGGCACTAGGTGTAAGTCAAGCAGCAGTATATCATGTAGGGAAATCCAGTTCATTAAATAACCGTCTCATAGGAAGCAACAGCAAGCTCGGCGGGGCAAAAGGTGTCTGAATTTCTGAATGACGCAAACCGATTCCTGTTTTCTCACAGGGATATGATTGAAAAACTACCATTACAAGTTTATACTTCAGGTCTACTATTCAGCCCGACCGAAAGCATCGTCAAAGCATATTTCCGGGATGAGGCGCCTAAATGGGTTACTGTTGCTCCAGGACTAGACCCAACATGGCCTGCATGCTTGCAAAGGCTAGAGGATCATCAAGGTGGTGTTTCTTCCGCAATCTACTCACACGATGGTCAATGGCTTGTACCTGGATCTTATGACGGACAAGTAAAACTATGGCATGCCGGAACTGGTACTTGTATCCGTACAGTTGGCGGCCATGGCGAAGAATACGATCCTTATGATGAAATCAAATCTACAGCTGGTGTTATTGCTGTGGCCTTTTCAGCCGACGACAAACTCTTTATATCTGGGTGTTCCAACGGATTGGTGAAGGTCTGGGACAGGATGACAGGCAGTTGTCTCCGACTTTTCAAAACACATTCATCCAAGGCTAAGGCAATGGCTATTTCTTCAGACGGTTGCACAACAGCATCTGCTCTTTATGACGGTAATATTGTCATCTTGAAGACAAATGGGAGTTTGCCTGCCCGTATCATCAAGTATCACGAGCCATCAAGCTTTGCCGCCAATGCTGTTACAGTGGCCCTCACCAAAGATGGGCAGTGGGCTGCTGTGTCGGTCTCGTCAGAAAAGACTATCAAGATCTTCAATACGACGACTGGAGAGGACATGCATATTTCTGCCGGTGACAGATCCTTTGCTGTTGCTTGGTCTGCCGACGGGGACTGGATTGCGTCAGGTGGCGATAAAGGCGTCCAGATCTGGGAAAGGAAAACAGGCCAGCTGGTCCAGGAGACCAAGTTTGAGCTCCCAGGATATGGTAATATTGTCACATACATGTGCTTTTCACGTGGTAAAGAGTTATTAGCGGCTGGCTCGCGTTATAATATCTCCATTTGGAACACAATAACCGGTGCTCTAATATGGACGATAGATCATTCAACCGCGCAAGATATGAACTCAGTATCCTTCTCTCCCGACGCAAAACGAGTAGTTTCAGCATCATATCCTCAAACCATTCAAGTCTGGGATTTATCAATTGTCAAAGACGCAGCATACCACGATCCCGGATACAGCCCAGGTGGTTTGCGTTTTTCTGATAAAGACCATTTCATAGGACGATACCCAGACGGCTGTATTAGGATATAGGGCAACAAGGGCGAACTTTCCACGTTTCTTAGTCCGGCGCACACAACCATGGCACTCTCTCGAGACAACAAACGGCTTGCATCATCTGGCAGAGGTGCGATCACAATCTGGGACATAGAACCCGCCAGAGTTATTCTACAGATTTGTTGCCGCCAACACCATGTCATTTTTGACGCACGCGACGACAGAATGGACGAGAGTCAGCTGTCTTGGCCTCAATGCACTCAATGCGAACTAAGCCTTAGTCGAAGTTTGGAGGGGTGCTATGACATGGCGTTCCGAGATAACTGCCATCTTGCGACAGCTTTCCAGGGTTTGATCAAAATCTGGAGCATTTTTGATCCAAGTTCAGCGCAGATACTTAACTCAGGAACTGACAATATATCAAATATAACCTTTTTGAATGATGGTTAGCTTCTCTCTTGTGTAGCCCATTCATGGGTTAAAGACGGTTCCACGGCTGGAGATGACCAGATTCAACCTAAAAGCAAAATAATTCAGATTTGGAATATTGCTACAGAGCAGTACACGTCGATGCTATTGACAGGTATAGTGGTACCTTAGGACTACTATTTTCAGTCTCTCAGTTTCTCAGCAGATATGCAACTATTTGCGGCCGCAATAATGATGCATACCAGCGATTATTCCTATTCTGCAGGGATTTGCCTTTGGAATGTGAAGTCTGGATCTCTTTTGCGAATTTTCAAAAGTGAGAGCCTTGAAAGCATTACAGCAAGCTTTGACACTAAACTTGCGCATTGCTTGCACACCGAATACGGCTTCATTGACGTTAGTGGATATGCAGGGACGGGCTGCGCTGTCTCTGATGTCTCTGGAAAGGATTCTCAAGATTTGTCAGATGGAGGAAAGTTAGAGGCAATGCCTGACTTCTGCGGTTATGGCCTTAGCTGCGACCGAGAGTGGATCGTGCAAGACAGGAAACGATTGCTATGGATTCCTCCTGACTTTGGAATTGGCCATTGCAATGGCGTAGCATTAAGTCCTGTGGTAGATGGGGCGAGTATTGCTTGGCTAAGAGAGGCTCGTAGTGCAGTAAGAATGTATTTTAAGAGTTAGAAATAAGTACATAAATAAGTAAAAGATAAATAGGATTTTTTAAATATAAGGCCGGTCACAGAGGCTAATATCTAATAGTTAGACATCATTGATTATTAAATCCATTACTACAGTTCAGTACTGATGTTTTGAGATTTCACTGTTAAAATATAACTCAAGCGGTGGGACGGAACTCCTGTCGTAATCATCACAGCTGATGTCGTAATAGATAAGTAGACTGGGCTTCTCCACCTTTCTACGGAGAGCTACATGTTGTTGGTTAAATAGTGGTAGTGTCCCAAGTGGGGGAGATGTTGCCATTCGATCAACAAAGATATTTTCCCTATCCTCCACAGATAGTTCCATTGGCATGCACTATACCCTCCATGCAGTTCGCACGTATGTCTTGTACAGGACATTATACTGTGCAGGTATCCAATTATGAGTATCCGGTATCCAAATCAGGCACCGTGGACCGAGAATATGTCGCGATGCTCAAGAACCCAGTCAATGCTACGTCTCGGCGGGCAAGCTCGCCATAGTTGCAGATCAACGCGACATGCCCAGAAATATCCAGTCTATAAGTGATTTATAAGACTATGCTCAAGTAATGGATTTCATCTCCGTTCTTGTCCCGTTGAAGCTTTCAATTGACATACTTGACCACGTCACTTGAAAATGGGAGTCGTCGCAACCTTGAAAAAGAACAAGGTCGGGGCAGTGGTAGTGTCCGTCTTTGACTGGTACCGTGCGTTTTTCACATCTGATCTTACAGAGCATAGGCTGACAATCACGCAGCGTCAGAGTACCCCAAAGAAGAGAGAAAGCTTCTTCGCAAGCTTGATCTCGCCATCCTTGTCTTTGGATCTCTGAGCTGTAAGTCTCGCAACATCTACTGTGATTCAGTAATGTACTAACTCCTACCAGTCTTTTGCCGCGTCAGTCTCGCTCCCCGCCTACAGGGTCTTATACTGACAGTCTGTTCAAGTTCCTTGGACAACAAAATATTACAAACGCTTATGTCTCTGGCATGAGAGAGGATCTAAACGCATTTGGCAATGAGTTGAACTACTATGTCGTTGCCTGTAGGTCATGTGCGCCAGTCTTCAATTGCATAGGGCTGATCTGGAAACGTCTCATGCAGATAATACGGCTTATGTCTTGGGTCAGATCCCACTTATGACTCTACAAACAAAAGGCAAACTGTAAGTCATAGCTAAACGACATACCAATCATGCGAAGAGACGAAGTTAACCATGACAGGGCACCATTCTTGCTTCCTTCGCTCCAGATCCTTTGGGCTGTCATCGCTTTTTGTCAGTCCGAGATCAAACATAGCTGGCAACTGTATATCTTGAGGGCCCTGACAGGGTTCCTCGAGGCAAGTTCCTTTGGCGGCACCCATCTAATCCGTAAGTCTCTGCACAGCAACAATCATTTAGACCGTCATCCATGTTGAGTACTGACGTTTGTCGACGCAGTTGGCTCGTGGTTCAAGAACGAAGAACTCTTCAAACGAGCGGGCGTATGGTTCATGGGCAATTCGCTGGGTTCAATGTTCTCTGGATATCTCCAAGCTGCTGCATACCGAAATCTCAATGGCGTTTTTGGACGTGCTGGTTGGCGATGGCTGTTTATTGTGCAAGGCATCATCACGTTACCTCTGGCCTTTCTGGGATTCGTAGTTTGGCCAGGATTGCCTACGTCGCCCAGAAGGTGGTATATGACTGAGGAAGAGCATGCTCTCGCACTGAAGCGTATACCGACTGTCGAGAAGGAGGGAATCACGTGGAAGACGTTCAAGTACACCTTGAGCCGTCCCATGTGGTGGATCTGCGTCTCGTGCTACATATTCTTATGCCAGGCGCATTATTGGGTAAGTGTGATCTTCCACGCCTTGAATTCGATGCATGACTTACCTCGAACTAGACTGGCTACATGGCCCTCTGGCTCCGTCACGCTGGCTACTCAATTGAACTCGTCAATATTCTCCCAACGTTTATCGACCTTCTACGCGCTATATCCTCCTGGCTTGGCACAACACTGGCAGGCTGCCTTAGCCTCCGAGGGCTTTGGACGTTCCAGGCATCATTTGTGTTCTTTGCATGCATTGTGCTGTCCATATGGACTGTGCCTGATGGCCTAAAGTTCGCTGCGTTTTACTTTGGTGGCTTCTCTGGCATGGCATCGCCGATCCTTTACTCGTGGGTGAACTCAACACTGAAGGAAAACTACGGCGAACGTGGACTCATTATTTCGTCCATGATGACACTTGGCTTCTGCAACCAAATCTGGATCCCCCTCTTCACATTTCCAACTGTCGAGGCACCCAAGTTCCCGAATGGATACCCGGCGGCGACGGTGTTTGAGTTTACCATGTGGGCGATACTGATGGGAGGAGTCTGGTATATGAAAAGGTGGAAGACCAAGCACCCAGATCTCGAGATGCGTTTGGCTGAGCCTGAGAGCCTTGGCCAGGCGAGTGAGTCAGAGTCTGGAGATACGAGCACGACTGACGCAAAGCGGGCAAGCAAACATGTCGGAAGCCTCTGATTATTAGTGAGATTGAGTATGTGAACAATTGCCATGATTAGAGAGCGAAGTCATGAGACACATTTATCTCATGTAATAATTATGTCGAAAGATACTTGATTGATTACTATATACATAGAATATGTAAGCCTGAGTGCATCAGCCATCTGCCACCAATGTTCTCCCACTTGTCCTCCCTTTCTTCCGCTTAGCGACACATCTGTAAATACTGTCCCGTAGAGGGCGCTATATCAGAGGCTCAACCGAGTTTGAATCTCACAAGGGGATCATAATCGTAGTTAGGGTCATCGTTTCCGTAGTATCTCTCAGCACTATCCACCCAGTACCAAACAATCGGAGTCGGACCGCTCTCAGAAGAACAGCTGAGGACGTTATCGGCGTCGGGTGTGCACGAAACATAGTGGTAAACAGTCACACTGTCGATGCGATCTGCGGTGTCGAACTGGAAGGCGTAGTTGTGACCATCGGGAATGACAGTGTAGAGGTAGACTTTGGTGCCATCAATCAGATGCGTGAAGAGTCTGTTGGTGTCGGGCTCGAGTACGAAGCGGGCCTTGGAGGTCGAGCCCCCTTCCTGAGGAGTGCTGTAGGTACCGCCCCATCGATCGATATATGTATCCTTCTCAGTGTTATCGACAAAGACAGCGGAAATCTGAGTCCCCTCGAGAGCCTCCGTTGTAGTGGTAGTCTCAGCAGCGGTCGTGGTAGTCGCCTCAAAGGTGGTGGTAGTTGGCTCAGCAGTGATGGCAGTGGTGGTTGTGACTCCATCAAGAGTAGTAGTAGTGGACTCCTCGCCAAGTACAGTAGTTGTCGAGCCTTCGCTGGCCGTGAGACTAGTGGACAGATCAGAAAGGACAGTAGTGATAGTCTCTCCAGCAACCGTAGTAGTAGAGTCGTCAGTGATCGCAGTAGTCGTAGAAGTCTCCTCAGCAGCAGTAGTCGTGGTGGTAGCAGCGAGCGCGGTAGTCGTCAAAGGCTTACAGGGTGACGCCAGAGCAAAACGAGCTCGAGTCGAGACCAAGCAGATGGCCAAGGCTTGGAGTGAGAAACGCATCGCGGGAACGAGTGGACGTGGTTGAACAACCAACAGATGAATGAGCGTGGGGTGTCGCAAAAGTGCGCGACAGGAATTCGAACGCAAATGCGAGAAATACCATATCTTTTAATAACAGCAATCAGGGGTTGATAATTTGCCAAATTATTTAGCTACGCAAGCTATTGGCTTCTAAGGAGAGACTATTGCTCACTTAGATCTACTGGGCCTGCGCTTATCGACGCCACGCTTCATATTCAGCCCAGGTGGTGGAATTTTCGGTCGTGTCACCAATCAGAGGATATAATTTTATTATTCTAGTCGCCCGTTTCTTTCACTGACGTAGGTACGAAAATAGCTCTAGTCCTTAATAAGATGTAAGGATGTTGATTTACACAAATCATTTCAAGTCTCAGCCTTGCAGACAACAGACTGCTATATCTCGCTATCACAACTTGACAATGCATTTGTGGCCTTTGGGCGCAATCAAGAACCTATTCTCCATCTCCATCATTGCATCAGTCATCCCAGAACCTAGTTTGGCGCCACGGCATTCTCGGAAGAATAGCGCAGCACCAAGTCGCAACTCCATCCAAGCCAAGTGTAGACCAATGCAGATCCGTGATCCAGCGCCAAATGGAGATAAAGCAGTCTTTTGTGCCGCTGTCAGCATGGACTTGTCTATGAAACGATACCCATTGAACCTGAAAGCTGTGTCAGTGTATAATTCAAGGAAACAGAGACGATCATACCTCTGTGCATCGTCAAAGATGTTTTCGTTGCGATGCAGTGTGAAAGCTTGAGTGCTGACGACAGTACCGGGAGGAATATAATGACCGCAGACGTCAAGACCCTTGCCAGGCACGACACGCGGAAGAGCACCAGGAGCTGCGCCATACAGACGAAGCGTCTCTTCAATCACACTATTAAGAAGTGGAGCACTCTTGAGCTCTTCAAAGGTCAGCTCGTCACTGAGCTCTGATATCTCACGTTCCAGTTCAGCTTGAAGCTGGGGTTGCTTGAGAACGGCCCAGATGAGGTACGTCAAGGTCACAGCCGTAGTATCCGATCCAGCGACGATGAGATTGCTCGCTTCTTGCTGCACGCTCGATGTGGAGAGATTCGTCTTTTCCTGACTGTCAGACTCGGCCAGCATCTGGCTGAACAGATTCGCCTTGCTGAGACCGTCCCCTGCGCTTTGCATATTGCGCACAGCTATGGAACCGTGCTCGAAGACAACGTTGTCGGCATTTAGTAACTTCTTTAGACCCTGGAAAGGCAGCCGCTGAAGAACCGGATAAATCCACGACAGCTCTGCCCGAATTCCGCTTGCAAGAAGCGCTGACTGAATTGCATCGATGTAGGGAGTTTGCTGGAGTTGTTGAGTCTAAAGCCTGATCAGAACGTGACAGTCATGACATACCTTGCCCAGCTCCAGCATTCGAAATGATTCCCCAAACGAAAGGTGAGCAATCACATCCGTTGCCATGAGAGTCCACCACTTAAACACATCCGCCCCAGTACTTTGAGCATCTCGCTTGATGTTGCTCACCGCAAGCTCAGTCTTCTGCCTGATTTCCGACTCCCAATTGGTCAACAGCGAGCTTACACTGAACGCACGAGCGAAAAGTCGTCTTCGGGCAGCATGCTGGTGAGGATCTCTCATGACAAAGATACCTGGCTCTCGGTTAGGCGTTATACCATCGTACCAAGCCGACTTGATAAAGCCAGAGCCAATCTTGTGGATTTTCGAAAACGCTTCTACGTCGCTGACAGCGACCTCTCCGGGCGAAACGCGTACGACTGGTCCGTAGCGCTGGTGCAATGCGTGTATGTAGTGAACGCGGTTGCCGGCGAGAATCTGAAACTTGAGGACGAGGTGAGTAAAATGAGTGTACCATGGCCCGGGCAAGCCGCGGAGAGGGGACTTGAAGGCGTTGACCAAGGCATAGAGGACTATACCGACGAGAAAGACGCCGGCCAGCAATGGTATACTGAGATATTTCGCGATGTACATGGCTACGCCGGTCCACGAAAGATACGTCAAGGTTCCTGTCGAGCCGGTGGAGTTGTCAACTTCTTATAGCTCATCATTCATCAACATCTTCCCCGTGGGGTACCAGGGTCTAGTGTAGCGGGGTATCGGAACGGCTGGGGCATCGGAATAGTGGAGGTCACTTTGCCGACGGAGTTCTTCAAGATGCCGAACAGGCCGAGCCGGGCCCGTAAGTTGCTCCGGAATGCCATTGTCGTGGTTGGGTATTTATTTATAAAGTGGTTTCTGTTATCGCAGAGGGCCTTACAGTGGTGGTGTTTTCGTTGGATGGACTGAGCGGAGCAGAACCCAGTTCGAACCCCCCTTGTCCACAACCCGATGACCTAAATTCATGGTGAGGATCAATCAAAGTCAGCCCAGCTTTCTTGTATATAAACCATTGCCAATAACATATTGTAGCCCAAGACAGCAACCCATAACCCCACTCTCATATACCTGGCTCTCGGTTGGGAGTACTGCCATCGTACTAAGCCTACTTGAGAAAGCCAAAATCGATGTTGTGGATTTTTGAGAACGCTTTTAGGTTACTACTTCGAAGATAAGCAGGCTAAGAAGAGCAGCGAGAGGATCCGGTGTGATTATCTCAATTGCCGATATGTCAGACTTCAACATTTGGACCAGTTCCAGAGCCATGTTCAGAGGGTTCATGGTGTCTCCCGGTGGACGTCTGGGTAGTCGAGGATCAAAACTACGCAATGTACATGCGAATTCCATAATGACCAGCGTCTTGTCCACCAAAATAAGCCGCCGGGCGTAATAAATTGCATTGTCTTGTTGGTGGTTCTCGTTTATCGTTTATTAATGTAGATAGAATAGCCGGGAAAGAAATATTCCGGCCGGTTATGTTCCATTCCAAAATAGATCATCACATTGTTTTTATCATTAATCACAGGACAGTATCTCAGCCTACATAAAGGACGGACTATTTTCTCATTCTCCTGGGCAGTTGCCATTTCTAGCATCGTTGTAGTCGCTCTAATCCATCAATCGCTATCTAACTCGTCGCTCGCTCGATCTCAGTCATCATGCGGATGAACGACCAGGATGCCGGCGCAGCGACTAGAGCAAGACTCGAGCCCTTAGGCCGAACAGGTCTCAGCATTATTTATGCCGATAAATCTGAGCCTCAAGTCGCCATCAAAGCCACTGGATACTGGCTAGATGGGGAAATGTATGACCACGCATCCTTTGCCAAGGGCACCGACACAAGCAAGGTATTCAAACGCGAAGCCGCTATCTACGATGCTTTGGGCACGCATGAACACATCCTCAAATCATTTGGAGCTGCATATTTTCCTCCTGCCCCGGGCGAAGAATCTGAGCTCAAGACCGACAGCGAGAGAGAGGCCTGGGCTTTGAAACTTGAGAGAGCCCCCCACGGTGATCTTCGCATGCGCATCCTTGAAGACGATGCACCGCCCACGGCCAAACGCTTGAGCATGGCGCTTGATCTTGCGGAGACCCTGCATTATATTCACAGCCGAGGTGTGATCTGGGGTGACATCTCGACGCGAAACATCCTTCTTTTCGAATCTCTTCATATGAAACTCTGTGATTTTGCTGGCTCCACCCTACGCGGGGTATATCCAGACCTTCTCTTCACTTGCGAGCCTCGCTACTGGATCCCGGACACGAACCCCCCAAGCCCGGAAAGAAGCATCTTTGAGAAGGAATTATTTGCGCTCGGAACTGGTATCTGCGAGATTACTGAATGGTCAGTTCCATATGGCGAGATTGGGATTGATGAATTGCAGGAGAAGCTCATGAAGGGCAAGTATCCGGATCTGAGCGAGGACAATCCTGCCAGACATGTGATCCAGAAGCTATGGAACCTGGAGTACACTTCTGTTCGAGAGGTTGCCGACGCCCTTCGCAAGCTTGTGGGATGAGTTAGCGGGTCTAGGAGAGAGGGGAGGCC
This sequence comes from Fusarium miscanthi, assembly GCA_014898875.1. Taxonomy (NCBI): domain Eukaryota; kingdom Fungi; phylum Ascomycota; class Sordariomycetes; order Hypocreales; family Nectriaceae; genus Fusarium; species Fusarium miscanthi. The sequence goes on from JAAVUA010000071.1 coordinate 59,425, forward strand.
CCGTAAAACTTATATAATTAGTTATAACTACCCACTATGGGTGAAATCGGGTATATTAGACCTGATTTGCAGTTACATACAATGTGATGGTTGGGTCTAACTGTGTTAAACTAAGCCGTGCTAGGCCCCAAATTCCTACTTAAGCAAGATCACGCTGAAGAACGTGAATGCCATCTTTTTTGCCGATACTTTTGAGCTTATTGGCATCTTTCTTGAATGCCAAATCCAAGAATCCAACCATGATCTCATTCGCCGCCTTCTCAACCTTCCTTCCACCAAGCGTCCCAAATATGTCATGGACCATAGCTTCCGACTTGGCCGGGATCTTGAACTCTGTCAAAAGCAACGGAACGTCTGTAAAGGCATAGTGGCTTGTGTGATTTACCACCATCTCCATCTTGGCAGCATCGATCTTGTCGTAGAATGCATTCCAGCCGGGAACTGGATCAGGCGCTGTCATGTTTGTTCCAACCAGTATATACGGTGTGCACTTTAATCCTTCTTCAACTACAGATCCGTACATGGAACCGTCAAAGTTGAGGCCTCCAATGACACGACGATCGCGCTGGGCTGTGACGGCGGCAGTTGCTCCACCAAAGGAGTGGCCGTACACGGCAACTCGGTGAGGGTCAAAGGAACCAGGGAAGTCGCCGAAGACCTGCTCCACGAGGGTGTTGTTGCAGAGTTGCGAGATGACAAAGGACTCATCTTGAGTTCGGACCTGATAGTCAAGGTTATTATTGTCCTTCTAGTGTGGAGTTTTATGGGGGGCTTACCTCGAGCTGTCGATATGTCGAGTTCATGTTATCCGGAAATTCAGCAGCAGGTGCCGCAGTTCCATCTGGAAACTCAACCACAAATGCTTCATAAGTATGGTCCACGGTCAGAATGATATAGCCAAGACTTGCAAGCGACCTTGCCATGGCACCATACACAAGCCTTGAACCTTGATAACCCGGTGAGAAAAGCGCAACGGGATATTCTTTTTTCGGCTTATGAAACCTCTTTGGCTTGACACTCGAGATATTGCAGACCTTCATCTCGAAATCCTTGACTATGTTGTCGGGTAGGCCAAGAGTTCCGGCCACCGTGCCGTAGGCCTTTGCTGTAAGGGCAGGCACATATGGTATAACCTCATCTTTGCAGCCGTACTGGGCATCGATTGGAAGATAGGCAGAGACCATGAGACGACGTTTGGTATTGGGCTTCGGGGCAAATGTGTCGATGCGGTTTGTATCGACCAGCTCGAAGTTTTTAACGGCGACGTGGAAGGGGCCTGGGGGAGAAGGGACAAGCAGGGCTTGGGAGCCCTTGAGAAAGGCGAGAAGGGCAAGAATATGCATTTTTTGAGGTTAATAAATAGGAGATGATATTTAATGCCAAGACAAGAACAAAAGATCGTGGTTACAGCTTTGATATTTATACTAGGTAGACTTTCAACCCAAGTCTGCTACCCCGGTTAAAGTCAAAGACCGAATGCGGTTCTACAGCGCGCTCGATCTTTAGGGAAGACTCTGAGCCACGACGCGATGCTAAGCCACGATTGAAACGTGTAATTAAGTCGCATTAAAATCCTTTGGATTATTAAAAGCTATTATACAGTATTTCAATGACGAAATATTCAAGGATCCCCTCGGTCTTTGAGTTTAGGGTAACATAGCGTGCTCCTTATCGATAATGAAACAGGGGCAAAGACCGAGCCACGAGAATTGACCAATAAACAGTCCTACACGAGAGTAAGCTTACTTTCCCCTTTCAGTACTCCCCTACCTTGGTCTGAGCCTCCCAGCGCCACGTTTACAGCAGATGAATGATGACATCACGAGCCCATTAGCGGCTGTGAATTTTCATCAGGCAATTGCTCGTATTCTATCACGGTTTTCGTAACGCATAAGCACGGCGGAACTCGTTGCGCCCTGTGGACACCGTCCTCTGGCTCTAAGTGGTTGATTCGGGCTTGGCAGCAATAAAGCCATGCTAAACCCAAGCGATCCAGTCAATATAAACACCTCAAGTCACGATCTTGACTGGAATGAGACACGACAATGGATTTAGCTGATCACAGGGCGTGACGAAATTTCACGCTCCGTAGATACTTTTCATTGTTCTGGTAATAATACCGCGAAACAACAACAGTCCACCAGTAGCAAGGACTGCCAAGAGCGCCTCACCGTCATGAGCCTCGGCCAGTTTTCAGCTTCGGAATTTATCGTCAATTGAACAGACATAGTGTACAATATAAGATGGGATCCCGGACTTGTAACCAAGAATCCAAAACAAAACATCTTTCTACTCAATCAACATGCCTCTTCCCAACGAACCCCTCAACGCAACCGGTGGCTGCTCCTGCGGCGCTGTCCGCTATCGAATAGATGTCCCTGCAGAGGAGCATCGTCCATTGAACCCTCTCGCTCCTCCGGCCTTTGGCATCAAACTCCCAGGCGCCATAACATGCCACTGCAACGACTGCCGTAGATCAACTGGCTCGTTCCTTGCCGTTGGCGTACTTGACGTCCCGGCGCCTATGCTCACCGTCTCCGCCATGGCACTCTCATCTGATTCAGATATAGTCTCTGGTCGCATCTTGGACGTCCTTGCAGATGACTACGACTCTGCAAAAGCAGACGCGGAACGTCCTCCATACATCCCAGCCATGGATGTCCTCCGCGCAACAGGAGAGGCCAAAACCTGGCTGCGCTTCTTCCACTCCGCAAAGTGCAGCTCCGATGTATCCCGCAGCTTCTGTGGCCGTTGCGGAACGCAGCTGTGCTACCACTTCAAGCTCGAGCCAGAATATTGCGCTGATGGAAAATTACCCGACGGATGGCGGGACTCTTTTCACCTGTATCTCGGAACTGTGGATCGCGAGTTTCTTGACAAGGATTGGTTCAACCCTTATAGTGAAGGAATGTTCAAGTACGGAACACCTCTCGGTCGATGTGTTTCTGCGACGGCAAAGGGATTGAAGGACTTGCCCAAGATGCAGGAGTTTGATGGTCAGGTTACTGAAGAAGAGTTGGTAACTTTGAGATCTCAGTAGGGCGGTATAAATAATTCTAACTATCTTGCCCGTAAATTCAATCCCTTTGTGAGGCACATGCCAGATACCGCGCACGACGACCAACATGGATCTGTACCCAGGATTGACCAAGCCCTTTCGCACCCGAGGCTTCCTAATTCCTTAATTCAATCAGCCGGATCACAGCGCATAGTATTCCAGGACAGCTCTTATTACAAAGCAGGATGTAATAATACATAGTCTTACTCTTGGCGACCTTGTTATTAAGGTATGCTTTATAATCTGTAATTTATCCTTAAATGGCTGTATAATATTATTACTATATTATAATTAATAATAATTACCTAAATCAATTGTATATTAAATAAAGATATAGATTTAATAAATGCTTTAATAGTTTATTATTAAAATAACTTTATATAAAAAGAATATTTTCAACAGTATATTTTAGGATTTGCTATATCCTAAATGTCGGTTTGTAAATCCTTTCTCTGGTTTAGATTCAAAATAGTTAATAAGAATTCTCCCATAGGCCTTTCCCCATCCATCCACTGGTAGCTCTGCCGTCTGCTTTAGCGCACAGTTCAAACAGATGCTACCACTGCATAGAAACGTGGGATTGTCGCCACTGAGTGCAAGAGCAATATTGAACTTGATAGATGAGTCCAACACATGAGTAACGCGGATGGGCTTCTCCATTGTGCTGGAAGTCTTCTTTGCCTTGGACCTAGTCGTCCGCGTGCTCTCCGACGGCACAACTCCCTCAGCCAACTTCGGCACCGGTACACCCCATCTTCCCAGGGCCTCATCGAATCGATAGAGCTCAACAGAAAGACCACGAGGTATAGTGCCGGCTCTGTTCGAGCTGTGGTTACATCTCAGGTATTGTATACCCCGAGCTAGTTTGAGGATTGCCCGGCTCGGGTCAATCATGCGAGAGTGGGATTCAGACGATACTCTCATCAAGAGCTTGTATCTTGTACTTGCTACAGACATGAGCATGAAATCATGGCGTACGTTGCACTTGTCTGCTGTAAGCTGGATCTCTGAACCCCCATCCCGTGCAGGCATCTTGAACAGTTGCTCGTAGTCACTGACATCCTCGGTATGCTGCGTCTCAATAACTGCGGCATCTCGTGCGATTGCCTGAAATCGCACATTTTCGGTTGTATGGATAGGGATCCCGAGGCGGCCTTGGACGACTTCCAAGCGAAAGCATCTGCGCAAGCTGAGCCTTTCTGTGAGGTCAATCCATGGTGCGACGACAGCAATGTCGCCATGCTGTACAGCGATTACGGTAGTCCCCAGATGTTGCATGAAAGGATGGGGGATATCATCGGGGGAATCATTGTAGGTTGCGTCGGTCAACTTGTCCAGAGGCGGACAGCCAAGAAAGTTCTGGCAAACTGTAGAAAGAACAGTGTGCCACTGTAAGCTACCCTCGAGATTGCTTGGGTCAAAAACACAGTCATCGATAGCGTCAAGAAGAATCTCCATGGCGCCAGAGTCGCCTGCTGTGGATGCGCTGCATCCCGAGATATCTGGTGCTCCGAAGGCGTCCGCTACCCCATGGGCGAAATACAACATGGCCTCCATAAAAGAAGTGTATCTGAGGCAGTGCTCGTCCCAGATAAATGTCGGGTCATCTTTCGCGCAGTTGGCGCACTTGCATGATAGTTTCGCTTGATCAATTAGATCTTGTAGAATGGGGAAATATCGAAGCAAGATCAAGGGCTTCTCTTCAAAGGCGGTATTGTCAACTTGTCCCCCAGAAAACTCTGAGACGTTGTCCATATCCATGATATCAGAGAAGGCTTGTCTTTCTGGGGATGCTAAGTCCCCTGGGGGAGAGAATACCACAGAGTTTCTCCCAAGCTCGCCACATGTGTTAACAAGTAGTTGTGGTGTTCTTCCCAACAAATCTGCCACTCGTTCGATCGACTTGTCTCCGGCATCATCCGGTGCTAGTAAGACCTTGAAGCAAAGTCTTGAACCCATGGATTCTTTCTTGATCGGCAGCGAGCAAAACCATCTTAGCAACTCCTGACCGGTTCGAAGGGACTGGATTTCCATTCTTTTTCGACATCCTTGTGGATATCTAAATGGGCTCTCATACAGTTTTGTTCTAACCCGAGGCTCCGACCTCAGTGTCTGAACATTGTCGTATTCGCCTGTAAAGAGTGATCTTAGATCGCCCGCTACATTCTCCATCATTTCGAAGCTATTGGCGTGGCCGTGATCGATTGAACAACGCCCTTGCCCATCCTCGTCCATGGAACAGAATCTCTTGACACGAAGTTCAACAGTGCTGTCTGCCTGGCCGAGTACTCTGTCATAAACAACGCTGCCACTGACCACAACACGCAGCCGACCGCTAAAATGCCAGGTGAGCCACAGCGTGAGATTTGTGAGTAGAAGTTCACTGTCGAGAATTATTTCTCTTGGTGGGTTGCAGAGTTTACTTAGAACAACTGCCAGCTTGTAGCTTGCGATATTATGCCCACGTTTGCAGGCCCACTTCAGCTCTGTGGGCAGACGCGGGCATTCTGTATCGGATCCAATGATTCCCGAGTTGGCGATGTGCAGCCAGTTGCTATCGATTACCTTTGAGACTATCTCTTCAAGCTGGAGCATTTCGGGGTGATAGGCCAGTTCATACTCGGTCAGCAGCTTTTGTCCAGGTCGCGAGGCGAGGATGATGAGTGAAGATACTGTCATTTTGATGAATCGCTCATCATGGTAGCGAAAAAGACAACAAATAGTCGAGGTGAGCCATCGTTGGAAAGGATCTCCAGCAATAAGTCGCCCAAGAGCACCTGAAGGCTGTGCCCATAGTGGTACGACTGATGGCCTCGGTCTTCGATCGCTGACTGCATCGAAGAAACCGCCAACTTCTCTTTGTTCATTGGGGCGAACAAGTGCTCTCGTTGACTTGAGAAATTTTGTGAGCTCCATCTCATCAAGCCCCTCTTTCCCAAGCCAGTACCCAACTTCCTTGAGGATCAGAGAGTAACCTTCAGCTCGGTTGGAAACCTGGGTGAGAACTGTTATGAGATCAATGCCTCTAGCTGTGATATCCATGCCTTTAGCGACCAGGTCAAGGTTGGAACTCATACTGTAGTTGTGGAGAAATAGCTTCCGTATAAAAAGATAGTTGATTGAAAGAAGTTGGGTTTGCAAATATCAGGCTTTGAAGACCTGATTAAGATAAGAGCTCAAAGCGAAAGGCGTGATGTGGCTGCTTATCCAAGATCAACTATCCAATCATATGTCAGTTTTCAACCCCCTCATTTATCAAGACGAGAGTACGAATCAACGTTGGCTAAACACCATTTGCAGGTTTAATATATTTAAATGCTTTAAAAATGAATTATAAGGTAAGCGTAAGAGCTTTCTAAGTAAAATATGCAAAGGCCCAGGCTCCCACAAAGATGTTGCTATTATCTACCGGCTGAGAGGCAGGTGCAATCATGAAGTCAAGACGTATAAATATGAAGATATTTACCTTGGATGCGAGGCGGAAACTTTAACTGTAAAATAGCACACCTGGCTGCGCCTTATAGTCCCTATTATTTAAAATATGATTATGGGCAAATGAAGTAAGTATTGTTATAGTAGATAGCCTAGCAAGGGTTTGGTAGTCATGTTGCAATTAAATAGCAGGCGGTTTTAAGATGTTACTAAAGCGGTAAAAGAAACAGGACATAGCTTAAACCTTTGCAAAGTAAATGGCTTTACTAAGAGACATTAAGATAGCTACTTCAAAGTGTACAGAACTACAACCCCTACTAGTTCTCCTTATGTTCAACCTCAACTGCACCTCCCTTCTCGTTCGGATCCATGCGGCCCACGTAGTTATCCGTATCAGCCTGCTGCAGATCGGTGACATAGCCCTTGAACTTCCATGCTGATATCTTCTTCTCAAACAGCTCATCCAGCTGCTCCAAGCTTCGGCCCTTGGTTTCCGGGATGAAGAAATATGTAAAGACAGCCAAGATCAAGTTGCTACCAGCCCAGATATAACAATACTTGGGACCCCAGTTGAGTGACTCGGGGTTGATGAAGTACGGCGTACAATACGAGGATAGCCATGAAGCCAAGAAGCTTGTACCCTGGGAAAAGCCAACTGTCTGCGCTCGCAGTCGCTGAGAAGGAATCTCAGTCTGTAGGGCCCATAGTACAGGACCTTGGCCGATGCCATATACCCAGGTGAAGACGATGCTCAACCCGACAAGAACCTTTCCAGCAAGGGGAGACCCCACGGGAGACACGGTGTAGGCAACCGCCATGCCCAGCATTAGACCTGAATTGAGAAGAGATGTACCAAGGAGAAGATGTCGACGGTTGAAGAAGCGCACGGCAGGGAAAGAGAGCATGTTTCCCGTGAGGGCGATTGCGAGAGATACCATGACCCACATGAAAGGTGAACCAATTCGTGCCTGGACAAAGAAGAAGACTGAGAAGGCTGCGATGAAGTAGATACCAGTACTAGCTTGGCCAACAGCTGTCGCAATGCTGAGGAGAGTGCGTCGTAAGTCGGTGCCACGGAAAGCGTCAAGGAGATGAGTAGTGGAACGCATCTCGGTCTCTTCCAGCCAAGCATTCTTCATAATCATGATGTCCTCACGGATTCTATCATTATCGGTTATACCGCGTAGCTTTCGAATCGCAGCCTCGGCCTTATCGTCCTGACCCTTGGAGATGTAATAGCGAGGAGTCTCTGGTAGGAATATGAGTCCCACGGACATCATGACCGGAACAACAAACATGATTGTAAGAGGTATCTGGTATGACAGGCGACTGAGCATGGCCTGGGTTCCATTGTCGACCGCAATACCGACAAGAGCACCAATATTAATCTGCAAGACGACCAAGCCAATAGCCGCACCGCGAAGGTACGCTGGCGTAGACTCTCCGATGTAGATCGCCGAAAAGGTACTGTAGAAGCCGTTGGAGAACCCAAGCATGATACGACCGAAGTACAAGGCGGCGAGATGAGTGCTTCCCATCTGTGCAGCGACTGAGACCACGCCAAAGAGCGAAGCTATCCAGAGACCGACTCGAGGGCTGATGAAACGACCAAAGTTGAAGATGAGGATGCATGCTGCCAGGGCGCCAAGACTGATGAGACTCTGCAGAAGGGTTTGGACTTTGGTGGTGATGTTGTAGCCGATTGGGTTCGTGGGCTGTTGGATGATTCCGTCAGTACTCATCCATTACTGGGATTGCGAGGGACTGGTCTGAGGGAAAGACTTACATCGACGTAGCCAAAGACGATAAGGAAGCCTGGCATGGATTGGAAGCCAGAAACGGCAGCTGAATCAAATCCGTATTGGAACTGAGCCAAGGCAATGAAGAAGCAAATGGCGATCAATCGCTTCTCGCTCCATAGCGAATTGAGTTGACCTCTAGCAGAGGCCTGATGAATCTCCATGGTGATGGACTGTCTCAGGGAATAGAAGATGATGTTGGATGAGAGAGATGACTTTGCATTTGCGTCCTTGTCCTTGCATCAGAAGTGGAGAGGAAGGATCAGCGATATATCCTTTTATCAGCACCGCGTACGTTCTGGGCCCTGTTAGACGCGCTTCCCCAGATCTTACCCCGCGATCTAGCACTCGGCACGATAGCAAATTCTGAGTTGGCCGAGCGTTAAGCGATGCATTCCCCAGGTTTACAAAGCTATTGGTAAAATCTGGTACCATCGGCGGTATGCTTCCGACAGAACACAACAGCCGAACCATCGGGGCCGGTAATCTCCCCCCCTCGCCGGAGGCTGACAGCCACTCCCGATATAGCTAGCCTACAGGTATAAGACCCCCTGGAGATCCAATGGGCTTCAGCAGGTATCTCTTAGTAGACTGCTATTGTTCACTGTACATTGAGTTCCCTGTTCTTCTGCAAATTAACTCGACGCGACGCTGGAACAGCTGAATCACCGCGAACATGGATCCTGAAAGTGTCATGAAACAGCTCAAGGCCATGGAGGCCAAGATCGAAAAGCTCACGGGTAATTATCACCGCTCAAATTCTGTCTTTAACTGATCTCATTTCTGCACAGCTGAAGCGGATGTACGAAAGCTGCAGCATATCTACGGATATTACCTTGACAAATGTCTTTACAAAGAGGTATGCACCGCTTCCAGCCAATGTGATCACAGTAAGCACATGACTAACACGAAAAGGTGGTGGATCTGTTCTCAGACTCCCCAGATGCATACGTGCAGTTCCTGAATGGCCGCTTCAGAGGCAAAGATTCCATCCGTCGACTCTTCATCGACAGATGGTCCAATTACTTCGTCGGCGGCCGCAATGGCCCAATTCACGGCTGGCTCCTAGACCACTTCATCGGCCAAGACGTAGTGGACTTCCAGCCCGGCACAAACACCGCCAAGTACCGGGGCAGGACGCTCATGAGCGCCGGCACCCACAAGAGCCTGTCCCCCGAGTACCCCGGCGGCCAGCGCCAGTGGTGGGAGGGCGGCGTCTACGAGAACGAGTACATCAAGGAGGACGGGGTGTGGAAGATCTTCCGGCTGCGGTACCACCCCTTCTGGCACGGGAGTGTCGAGCAAGGCTGGCAGAGTGCGGACCGGTTTGTGCCCTTGTTCAAGGAGACGTTTCCGGCGAATCCGCACGGGCCGGATGAGCTGTGGGAGGGGGGCGATCTGTGGCCTGATACGAGGGTCGTGCCGTTTCACTACGTGCATCCTGTCACGGGGAGGCAGGTGGCGGATGAGGATTTGCAGGCGCCCAAGTGGAGGGAGCCGGCGAGTAGTGCGCCGCCTGCGAGGGTCATTAATGACTGGACTGTTTGACAGACGTGCATTATGTACAAGATAGGTATAGTAACAGACAGTGTTCTACTTCATTGGCACCATTCAATATCACATGCCTCATCTAATGAAGAGCAGAAAGTTGATTCGTGTTTGCTATTTGCAGTGGAGCGCTGCTGAGGATGGCATCTGATTCAACACGACCTGGCAAAAGTACACACAGCATTGTGTTTTACTTCACATGTGATTTTCATTATCTACCCCGCCGGATCTATAGGAGAACACGCTTTATCATATTCGAGTATCTTATTGCCATTGCATATCAGTTGCGTTCGCTACCGAAACAAGTATTTTGTGGCTTGGATAGCGATAAGCAGGGCGAGGTGCGGGCATCTACACTCCGAACACCAAAGAGGGGCTAGGGCTTGTGATCTCGGCTTCAGCCTTCACGGTCACCGGAGGGATAGCCCCGAACTGCAATGTCCAGCGAAATGATGTGGCTGGACAAGGCTAGTTAACGCGGGGAAGAGGAATGAGCCAAACCCCACGATTCTGATCGGCAGGGAGCCCCCGCATGACAGAAAGCGATCGGCTAATGTTACGCTTTTGTCGTAGGTACCCTTGCCGCTCGATGGAATATGTAAACTTCACGAGAGGGAGTAATCTCAAGATCATATCATGTTTAATCCTAACAACCCATGCAATTGACCATAATCATCAATTTGTGACACTTTGAGCCATGAAGTCAGTATCGCTTTATGCTTTGCTAGCCTGTTGTTTGGCTCTGGGCTGGTTCACCTTGACCCTCGTCAAACTCATTCGCTCCCCCCTGCGACGAGTGCCTGGACCGTTTCTTGCACGGTTCACAAGACTATGGCTTTTGAAGCAAGCATACTTTGGGACATACCCAAAGACCAGTATCGAACTGCATAGAAAATATGGTCAGTTGGCTCATTCGCTGCGTCAACTCAATCTGACAGTTATCCCAGGGCCTGTCGTACGCATTGCGCCGAACGAGTACAGTATCGACGATCCTGCGGCAGCCAAGATCATCTATGGCAGTGGCCGAGGATTCACAAAGGTCCGTTGCGCACTGGCATGACAGTATAAAATACAGCTAACAATCTTGAGCAGTCTCCGTGGTATTATGCCAGCGGCAATCCCTTCAGTTCAATGCCCAACATCTTCGTCGAGCCGAATCCGCATCTCCACGCCCAAGCCAGACGAAAGGTCGCAGCAGCTTACTCGATGACCAACCTGGTCCAGCTCGAACCTTTCATCGATAAATGCTCTGCAGTTCTTCGAGATCGATTAGAAGAGTTTGCTCGGTCTGGCACCACCGTGGAGATACCTCACTGGATGCAGTGCTATGCCTTCGATGTAATAGGCATGATGACGGTGAGATACACAGCCGTCGTTGACTCTGACACAGTTGACTAAGTCTGGTAGCTCGGTAAACGATTCGGCTTTCTAGACTCTGGTGAAGATATACAAGGGATCATGTCGTCTCTGAGCCAGTACCTTGTTTACTGTTCCAATGTCGGGGTGTTCCCAGAGTGGCACAAGACCTTGTTCCGCCGACAGATGCGTTCAAAAACTGCATCAGGCCTAACTCACGTCAGAGAATTCGCCGATGAACAACTGGAAGAGAAGCGCGACAAGGTGAAGACAGATGAAGAAGCCGATGGCTATGCGGCAGAGGACTTTGTCACCAAGTTCTTACGCATCCAAGCGCAGGATCCAGACAAGGTCACCAATGCTGACATCAGTTCTGTCTGCAACATGAATATTGGCGCTGGTTCTGACACAACATCTATCAGTTTGACCTCCATCATCTTCAATCTAATCAAGCACCCGAGAGTTCTTCAGCAACTCCGAGCCGAGATTGAACAGCACGAGAGTCAAGGCACAATATCGGATCCAATCAGATTCGCCGAGGCCAACCGGCTTCCCTATCTACAGGCCGTCATGAAAGAAGGTCTACGAATGCATCCTGCCACTGGACTCAGCCTCGGCCGGGTCGTTCCGTCAGACGGTGCGACTTTGGCAGGACAATACTTCCCTCCAGGGGTGCGTACTTTAGAACTTTCATGTAGTCTCACAGTTTTACTGACAAAAAGCAGACCGTGGTTGGCATTAATGCTTGGGTAGCCCATGCCAACACTAAAGTGTTTGGCCATGATGCCCATGTATTCCGGCCCGAGAGGTGGCTGGATTACCCAGAACTGGTGAAAGAACGTGAATCTTACTTCATGACTGTAAGTACTAAGCTTTGGACACCTTCCAGCGCCATACTCTAACCCTCACTGTAGTTTGGCCAAGGATCGCGTACCTGTCTGGGCAAAAACATCAGTCTCATGGAACTTTCCAAAGCTGTTCCACAAATAGTTCGGCACTTTGACTTTATTCCAGACACCAAGTCTGGAGAGCCCGAGTACGAGACGGAGAACGTCTGGTTTGTCAAGATTAAGGAGTTCCATTGCAAGGTCTACAGCAGAAATAGGCAGTGATAGTACAACAAGTATTATTGCAAGACAGTATCCCAAGTGGCCATAGTCATGATGACCCAAAAGGGAAGATTGAAGAGATGTCCATCAGATTATCCAGAAATCCATTGTCGACTACGATATCTGCCATGTCGAGCTCATTCAACCATGTCATCGCTAGTTGATCCGTACTATGGTCAAGAGAGATCCTGCACACCCATTAATAAAACCCCAAGGGAGTTTGGTAAACTACTACGTACCGTTGCAGAGGTTCGGTCACCATCTGGGGATATCCTAAAGATTCGGAGGGTTGTAGAGTAATATTTGACGTTTCCTCGACGCCTTCGGCAAGTCCACACTGCTGTAGCTGGAATAATGTCTCTGGGATGAGATGCTTTGGATAACCAGATACACTAATAGCCAGCAATATTCGCAGACACTGCTTCGCACGTGCTTGATGGCCATCCATGTGATATAGTCCGCAAGCAGCAACAATAACCTGAAGTGCCTGTAAAGCGAAGAGATAATCGGCCATGACCAAGCTGGAGGCCACTTTGTGAAGGACCATACTTTCCAGTATCTCAAACGTTGATTCGGCGGCAGACACACAGGTCTTGGCGAGTGTAGCGAATATTGGCTGCTTGACTGACTCAACATGTTCGATGCCTTGTAGTAAATTGTATAGAAGGAAGGGTTTGGTCACGAGCATCATGGCGCTCCAGTAACGAAGGTGTAGCAGGGACACGGATCTTCTGTAAGATAACGATATTGCGGATGTCAGATGAAGATGTGGCGGTACGTGATCTAACCAGTCTTGTAGTGCACTCATGGAATCATCGAAATGAGCCCGTGATAGCTTTTGTCCGCCGTGTACAGGTCCATCGTAGAGACTCTGCCGTATACCCTGCGTTATCTGAGTGAGACGTATGCACTGTTCGAGATACCCGTTCGGCGTATGTGAGCCTGGGCTGACAACCTGACAACACGTTAGAAAGGGCTTGTAGGCTGGTTTATGCTCGGCACGTACAAATTCAGATGGTAGAGGTGGTTTCCAGGACGTCTCATTCGGTGGACTATTCATGCTTGGCTTTCCCAGAGCAAGAGAGAGATCCTGGTCAACGAGATACAGTGTCCACCAGAGACGACGTGCATGCGCTTGGCTTACTACTCCGCTCTTGGTGGAGTACTTGTCGAGATGCAGACCTAGCGAGAAAGCGATGCGGACTGCCAGACCGATGTGGAGGTATGCTGAGTTGGTGAAGCCGTTGGAATGGAATGCCAGAGACTAGGAATTGCTATCAGTACAAATTTTAAGGACTAACCAGCATACTTACCAGCACTATCAATGCCCGGATACTATCCAGATCCGCTTCATCACAGACCCTCGTCACCAGAGACTTGGCCATCTCCAACGAGTCATGCGCCCTCTGCCCACTGGCCAAACCGTTGAGTGACGGCTCACACGAAGCACAAAGAGCCACTATCCCATGAAGTGAACAAAGCCACGACGCAGTGAGTTGCCCAGCATCGCCGGAGAAAGTCGTCTCAAGTCGAGTATAGAACGACTCTGCCGAGTATATCCAGTACAGGCAGTGGACCTGCTCAAAGAAGCGAGCTGCACAAGCTGACAGCAGATCCTGCGATGGAAACTGACATGGATTCCCTGGCGATGATACAGCGTCTGTCAGGGGAGACTTTACCGATGGCGGGCTGACTTTGAGCATTCCTGGTATCTTGTCCTTGTCTTTGTCTTTATGCCTCGTCGCAGCGCCCATTCTGAGCATCCATGACCTCACGGCGCTGTTGAAGCTGGCGCCCGACTCGGCTCCCATGTAGCCTGAGCGTGTTAGAAAGGGGCGCAGGTTGTTTGCGGGAAGGGGACTTACGATACTCCCCGTGGGCATCGGCTAGTAGACAACCCAGGTCATGGTGTAGATTGACGATCTCTGGTAGCAATATCTCCTCTTCTTCAGTTTGACTCTCTTCTACATCGTGCAGTAAGATCTCTCCTTGATCTACCGGTTCGTCTCCACAATCTATGATGGGTGCTTCCGCCGATACTTCAATCAGAGACAATGTAGGCGTCGCGATATCTGTCTGGGTCTTGAACGCGGGCTTTTTATTCTCGCCAATCAATCGTCGCAGATTCGGTATCGTCAAATCCTCATCCGGAAAACAGTTACTGCAAAGCTCACGCAATAGACGGTACTCCTCTTCGGAAACAAAGTAGAAGGGCTTCTGCCGCCGCTTCTCCATGTCCACGGAGCAAACCTCATCGATGCTGCGGCAGTAATCACACGGGCCATCGGCATCTGCACTGGATGTCAATCTCTTGTCGCTTGGCATTTTGAAGCCCACGTACCAGGTTTATTGCACTGAGAAAGGATTAGTAAGGCGAACATCGTGATAGGCTCGGAGCCCTTACCTTTGTCTTTCTTGACTTGCAGCGATCGCAGCTAATGGCCGTTCGACTCACCCTCGATTTCTTGGTGACTTTTGAGCTTCGGGTCGACATTGTGGCGCCTGTTTTCCGGACAGCAGAGCTGTTGGGTAATGGGAAGTGGTAGATGCTGTCAAGAACAGTCGCAATGTCAGTCAAACTTGGGAGAGAGGAGGTTCGCCGGGGTCGATGACTGTCCCCACTACCCCAGACTCTGGATCCACGAGTTTGCGGGGGTGACGAACCACACTGCGAAGTGTATTGGCTAGCGGGTTAGGCTTAATTGAGCCCCCTATCAACTGACCAGGGCTTCCCCGCATCTGGGCCTTGGGTCTACTCTGTCCTACCAGCTAAGCTTCAATTCACTAGCAGCGCCACAGGCAACACAGATTGTCGCTTTGGGTATGGCTGAAAACGCGGGGGAGACTCAGGTCGGCATAAGATAGCGGCAATTGCACGCCCATTACGTAGCTGTCTAGCTTAGATATTATTCCCTATGGCTTCATACAAGCAGTGGATTTCGTACTAATCAGATTTATTGCCATTATCGCTACCCTCCTCATGCTCAAAGTAAGGTCTCAGCAACTCGAACGATCAACCAAATCGATCCTGCTTCACCCACTCTCACGGCGCCTCTTCCTCGGTCTCATCCGGCTCGAACGGCGTCCTCGCCATGCTCAGCAGCGACAGTGATGGCATCCCATATGTGCTCTTGTCGAACACCAGCCGAGGAGTAGCTAGCCTCTAGGGAGAGCTCAACGGGCAGGAATCGGCCCTGCCTCGCGGCGATGACAAGAGGCGGCTCGTCCGTCCAGCCATTCACGAAGACGTCCGCGCCGTGACTGATAAGCATTTTTATAACTGCATGCTGCCGCTGATATCGCCGCTTTTGAAACCATGCAGCGCGGAGAAGAGGGTTCTGCCATCTACGTTGGGATCTACCGCTCGCTCGAGCAGCAGCTTGACAACATCCGCACTCCCATTCTCCGTCGCCCAGCTAATTGCTGTCAGGTTCTCTGTTTCGTTCTGGACGTTGGGATCAGCACCAGCATCAAGAAGGCGGGCTACAATATCAACGTGTCCATCAATCGCAGGCTGCATAATTGCCGTAGACTCGTTGTTGTTCCTCGTGTTCGGATCGGCTCCATGCTCAAGAAGCAGAGCCACAACTTCCTCGTGACCCTGTTCAGACGCAGTCATTAGAGGTGTCCATCCTTCCGCTTCTGTCAAGTCGACTTCTGCACCGTAGACCAGCAGAAGTGGCATTATATCGGCATTTCCCTCAAGGGAAGCTCGTGAAAGCACTGTCTGTCCTTCATCGTCTTGCATGTTTGGGTATGCGCCCTTTTGTAATAGTCTGGAAGCTATTTCCACATTCTCGGTCCCAGCCGCGTAAAATAGTGGCGTCCGGATCTAATAAAGAAGACTACACTAAGTTAAGAGTAGTTATACTATGTTATACTAAACTTACCTAAGACTTAGTCCCTTTTCGTCGCAGGCATCGACGTTGACGCCTCTTTCAACGAGCTGGGTGACAATATCGAGGCGCTCTTCTTTCGCAGCCTGTAAAAGGGCTTCATTCGGCTTGAGGCTCATGTATGAGCTGTCTACCTCTAGCATCAGACGTGGCATGGGACCTTGCAGGGGACCTAGATCCAACTGCTCCGGGGGTTCCTTTGGCGACATGGTGGTCAGGTAGGTCTTCATAGGCTTGGGGATCTCATCTTAGTGATCTTGTGAGCAAATTCTTCTTTTTCAAGCTTCTTGACCTGTGTTTGGACCATGCCTGTATCTTGCGGGTGCCTGGCTATGCCCCACATAACCAGATGTCGCCGGTGCTCCCGGACGTCGTGCCATACCAATTGGTCAACTCAGAGGAGCCGTACCCACCAGATCAAAGGCCGATATTGCGAAGATAACATAGGGTTACATTAATCTTTATACTATCTATCTCTCCTCTCTCTAAAGCTTGTTCGGCATGAAGTGGACAATGGTCTCTGTTTGCATTCAAAACATGTACAAGTACCGATTAATGGCAATCTGGCATCTAGAGATTTATCCCATCTATTTTCCCCTTCTATCGATATCATCACTAGCGTAGATAACTAACTAGATTCATTTTCATTGACTGGAGCCAGCTCCTTAGTCAGACATGCCTCTCTTTCAGACCATATCTTCCAATGTAGAGTCTAAAACTCAAACCAATTCAGAGGTGCTATCGGTCTTGAGAACTTTGGCGCGGATTACTCCAGCATCTTTACTGAACCAGCCGCCAACGATTATCAATAAAACAATAGCGAGCTGCAGCAGAAAGGTGATGAATCGGATGGCAAAGCAGCCTGTGGTAGGATGCAAGATGGCGATGTGCGTGAATGTATAAATCAGGTCGTAGTTCATGCGGATCAACTGAAGGACCGTAGCAGGTGCCGCAGCCAACAGCAGCACTTCGGCAGATGGGTAGCTTACGTCTTGTCGAGCATAAGAGATGTGTTTGGCGGCAGGATATAGCCAGACCAGAGTTCCGATCATGACAAGGAACATGGTGACATTGCCAATCTTTTCGCTAACTTCGTTATTTACGTTCTCCGGCCTCGATGTATTTCGTGTTCCACCATAGGCTGCGAGGACCGTGGCGGTGTTGTAGATTATGTTCATCGCGATGATCAGTATCCGGTTTCTTTGGCGCTTATACGGGAATAATGGGAGTTTCAACCTTGAGCAATGTGAGATGTCATCCAAGAAGCCCGGGTGGACGGAGGGTTACGTACGCCTCGTAGATCAAGCCCATTATGGCCGCTGAAAGAGTACCTGTGCTCGCACCGGCGGCCACCATGGCGTATGTAGTCGGAGTATCGGGCTCATTAAGCCGGGAGAGGTAATAAATGTCCGAGGTCATGCGAAACATGAAAAAGAACATGAAGGGGGGGAACCACGATTTGCCAGTTGTCCGGTGCTTGTACGCTACATATATCGCGGGGAATAACAGGATGCCGAAGACGATAAGGGCTGTAGCGGATAGGCCGATGCATGCTGTCGTGGGAGGGCTCGGGGGCTTCGAATCGGAAGTCGACATGGTCAGTTGATAGAGACTCAGTGAATCAGAAAGAAATCGAGGTGTAGTTAGTTGTCAAAGACTCGATGGGAAATCACAGAGCCAGCCCAAATATTTAACATGTACTGTAATCCTACATTGTGATCGATACGACCTCACTGCCCAACCCCCTATCGCAGCAAAAGGGCTGGAGCCAGACATAGATCCAAACCCCAGTGAAACCGTGTCAGTTTCCGTGCCAACAACAGCACCAGCCTCGCCTCACATGTGTTTCCTAATTCCGATCGCTTCAAGCGCCTGGGAGACGTCAGCAACCGTTTCGCCGTTCAGGGTCCCTGGCCTATCAGCTCGACCCGCAACCTCTAAATACGACGTGAAAAGAAACATGGTGCGTAATCATGTGGCGCGGCGGCCCTTGCAAGATCCTAACTTTGTCCAGGGCGGGCCGCAAACAAATGCAGATCGTCGTGACTAAGCGGGGGAATCGTCGACTACCGTACTTCCGGCCGGCGCTAGGCAGATCTCGCTGGCAGAGCCCCCTCGCTTATAATAGATCTTGTCTCGTATATGGTAGATTCTGCCCTGGTTTCAGCTGCAGAACAAAACTTTAAACTGTCGGAATTTCAATCTTTTTCTGACTTTCACTGCCTCGCTATAGGTTTAATATAGCTTCGCGCACGGAACCTTGCTTATCTATGTTGTGATCTGCAGTCCAGCCGCCTTCATCGAAGGGGTGACGCTCATCTTATCAGCCAGCTCAGCACAACAGTCTTGAAAACACACTTCAGGCAGTGTACGCACAATCTTCGTATCAAGACTACCCCGTTGATGCGAGATATCTCCCGTTGTTGTGAGATGTCTCTGACAGGTTTCATTTAGAGTTCTACCTCGGAATCCTTCTACGGCTCCCCTGCCAGCTGAATACTCCGCAAGAAACAGAGTTTGCTTCCAAACGGATCATACATTAGCTCTGCAGATCCAAAACAGCCCTTCCCGCAAGACGCCCACTTTCCATATCCCTAAACACCTCCGTCAACTCACTCAGCTTTCTCGTCTGGTAATGAACCGTGATAACACCTCTGGCCGCCAAGTTCAGCACATCAATCGCATCCTGCCTATTCCCCAGTATCGACCCAGCAATCTTTAGCTGTTTCTGAACAATTGGCCCAGGCATTGCACTTGCAATTGCCACCGGCTTTCCCCCAGGCATTCCGACGCCTACGAGCGTTCCGCCAGGCCTCAAGAGCTCTAGCCCTTGGGAGTATGCTGCGTTGCTAGATGCACATACAACTACCGCGTTGGCGCCGAGGTTGTCGGTTAGCTTCTTGGCCTGGGAGGTCAACTCCTCACTGGACGTTGCAGCATCGATGAATACCTCTGCTCCACTCTCCTTAACAACTTCCTCTTTGCTCGCTTGATCGATGCCAATAACGCGATATCCAAAAGCTTTTGCTGCTATCTGCGTAACGAGATGTCCCAGGCCTCCTCCAGCGCCTGACACAACAACCCAATCACCTGGACTGGCGTTCACCTTGCGCAACGCTGCGTAGGAGGTCAGTCCTGCGCATAGCATTGGTGCTGCTACTTCAGAGCTCACACCGTCGGGGATAGGTGTCAGGTATCGAGCTGGCACAGTGAGGTATTGCTGGAATGTTCCTGGGTTGAACATGCCAGACACAGACTGCTTGGCACAGAGGCCATCCTCTCCAGCGATGCAGTAAACTTGAGACCCTGTTAGTCAACCATGTGAGTGACGAAGAATTTACGTACCACAGCTACCGCAGATATCTCTCAGCCATTTAACTCCGACTCTGTCTCCGACTACAAAGCCATGTATCTCAGCTCCCACGCCAATCTGGACAACTGTGCCGACGCCTTCGTGACCGCCAACCTGAGCTGCATCAATCATGTCAGAAAAGCCCACTAGCAAGTTGGGGATCAGACTTACTATCAGGAAGGGAGAAGGGCAGACCCCAAGCGTTCTTCATGATGGAAAGGTCTGAGTGACAGACGCCGGAATGAGACCTGTTGTCCTTAGCCCATAGCCCTGGCTCACAATGTCAACGGACCTACAGCTTCACCAACACTTCTCCTGCAGATGGGCTGGGAGTATCGATGTCTACCACCTTGGTGCTGAGCTCACCGGGCTTGTCGTAAACAGCAGCCTGGTGAGTCGACGGGGCGCTGGTGACGATTGCCATGGTGAGATGTGATGAGTATACCGGTTAGGAGATTAACAAGAGGATAGTCTGACTTGAGCAGAGTACTACTTGTGTGTTACCATAACGTTCATGGAACACAATATTTATTGATATGATGACGCTGTCTTAATTCGTATTTTTGGAGGTTCCCTTCGGGTCTCCTTCCGACAAGCCCGGAGGAGATCCTACGAGTCGGAAGTATTGAAGCGATGGCTCGGGACAACCCAAGATCCCCGCTTCTTCTCCAAGACTTCAGTACTCCAACGGAAGCTTGAACAGCTTTATAGCGTTGGTCCTTCCAACCTGTTCCTTTGCGTCATCGTCCAAGTCCACCGTCCTCCACCACGCCTGCGCTTCCTCAATGTCGTCATATGGTGTATCTGTCAGGATGTCAGCTTCAAACTGTAATAATTTTCATT
The DNA here is from genome assembly GCA_014898875.1 of Fusarium miscanthi. NCBI lineage: Eukaryota > Fungi > Ascomycota > Sordariomycetes > Hypocreales > Nectriaceae > Fusarium > Fusarium miscanthi. The sequence continues at coordinate 79,818 of JAAVUA010000071.1, forward strand.
CCGATAATCGTTACCTATAGAGTACATGCATCTCTCGAGGCCGATTGTCTCAATGCAGAGCTTCAATCCTGGAGTGAAGAAGTTTCCTGAAGTCGTGATGTAGACGTTGTGCTTGAAGTAGTAGCTGTAATCTTCTTTTGACGGGCGAGTGGCCTTTTTGCTGGGTTTGTTATACCAGTGGCTGGCTCTCCAGAGATTCAGAGGTATGCTGGTCGCAATGTTCAGTCACGATTCTCGCCTCTCAGTTGGTGATCCATACTTCTCTCCTAGATGCCCAGCTACGATCTTGGCGCCTGGGAATCTGTCAAAAACTCCTTTCGTGATGTCAGTGTCTAAATCGGCAGAAATAAATCGCGACAACTCACCAGATGAGCAAAGCGCGTAGATGTGATACGAAAGATCGAGATGGAACTGAACAGCTGCACCTTGGAGGTGAGGCCGATCTCCATACAGCGACCCAGGTTGAAGGTCCTTGATCGATACGTATCTCGGATGCAAGTAAATCGGAACATCCAATTGTTCAACCTTTTTCCAAAACGGATCATACTTGGCGGTGTCAAAGTACTCTCGTCCTGAGCCTCCCTCTACGCTCTGGTAGTCATTGACAAGTCCCCCGAAGAAGCCCAGTTGTTTGACAGCTCTCTCAAGCTCCTGCGCCGCTTCTTCGGGATCATGCATCGACAGAGCTGCGAGACCACCGAATCTATCCGGTCGTTCCGCGACCTGGCTAGCCAGCCAGTCATTGGCTTCTTTGGCTGTTTTCTCTGCGAGTTTGGGGTTCGTTATGCCTTGACATCCCGGCGCAGTCAGTGACAAAAGCATGTACTCGACGCCCTCAGCATCCATAGTTGCCAGTCGCTTGTCGTGAATATCGAGCAGCTTCGCAGCGTGGGCCTCAAGAGCTTTATTGCTGCTGTCGCCGGGGTTGAGAATGGAAAATGTCTCTTCGAGGAGCCATTTTGTTGATGGTGTAATGATGGCCTCTTCCACGGCGATGGTACCTCGTGCTGGCATGATGACTGGTGATAGTAATTGTTAATTGAAGGTTTGACTTATTCAGTGGAATGCGCTATGAATGCTGGACAATTTGCTTTATCTCATAAATAAAAAGCCCATCAAGGTAACAGACTCTCCATGGACTACCTCATTGGACCTTTGCTCCTCAAGCGAGTCTGTACAATTCATCACATAAAACTACCCTGTACCGAGCCGAAGAAGTTGCCGGAAATAGACGAAATGGAGGGTCCGTGGTGAGGGGCCGTCGGCGATATGCTTCCGATAAAGGTCTCCACTTCCAAGCCTACGAAACGGAGGTCTAGAAGTGGAGACACTCGAGCATGATCCATTCAGAATTTACGGCCATGTATAGAGGCCAAGACAGATAATTAGAGAATTAAGTCTTTGCTACAGCTCCTCTTTGTATTGCTATTGAAGTTCATGCCGTCCTCATTACCTTAGGTGGTTATTCTGTTATCTCTTATCTTATCTCTTATCACCATGGCCCATATCTTTGACGTTGCACCTCTTATCGATACCGGATATATCGACGGAAAAAAGGTCGGCAACCAAGTAAAGTACCCAAATACTGGAACCTTTAGTGGCTTCAACAAACCATTTCGCTTGGAGGGCGACATCTTTGATCTCGAGGTATCAGGAACTATCCCGTCCGAGATAAATGGTACATTTTACCGCGTCCAGCCGGATCATCGCTTTCCTCCCGTTTTTGAAGATGACATCCACTTCAATGGAGATGGCAACATCACTGCCATTCGCATCCAAAACGGCCATGCAGACTATAAGCAGCGATACGTCAGAACGGACAGGTTCCTGGCAGAAACAAAAGAGAGAAGAAGTCTATTCGGGAGATATCGCAATCCCTTCACCGACTCTGAGCTAGTCAAGTCAGTCATCAGAACTTCTGCCAACACCAACATCACCTTCTGGCGAGGAATGCTTCTGGCTTCAAAAGAAGATGGCCCGCCGTATGCTATGGATCCAGTCACTCTGGAAACAATCGGGCGATATGACTTTGAAGGGCAGATACAGTCACCAACAATGACTGCTCATCCCAAGTTCGATCCCGAAACTGGTGAGATGATCTGCTTTGCCTACGAAGCTGGCGGGAATGGAAACGACGGATCTCGCCAGATCGCTGTATGGACAATTGATGCAGACGGGGTAAAGACCGAGGAAGCTTGGTATGAGGCTCCGTTCTGCGGTATGATTCACGATTGTGGCATCAGCAAGAACTACATCGTTCTTCCCATGACGCCCCTAAAGTGCAACCCAGATAGACTTCAAAAGGGAGGGAATCACTGGGCATGGGACCCCAAGGAAGATCAATGGTACGGCGTACTCCCGCGGCGAAATGGAAAGCCCGAGGATATTATCTGGTTCCGGTCTGACAACGGTGAGTTCACTCGGCAAATTAATAAGGTGCTTACTGACATGCAGTCAGCATTCCACGGCCATGTCGCAGGATGCTACGAGAACGAAGACGGCAACATCGTCTTCGATCTTACGGTAGCAGACGGTAACGTGTTCTTCTTCTTCCCCCCAGAAGATACACCAGCTGGTACCGTTGCGAAGCGGAACCGCTTAAACAGCCCTACCAAGCGCTGGATCTTCGATCCCAAGAGTCCTTCGGGGACACGCGTACAGGCCAGTGAAGAGTGGGATACCAGTGGTGAATTCTCCCGTATCGATGATCGCTTTGTCACCAAGAAGTACAATCATTTCTGGCAAGCAAAGATTGACGGGTCTCGAGAGTACAACGCTGCGAAGTGCGGTTCACCAGCTGGAGGGCTCTTCAACTGTTTGGCTCACTATACATGGGATGAGAAAACAGAAGATATCTTCTGGGCTGGTCCCTGTGCTACATTCCAAGAACCGTCATTCATACCCAAGAAGAACGGCGGAGAGGGAGAAGGCTGGTTGATTGCATTGCTGAACCATCTTGACGTTCTGCGCAACGATGTAGTCATCTTTGATGCACAAAACCTTGCTGCAGGGCCTGTGGCTACGATTCATCTGCCAATGAAGCTAAGACTTGGACTTCATGGCAACTTTGTGGATCAAGTGGATATAGAGGAGTGGCAGGCTAGGAGGCAGCCAGGTGGGGATGTCGGTCCCGTGAGGCCGGCTGAGAAGCCTTTGCCCTGGCAGTCGGAAGCTGACAGCATATGAGTATCGACTGGTCAATATGAGAATGACTGGGGGGCTGTTTGGCAGGTTGCGGTTGCATTGCATGTTGTATTAGTCACTGGACTTATTTTTCTTGATAGTGAATGCTAAGTTGAGCCTTCTCTTAAGGAGGGCATGATGCACGTCAAAATTATAGCCCCACAAATGGGAGCATTATCAGTATCGTGTGTTTGCCCATTAAAGTCGCGACCTTGGCCTCGTGAGTGCGTAGAAGGCGGTATCACCACTTCGAGTGGAATACACAAAGAAGTCATATTACAAATAGAGATATCACATATTGGTGTCATGCATCCAAGGATTTAGATGGTCCGCTTGTGCCTTAAACCCGACTTATCAAGTCATGATATCAGCGGAGACCTCGGATAAGTCTGCAAGTTACGATCAAAAGGCTCCGAATATGCAGTGACTATGCAATATCACTAGAATGTGCCATACCCCGCAGCGACTCGGATGGTTTGGACACGAGGGATACCAACTTCTGTGGCGTCGGAAGGAACGTCAACTGCGGGGATGCCATCGGCCTCATCCTTCCGACGGACGATGGATTATTCAGACGCCCCCAAGTGGGACACTTGACCTGGTATTGAAGTGGGGCGTCTGAATGCCGCTCATTGAGTTTATAAGTGTCTACGCCATTGTATGCGGCACCAGAATCCCACCTGAGACGAGAAAGAACGCGAATTCACATCCCCAGATCAGCCTACAGTCCAACATGCCCGCTGCAAAAACCCCACGTGATATTGAGACTCGTCTCTTTATCAATGGAGAGGTATGTAATAAACCAACAGGGTAAACGGGATGAGTCATTGACCAGTGTCTAGTTCGTCGAGTCATCTGACAAGAAGACGTTTGAGTTGAAGTCGCCATCGACTCATCAAGTTGTAGCTGAAGGTATGCCAAAAACACTCTTTTCCACCGTATGCTACTAGATCACATTCTAACTCATTCACAGTCCACGAAGCAAGCGAAAGCGACACCAATGCTGCAGTCGCCGCAGCCAAAGCCGCATTCCCAGCATGGTCTGAACTCTCCCCCAAAGACCGAGGCCAGTACTTCAAGAAGCTTGCCTCTCTCATCCTTGAGTCACATCATGAACTAGCATATCTTGAAGCCATTTCTATGGGAAGACCTGTCAAGGGATACTTTGATGCTTTTGCCGCCGCTGATACGTTCAACTACTACGCTGAAGCTGGAGCTGTAGTGCTTGGGACAAGTAGTCTGAACACGCCTGGACACTTGAACTTTACACTTCGACAGCCCTACGGAGTCGCTGCGGCGATTATTCCGTGGAATGTGCCGGTTTTGTTTCTGGCGCTCAAGGCGGCTCCCGCGCTGATGGCGGGAAACACGGTGGTTTTGAAGAGTAGTGAAAAGGCACCATTGACTGTAAGTATTCAAGTGTCCTCGCCTGATCTGCATTCCGGCTAACAGGCATCAGTCAGCCAAAGTCGCCCAGTTGGTCCAGAAAGCTGGCTTCCCACCAGGTGTCTTTAACATCATCTCTGGACACGGCAAAACATCAGGTGCCATTCTTTCCAGCCACATGGACGTTCGAGTCCTCAGCTTCACTGGCTCAGGCCCAACAGGTCGCCTCATCCAAGCTGCTGCTGCCAAGTCAAACCTGAAGAACGTCATCCTGGAGCTTGGCGGAAAGTCTCCGGCTATCATCTTCGACGATGCTGATCTCGAAAAAGCAGCTGCTGAGACGGCGTACTCCATCCAATGGAACAGCGGGCAAGTGTGCATGGCGAACTCAAGGATCTACGTCCACGAGAGCATCGCTGAGACGTTTATCGAGTCGTTCAAGACAAAGTTCCAGGTCGTTGCAGCTGGAGACCCAACTGATGACAAGGTCAACCATGGACCGCAAGCAGATCAGATCCAATACAACAATGTACGATCATACATCGAATTGGGCAAGAAATCCGGTAAACGCATCCTCGGTATGGATCATGAGGCTACTCCAGACGGCTATCTCATCCACCCAACAATCTTCGTCGAGACCCAAGAAGACGCTCGAATCATGAAGGAAGAAATCTTTGGTCCAGTCGTCAACATCAACACTTTCAAGACTGAAGCTGAAGCGATAAGCAAAGCCAATGATACAGAGTTTGGTTTGTACGCTGCCGTGTATAGTAAGAACATCGACAGGGCAATGCGTGTTGCAAAGAGGTTGGAGGCGGGAACTGTTGGCGTCAACTGCACTAGTCCCACGCAGGCGAAGGATATGCCGTTTGGTGGGTACAAGACGAGTGGTGTTGGTAGGGAGGGCACTACAGTTAGTCTGAATAACTTCTTGGAGACAAAGACAGTATTGGTCAAGTTGGAAGAGTTTTAGTACAATGTAGAGCTCTTGGATAGGTTAATATTATTCTTGACTATTGAAACACCAGCCTCATCTCTGTCAGGCACTCCAACAATCTGACCGGCTCCTAAATGGCGGACCAAGAGACAGATTTTCAGCATCAAACCTATCGCCAAGTAACGACAAGCATAGTTTACAGAGGTCGCAAAATACAAACACTGATTTATTTCTATTATATTGCAGTTCTAACAGAAACAAGCCCTTCTTTTCGCAGCCCATTTAGTCTCATTCATAAGCTACTGCGAAGCCAGGATCAAACTCATCATAGACAATACCGGTCCCCCATGTAAAGTGAGCCTCAATCATCCCCTCTCGAGCAACAAAAGGACAGGGGCCTTCGCCATATATGTATTCCTGAACCTCTCTGTCAAGGCATACGTAGCGGCCCTTGTCGAATTGATTGAGTAGCATCGAAATGCTGACCTCGATCCTTTGGTTGACAGGTCGATGCCTCCATCCTAATTTGTCTCGAATACCAGCCAACATGGTAGCATGATTTCCGTGGCCCTCGACCAAGGAGAGAAAGCTGAGTTCGACTGATTTTAGTGTTGATGGGAGCTTGCCGAGAAATGAAATAAGATCATCCTGGAGGACTTGCATCCCGGAAAGCCCAAAGTGTCTTAGTTTTCCTGTCGATAGAATGTCGATAGGAAAGAGATCAAAGAGTGATATAGAGTCTTCCATAGGGCAAAACCAAGAATCCAACCCATAGTTGGTCTGCAAGACAACTTCCTCCAAGTCGGTTGCTTTGGCGAGAAGGCTGGATATTCTGCCATTCTTATAAACATCCCAATCTTCAGCATCAAAGTTCTCGCAATACCCAGTTGTTAGCGAGAAGACAAGACGTCTAAAGCCTGGCCGCGCAACAATCTTGCACAGACTATCATACTCAGCATTTGGCTTGTCGAAGAGGGTGTAGTCGATCCCAGTGGGGAGCTTGTGATTATCCACAACTAGCTCAGAGATTTGAAGCTTCTCTGCATGGTCTGCTAGAATCTTTGAGACTATGCAGAATCCGCGCCACTGTCTCCTCTCGTCGTCATTTTCCCATCCTTCTGGGCAGTCTTCAGGGCTGCCATGTCCGAAACTCTCGTCAGATGGCCAAGTTCGAGGAATTGGATATACAAAACCAGATGGAAATTCTCGGATCATTGGTGTTTTATAAAGTGGCGTGAAAAGAAAACCGTGCGCCGCCGGTGTAACAGTGACCTTTGTGAGTTGTGGGAACCGTTGTATGGCATACCGAAAGGCTTCTTCATCTGCGCTCGATGACAGCACCTCCCTTTGCTGGTACAAGAGGTCTGTATAATACGCTAGCGAGTCTCGAGAGGGCATTAGGTTATCGACCTGCGTCTGCACTTCGTTGTTGCCCTCGTATTTATTCTTGTCCTGCAATCTGCTCTTGGTTAGAAAGATGCTTTCTTTGCAAAGGCGAACAAAATCCCTCGAGATCCCTTCTGTGTTTACGTTCGCGGCATAGTCATCCTTGTCATTCTCATCCACGCTATAGCCACAGGGGCCATCGCAGTCTGTGTTAGGGATTTCCATCAACGCGGAGTCATCCCATACGATCTCTTTCACGCGATGACGAAAGACGTCATGGTTGGCGACTGCGAGCAGAACCTCGATATTGCGTGGATTGGCAGAGATAAAAACGCGGTCAAGCCTCAGAGGAGACTTGTTTCCCAAGGTTCGACAAGTCAGACGTAAGCTCTTGATGTCGAGATTGCAAAGTAGAGCGCAGATAGAGCCAAGCAGCTCGTTTGGTAGTGCTTGGAGTGCAGGCGAGTGACTTGCATTATCGGACAAGCACATGGTTGCAATTGAAAGTAATCGAAGATGTCAATGATAAATTCCCGGAGTAGCCCAAGTGGGACAGATGAGACTTTTTAGAGGGGAATACTTGTTGTCCAGTGAAATGACGCAATCATGTCACGCACTTTGTGTGGGAGGAAAAATCGATGGAACCTACTTTGGGCTTCCATCATGTTTTATCCATGGTGCTACTAATTGAGAGGCTGTCAGTTGAGACTTGTGGCTGAAAGTTTATATCACCAGATTGAACTTGACGAGGCTGTCAGGGGCTAAGCTTAGTGGACAGTGGGATAAATTCAGTTTCTATGTTCAATGCCGTGATGTTAGCTTTCAGCCACAAGTCTCAACTGCGAGTAAGCTACAGAAGTGCGTACCAGAGACGATTTATACAAGCCACGGAATAGATACCCACGTACTGAAAGATGGCTAAGTTCTGTCTGCTGATTTAAGCTCTCAGTCAAAAGTCTCTGCTGCAAATAACATTTTTAGCTAACAACTAAGATATCATACCAAAATGTCTGACCAATTACTACAGCATAAAGCTGACATAAGGAAAACCTAGATTATGTACTGAAAGATGGAGCAGGGTCTAGCAAGTCCCCAAGGTCAAAAATAAAGAACAAAACCCCTGTCGGTGTACCAATCATGACAGTGGACCCAGAAACTTCAGCGCAAAACCCAGAACGAGCACGTATTCTGGGCAGAGTGCTGGAGGAAGTCGAAAGATTTTGGTGTTATTCCATAAAATCCAAGCCGCATCATCGCTGAGCCCGGAGCGAAGCGATCGTAGCCTGGGAGTTTGGAAGTAGGAGAAAAGGTGGCAAAGTGGAAGAGCGGCTGAAGTTATAAAACAAACAGGGTCTGTAAGTCACCTTTCATATTTCTCCCCAATGCTGACTGCGGTGTTACACTAGTAGGTCACGTATAGAGATAATCCAATGCTATTAAATGTGGCTTTAAACTCGGCCCAACAACGGACCCAGCCTAGCCAGTACACTCACCGCTCACCGCTCACTACCTACTTGAATTATAGAGTTATTTTTGAGTGCGGGGTAGTTGAAAATATAACAGGTCATTAAAACTAGGAATGTTACTGCCCACTATACGGAGTACTCTGGCTCGACAAGGATCGCTGCCGAATATATGCAAACGAGTAGTAGCATGAATGTGGCTAGCTGAGAAGTTAAAAAAAAAAAAAAAAAGCTAAACTGTCCCTTTTTACTCTCTTACAGGTCGAACTAATTATTCGGAAAAACCAGGAAAAGTTACAAGAGGTAAAAGTTATTAAGCAATGAACAAAGCGTCGCAAGTACTCAAGCCCCTCGTATTATTGTCTAATCTGTGGATGGTTACCGCAGTCTCTGTTATTATCCCGCTGGAAACCAGCGGCTATCGTGGCCCGTCCCGTTGCTAAACCCTACTAGCGAAAAAGATGTGGCTTGGTGAGGACCGGTCTAGTTCTATCTCGGTTATGCAGTTATCAATAAATCACCACGCATGTCTCAGAACTAATATCTTTACGGAACAGCTGAAAGAAGGTGGCAAGCTGAACTTAAAATAGGATTAGCTTAAAAATGTCTTTTTGAGGATATTTCCAAGATTTATAGTATAAGATGCTCTGCTAGTTGTGTTCTTCTCTCTCCTCTGTTCCATCTCGCTCTTCGCCATAAATACTCTTTACACCCTGCTTTAGTATACAGTCACCAAATTCCATTATGGCCGATTTCAACATCTTAAACTCGACGCTTAGTGCCGATCAGGTGATCCTGAAGGGCCAGAAAGGATATGAGGAAGCCAGTATGGAACTTGATCAATTCAGAAGCAGTTTTCAATCGACTAACCCTTTGACTTAGTTAATATCGGCAACCTCATGTATCGATACACGACCCCAGCCGCTGTGGTTAAGGCAAAGTCTGTCAACGATGTACGATCAACAATTGCCTTTGCACGAAAGAATAACCTTCGCATCACTGTCAAGAATGGCGGCCACTCATACATGGGCTACTGTCTGAACCAGGATGGAATTGTCCTTGATCTCAGTCTCATGAACACATGCCACATTGACTATGACAAGATGCTTATCCACATGGATGCTGGCCTTATCTGGAAGGACGTTTACTACAAGTATCTCCAAGACAAGCGAAACATCGTCATCGGTGGCCAGTGTGCCTTTGTTGGAGTAAGTGGTTTTACGCTTGGCGCCGGACTCAGCCCTTTTTCGCGAAGCTACGGCCTAGGATGTGACAATCTCCTTGAAATGACCATTGTCACATGGGACGGTAGGGTCATCACCGTTTCTAGGGAAGACAAGGACCCCGAGAAGCAAGAATTGTTCTGGGCTCTCGCCGGCGGTGGCGGTGGCAACTTTGGGGTTACAGTCAGCATGACCAGCAGGATGCATAAGCTCAGGGATCAAGACGGACGTGTTGTCTGTGGTAGGCTGGTCTGGAACCTTCCTCAGCAGAAGACTGAGTTTGAAAATATGATGAACGTTTTCAATACAATCAAATGCCCCAATGAGCTAACTATGGATGCTCTATGGTCCCATACCAAAAACAAACAGCTCACCGCCGGCATGACCGTCATTTACAATGGCAACGAGGTCAAAGCGAGGAAGGCTTTGAAGAATTTGCTGGCTTTTAACCCCTCGGTCGTTGAACTGGAAGAAATGAACTGGACTAAATGGGTGGAGAAGGCCGAGGGCTGGGACCCCAAGAGCACGGTCTTCCATCATCATGCATCTTTCATCTTCGCAGAAGGTGCAATCACTCGAGAGCTCACTGCCAAGATTTCCCGCATCGTTGAGGAGGCGACAAAGGTGGTTGGTATCACTGATGCTAACGAGACCAATAATCCTAAGTGTCACGTACTTTGGGACCACATCGGGGGTGAGACGGAGAAGATTCCTTCAGATGCGACACCGTTTCCCTGGCGCCAGGGCCATTATGTCTCCAACATCAAGATGCAGTGGACTTGCGCAAGCAAGACCAAACAAGTCCATGACTTCATCAAAAAGTGTCAAGCCGAGCTTCTGCCCTACTCGATCGACCAGAAAGCGGCTTACATCAACTACATCGACAGGAACGTCAAGGACTGGCAGCAGGCGTACTATGGCGCCAACTATCGAAGACTGCAGGAGATCAAGACCAAGTGGGATCCGCACAACGTCTTCTGGAACTGGCAATCCATTGAACGAATCAAAGATGGCAAGACGGTACCTAACCCCGGTAGCGTTGAGAAAATGGAAAGCTGGTGGATGGAATATACCTCGTTGGTGGACCCGGAGAAAATGTCTTTGCCAGAAACAGAGCAGGAGGTTTATGAGAGAGATGCTGAGCTCCGCAAGGCGATTTGTGACAAGGTCCAGTCGGACGGAACTGCAAAAGCTTGATATTGGGCAGTGGTGTAACTAAATGGAATTGTTGATGGGAAAGCTTGTTTATTATAGCAATTTAAGCAGGCTCATTGATAGGAACAGTACCTATTTTCGCAAGTCCAACATCCGGACAGTGCCCCCTGGGAGCCTTGCTCGGATAAGAACCCATTGAGCATTCAACCTATGGTGTTGGGCGATACCGTCGCAACCATAGAGTCTTCATCAAAGGCTATATACTTCCATTTTCCGAGATCAATCAAGACAGCATCATCTCTAACGCTCCATGCGGCCCAGAAGGGCCGCCGGATCGCGCCAATACTTGACAGTAGAGTGATATGGCGAGTTTGACGGCTTCAAGGATCTATGTTTCATCTGTTGGCTCTGCGATGGCGATTGGCCGTCGCGCTGGTTGCCGGTGGTTAAAAAACGGTCTACACGGGCGAACTCATACTCTTCGTTGTCCGCCTTATCTCTCCAGACAACGCGCAGGTTCTTGTCTATGTCTCTTCTTCTTCCGATCCTATGCTCAGCATACGACCTGTTTCATACTCATCGGAACTGGTATCATCGTACTTATCGGCTGAGGCATTACCCCCAGTTCATACACCATCCCGTCTCATTGCCACCCAAGCTCTGATCGTAGTTGGCCCCGGATCATTGCCTCTTGTTCCTTTCATCACTAGTGAGATCTTGCCCCGAAAGTGGCGACCCGGTTTGATGGAGATCCCCTCGACAGAATTTTGGATTGTATGCTTACATGATATGATACAGTGGCCCAGGCGGCAATAGACGTCGCATCTATTATCGCTGCGTGTGCTGGCCCCGTTGCGCTTGGAGGGCTCATCAAATTAGACATGTAAAGGGGCTGGGTGAACTTTTATGTACATATTCAAGCAAACAAATCTCTGACAAAGGTTTCTGGCTGACCTCTTCTGCTTTGATGACATCTATGTCGAAGATGGATGCTTGCTACGCAGTAGCCTTTCAACTCCAACCCACTGCTTTGAGACTCTGATCCAATCCCGCGCCGCTTGGAAGCATCCTGCTCTACATCAACGACTTGTTTACCTGTATGTGATTAAAAGTGATATTGATCATTGCTAATCTAAGCGTGCTATATCAACCTTGTCCTGTTGTGTTCAATCTAGAATTATCCTCAGAAACACTTAAAGCCATCCAATTTTCGAATCTTCGGCACACATATTGAAGGCTAATGGCTGGAACAGCTGGACTTTGTTTGCTGATGCAGTCCCACTGCAGGCCTCGGATATTAAATCTGATTGCGTCCAATTCAAAGCCATCGTATCTGTCCCCCAAATCGGTTGTGAAAAGTCCATATAGAAACCATCCACCCAGTTCTGTGGTAGGGTATTCAGGGTGTCATTACCAACACAGGCATCAATTGCTGGCTCAGAAGCATCCGTCAACTTAGTAACACACTGTTCCAGTGGCAATTGCTCAGCTTGGCAAGGCGTGAATAACCCGGTATCCGGCACCACGGCCTCTTCCTTGGGGACTTGGTCTTCAATTTCCTTCTCGTGTTGACTGGCAGTATCATCCGATTTCGCTTCATCATCTAAAGCCGTGGGAGGTGTCGGTGGCATGGTTTCGGTGCGTGGGTGCGTGTAACCTAGTTTATGGACAATGTCTTGAACTATGAGCTCACCGCGATCGTCTACTTCAGGTTCATCATAGTCCCAAGTATCTCCATTGCGCACCATGTGGTATAGCTTTTGAATGGTAGCTTCGAGAACAGAGTGCGTTTGGTTGTATACTTCTGTATACCTGATTTCGTTTTTAGTAACGGACGTTTTCTTAAATCGCAAGACACATACCCTGGCGGCAGTTGCCTAAAATCATTCTTTGCGGTGCGATTGGTGGTGCAGACAAAGCCATCGCGCTGGCACCGTCTACAAGGCGGGAATCCAGTATCACACTTTTGCAATGTGAGTCAGTTTTCTTAGTTCATGTGAGCAATACGCACCTTGGTCTTTTTTAATCGGCATCTGTCGCAGGCTCTTAGTACTTTCGGACGTCGAGTGATGGTGTTATTGCGTAGCTTGTGGCCCTCAACAGATGTGGAATGCGGCGCGGCATACTTGAAGGGACTTAAAAGGCGGCCTGCCATTGGAATAGAATTTGAGATCGTTCGGATATTGTGACCTCGGTGAAAAATGTAAGGTCTTGGTGTTTTTGGTGAAAGTGTAAATCAGTAACGTGTGTATACATACAGTAAGAAAATGCAGTACAGAAACAGCAGGTTTTAACAGGTTTTATAAATACAACAAGTGCAAAACCTGCAATATAAGTAAGGACCATATGCTCCTTGTGCATAATCTTGAGTTATTGCGTAAACCTCTGACAACCAACCCTTGCAAGGGTCTTTTCATGAAAGTTCATGGTTTCGAAAGAATAGACTTTTGAGGCGCGGCACATTCTTAGAAGGGTAACGAAAACGTTAATGGTATCTTTTAGTAACCTATTCTTTGTGATTCTAATGCGCATCGTTACATCATGGAGCTGGTGGCTTCACAACTGCCGAAAGTTTAATATCATTCTGGCCGGTAGATCGACGTCGACGTTTGGTTTGGCGTGTAATGGCTTGAAACGTTACTTGGAAAGATCATGAAGCACGGCAGAGAACAATGCGGAGATTTATCTGACTGAATGCAGCATTCCATGACGTGATGGGTGGCATGTCTTATCGATCGTCTGCCCCACTAACCCAAACGGGGTTATGCATGTCTCTAGCTCTGATCGGCCATCTCGCACAAAAGGCCCTTGACTATGCTTTAGAAAGTAATCCAAAACTTGCTTTTCACCTTCTTGCTTTCTTAAAACAGATTCTTATCCACCTGCATGCAGAATCCATGCCCGGTTCCTGGATAGATAGGAGTATCTTCATCCCTACTTGTCTCCTTCGTCACATTCATCTGAGACATAGATATAAGAATATTTCTATGTCCAATAGTCATCGAGATAGGCTTAATAATAGGCTCTGCATTTCTATGTAGTAGTGCCTTGTTTATATAGCCAGTAAAAGCAGTATCATATGCTATCTTTGGTAATAAATCTGTTTACTCAGTGTAAAACCGGAATTACGTCTGATCTCAGTCCTGACACATCCATTTGACCACAAAGTGTCTTCGATATTAGACGCTTATATGGGCTCAATCTCTGACAGCATGCAATATTCTTAGTAAACATTGATCCAGATCCTCAATGACATAACTGAGTCTCCACTTAGACGAGGGCATCGATTGACGTGCAGCATCTCTAGGGTAGATCAGCCAACCAACTAGGGAGCATTGGGTTAGCTCACACAAGCCCCACAGCGATTGACACAAGGGCGCACTAACTAATCTGGACCCATCACGGAATGCCTAGCTATTGTGATTTTCACATTCACCCTCCTGACCTTAACAGTCCATCCTCCGTTACAAGCGAATGCGTGACTAAGAGATTTGGACTCGACATTCAATTGTGCAAGGCCAAGAGTTAATTTCTGGACGAATCCCTGCCAGCCGCTGAGCCCAGCGCCTTTTGTCTTGTCCGTCCGTCGCCGTTGCGCTTCGGAGTGCATCGACAACCAGGGCCCTGCAGCCAAGAGGCGGAAGATTCCTTTTGCCAGAAGAGTGCTGATTTGCTTGGGATTGCCTTTTCTGACCTTGGCCTTGAGAAAATGGAGATGCCTGCCGACTCGGACGTGGACCTGGTTCTGCCCCATTTTGATGACGATGACTTCACCTTCTGGGGCCAACAACTCTTGAACTGCGACCACTTCCAACCCACCCTTGCAGACAACTTCGGTCTTGACTCCTCACATGATGACTCGCTGCCTTTCGATTTACCATGGCCTACCATTAACGAGGACACTGATCTTACATCCCGCGACAGCATTCCTTGCGCCAGCCTCGCCGATGTCTCCCCCTGCGAAGCTACCCAGCAGCCTGCTGCCTTCTCTTCTGCCGAGATGAGCCATCCACCCCATAACTTGAACAAGAACGGCTTGCCTCCCAAGATGCCTCCCAAGATCGGTGCTCGTTTCTCCAAGGAGTCTCTCAAGACCCTCAAAGACTGGCTCTCCTCTCACAGCGATCATCCCTACCTCGACGAGGAAGAGAGGGAGGTGCTGCAGCGCCAGACAGGCCTTAGCAAGACCCAGATTTCAAATTGGCTTACCAATGCTCGTCGTAGACGCAAGACTCAACCTCCAAGGTCTACCTCGCCTTATGTTCGCAGCACATGGACCGGCCCTATCGACATTCCCCGGCGTTCGGGTACACCTGCGTGTGAGATTAATACAAATCTGAATCCCCTCGAGCGTTGGGTTGATTCGCCTCCCGAGAACGAACCCGCCTCAGTCACCGCCATCGCTCACGCCGTTGCCCTAAACTCAAAGACTTCCCTGGGGCAGAACAGCCCACGCTCCTTCGCTTCCACCGATGATGGATCCAATCCTTCACTCTACAATGTCTCTTCCGCAAGTAGTGCTGGAACATCTAGCGGTGCATCCTTCGGCTCCGTATCCAGACAGCGCGGACGTCGCCGTCGCAGGAGACCTGTTCCCAAACGCAAGGAGAAGCTCTCCTCAGCTGTACCACTAAAGAAGTTCCAGTGTACATTCTGCACCGATACCTTTGGGACCAAGTACGACTGGCAGAGGCACGAGAAGTCTCTCCACCTCTCTATGGAACGGTGGATGTGTGCCCCTAATGGCCCCCGCGTCCTCAATCCCCAGAGCAACCAGATGTGCTGTACGTTCTGCGGCGCAGTTGAGCCTAGCGACGAGCACATCGAGAGCCACAACCTCTTGGCCTGTATGGAAAGGAGGCCTGAGGATAGGACGTTCTATCGCAAGGATCATCTTAACCAGCACTTGAGGCTCATGCATAATGTCAAGTTCCTCGACTGGACCATGGCGTCTTGGAAGGCCACTGGCCCTGATATCCGGTCGCGCTGCGGCTTTTGCGGTATAGCGATGTATAATTGGTCGACTCGAGTGGACCATCTGGCGGAACACTTTAGGAAGGGCGATACGATGGCTGCGTGGAGGGGAGACTGGGGCTTCGATCCTCCCGTGCTCAAGATGGTTGAGAACTTCGTTCCTCCGTGTATGTACCCCCCGAATCCCACGGCTCATCAAGGAAATTAAAGAGTCTTTGGTCGTCAAAGCCATCTAGGCCATGTCAACTGACTTGATGCATTTTACAGATTTGATCGAGAACGATCGTCGCTCTCCGTTCCCTTATATCGCGACCGCCGCGCGAGCCGAGATCCCCTCGAGCACGTATGAGTTGATAAAGCAAGGACTAAATGCCTCTACAGCGAACCACCAGGAGTCGACATCACCAGAGGCTCAAAGCCGGGAATTGAATGAAATAGCACGAAGGCAACCCGCTAGGGCATTATCGGGAGGTTGCTCAGATGCGATGCCAGCCACAGTTGCAGGACAAGCGGGAGCATTCTTCTTGACCGATGCCAACTGTTACCGTCGCCTATTTCGCGAGTTAAGTCGCTTCGTCACGTCGATCATGTCACCCAACAATCCGAACTGTCATGTACCGTCTGATGCCGAGATACAGCATCAGGCTCGGTGGATAATATTCGACGAGTAAGCACCGTAAGATACCTCTTCATCTACTCATGCTGACTATCTCACAGCGATGATCCCTGGAATCAGACCGCTGCCGACAACGCAGAGTGGCTCTTACGATTCAAGCGCGACGTTGGCATCCTCCCTTCAGGTCCCGGTCTTGCACTGGATACCAACGCTTGGAGCATCACCCATGGCGGCACGGGCTTTGCTCCTCCGTTCGTTTTCCCCAATAAGAGAATGCTACACGCTACTTCATCCACGCCGGGCTCGGTCGAGACACCCAGCGGCACGGATGAGTCCACCGCGATGACGAATCTTACCACGGCTTCTCCCGACTCCGACAAGATTGAGATCTTTATCGGCGAGGCAACACCGTTCGAGACCAATCAGGCCTTGTTGGATGGGTATATCGAGACCTTCTCAACTCGCTATGATCGTCCCGCTACTGTATTTTGCTCGCGTGAGCTTGAGAGCGGCCTCGTCAGATTTGTCGAGGCCGAGATTGCACGCGGAGCTGGGTTCCCCTCAGATGAGGCGCTCAAGCTGCGCGGCCGTGAGATTCTGGGACGTGAGAAGACGGCAGCCGACGATCCAAGCCTTCTCGAAAGGTTCAAGGCGTTGGCGACGGAACTATGCAAACAGAAGCCAGTGGTCGTGTCCTCGGCCTCGCCCTCTGATGTTGGCATTGACCTGACTGAGGCGGAGATAGATAGCATTCTTGCTGACGCAAGCTTTGATATGATACTGAGATGACTATGTTCAGTGTGTTGTATCTAATGTGGCATACATGGGTATATGAATATTCACGCCGGGTGTCTCATGGTCATATGCGTGGTGACTATAAGGTTCTAGCGATGGGTATCGACTGCAAATGAGACCTGGTTCGATTGCATATCAAATCCTTAAACTCTCAACCTTTTATCTCGTCCGGTTCTCAAACCTCGAGCCATTTCATGACCCGTCTATGGAAACTACAGAATGACTCGCCGATAACAGACTTTGGGGCGAAACCTTGTTCATCTCAAACTTTCATACTCGAGGCCAGATGCCGGAGTGACTCACCTTAATATCAAACATAGATAAAGAGAATGTAATGCCCTTCGTCCTCGGCAATTCTTCAACCTTTCTCTCACTTCACCCGTCGCGGAACCGCTCGACGCCCAATCGCCATGACACCGGAGGAATCGATTGCCCTGATCAAGGCCAACTTAACTGAAATCCTAAACCCCCAGATCATCGACAATGTGATCCTCAAAGAGAATCGACCCCTTCGCGTCTACTGGGGAACCGCCCCAACAGGAAAACCGCACTGCGGCTACTTGGTACCAATGGTCAAGATCGCCGAACTTCTCCACGCAGGATGCCACGTCAAGATCCTTCTCGCCGACAAGCACGCAGGCATGGATAGCCCGGCGCTTCCCGAAGTGATCGAGCACCGATGCAAATACTACAGACTCCTCATCCAGAGCTCCCTCAAAGCTATCGGCGTGGATGTCTCCAAGCTTGAGTTTGTAGTGGGGAGCTCATTCCAGGGCAGCGTAGAATACCAGGCTGACCGGTCTCGCTTCTCGAACACCGTCCACTTGTCGCAGCTTCTCAAGGCCGGTTCTGAAGTCGTCAAGCAAAGCGAGAATCCGACGCTGGGTAGCATCGAGTACCCCATCTGGCAAAGCTTGGACGAGGAGTACCTTGATATCGACGCAGAACTGGGCGGTGTAGACCAGCGTAAACTGTTCGCGTTTTCTGTCGATCATATGCCAAAGATGGGTTTCAAGGTCCGGGCGCACTTGATGAACGCCATGGTGCCAGGTCTTGGAGCAGCACAGAAGATGAGTTCGAGCGAGCCAAGCTCCAAGATCAATCTTCTCGACACCCCTCAAGAGGTTACCAAAAAGCTCAGAAAGGCATTCTGCGCCCCTGGACTGGTTGAAGGGAATGGCGTCATTGCGTTTATAGAACACGTCATTTTCCGCGTCGAGTCACTGAAAACTGGTGGCAAGCCAATGCTCACAGTTGAAACGCGAGAGGGGGAGACACTGGTCTACGAGGATATTTCCAAGCTTAAGCAGGACTTTGAGAGTGATGTTCTGTCACCGCAGATTCTAAAGCCTGCGCTGACCAAAAAGCTAAACGAGCTTCTGGACCCAATTCGGAAAGACTTTGAGGCTGATGAAGAATGGAAACTTGTGGCTCAACTAGCCTACCCACCTGAAGAGAAGCCCAAGAAAACGAAGACAGGGAGGAAGAATGGCAAAGGACTGCCTGTTCGGACGTCATCTCAGCAATTTACAGGGGACCCCGCGTAGCTTAGCTGCCATTAATCGACACTAACTCTTAGAGGAAGAGGCGTAAAAGAGCTTTGCCCGTTTTGTGACAGATGCATTTCGCTTTCATGACGTCAATATTATAGCTATAACTCATTGAGATGCCATAATCTTTAACTATCAATCACGACGATGGCAGCAGAACCTCCGTGTCTGACAAGGTCAGGGACATGGTCGCTGATAAGCCCAATGTCGATCAGGGGCAGAGGGGACATTCCGGCAGACGGGAGGGTGGATTGGCTGTTGATGAGCGGGCTGTTGGTGAAGGTCCTCATAAATCTACTGCTTGATAATAACGGGCTGCCGATAGTTGGGTGGGATAAAATGCTCTCTTTTGCACTGTGCCCTACTCTAGGCTAGTGGTCTTGATTGATAATCACCAAGTGACTGATAAACTTGCTCTCGTTCATCGGCTAGGATCAACTCGGACCAGTCCCCTAAAAATGACACATATCCTTGTAAATGATCGACGATTTGCTCCCTGTAACCTATCATCGCATCTACTATTAGTTGCAAGCAGCCTGTATCTCATTTTCTCCATTTCTCCACAGCACGAGACTGGGTATTTATGATTGACTGCAACCCTAAAGAGTATTAATACGAGACATCAAGACAACTCACGACATCGTCATTTCATTATCACCTTAACAACGATTCCAGATCAAGATAAAGTTTCGTACAGAGTTTGATGGTTGGAAGGTCGCCTGGGGCCATGATGACTTTAGCTGCCCGTCATATTCTGTAATAAGTGCGCAAACATTCCCCGACAATTCAAGAGGCAATGCCGTTAATTGTTGAGACACCACTCAATCAGACTGTTTGTTACCTGCTATTCAAGATTGCGTCTACGCATTCGTAACGCCCACAGCCATCGGTTGATCATTACAGAGTATGATGGTGATCCTAGACACGTCAAAATGATGGTCATGGTGCGAAAACCTGTTAGGGAGGGTCTTTTCCGTTGGCCAGCAATGTGTCTATATAACCTAGGTCAGAGACATACGCCTAGAGTAGCAAGACCCATATTGATTCAATCTTGCCAACATTCGCATCGCCAAAATGAGTCAAGTTTCTGGTAGAGCCCCCGCGAGGAAATGGTGGAAGGAAGCCACTGTGTATCAGGTTTGAACATATTTCCCTTGTTGCTGCGCAAGACTTATATGTCGGTCAGATCTATCCCACGTCGTTTCTTGATACTGATTCGCATGGCGCGGGGAACATCAACCGGATCACTGCTAAGCTGGACTATCTCAAGAAATCAGGCGGTAAGAAATGGCCCATGTATGTGCTCCTAATCTAACGGCTGCATCTCGCTAGTGGATATTATATGGATTTCGCCAGGCAAGGCTCTTACCCATTCCAATGTTTTCAATCTAACACCTGTTGTCAGTTTACGAAAGTACACAGAAGGACATGGGGTATGATATTGTATGATACCTGTTTCCTGATGACATCAGTCAAGCACCCACTGAATTTGTCCCAGTCGAATTACCGTGATATACACCGTCCCTACGGCGCACTGCAAGACGTCCATGTCTTGATCCATGAGCTCCAGGCGCGCGACATGAAGCTCATCATGGATCTGGGGGCCAATCACACCTCAACTCAGGTAGGATGACGCTTTGAACTCCATGTCCCATTTCAAGCGGCTGACTTCAGCTGGCGACATAGAATCCCTGGGTCATCGACTCAGCCTCGTCAGCACTGAGCGCGCGACGAGACTGGTACATCTGGAGAAAGCCAAAGTATGACGCCCAGGGTAACCGGCAGCCACCGAATAACTGGTGCAGCCTCTTCGACGAGACAGAGTCGGCCTGGACCTACGACTCCAAGACGGATGAGTACTATCTCTCGCTCTTTAGTCCCTTCCAGGCCGATCTTGACTGGGAAACACCATTCGTTGGAGAGGAAGTCTGCGATATCCTGCACTTCTGGCTGGACAAGGGCGTTTCTGGGTTCCGAATGGACGTCATAAACCTTGTCTCCAAAGACCAGAGGTTTCCTGACGCAGAGATTCGTCGCCCAGGCAGGAAGTACCAACCGGGTGAATGCTACTTCGCCAACGGGATCCGGCTCATGGACTATCTCCAGGAGATGAAGACCGCCGTCTTCTCAAAGTACGACACTCCTACGGCCAGCGATATGCCGTACCTGGAGGACGAAGAGGAGAGACTCAAGTTAGTCGCGGCGGAAGAGGGCGTGCTCAACATGATCTTCGCCTTTGAGATGATCGGCCTTGATGTTGTCCCCGAAAAGGGCCGCTTCAAAAACAAGCCGTGGAAGGTCAGTGAGCTGGAGGACATAGTCGCCAAGGCGTGCAAGCTCGCCAACCAGGGCGGATGGCATACATTCTTCTGCGAGAATCACGACCAGCCGCGTTCCATCACGCGTTTCCGCGACGGCTCGGATGAGCATCGCGTCGCAGGCACCAAGCTCCTCTCCATCATGCAGACAAGCCTTCACGGCACACTGTATGTGTATCAGGGCGAAGAGCCGGGTATGCGGAACGTGACTCATTCCTGTGCACTAGACGGGTACATAGACATTGAGTTTGTTTCCTACACTAAGAGGTAAGTCTATTGTGGACACTAGGTCATCTTGGACATACACTAACATGACCTCTCTGTATAGTGTTTGCGCCAAGTTCGCGGAAGGGTCTCTGGGAAGCTATGATGCTCCGTCGATGGAGAAGCCGAAATCAGGGGTCATAACGCTGCTTCCTTGGGAAGGCTTGCTTGGAATTGCCTAACGTTGTCTGCACTGAGCTAGGTAGTAAGATTGCCAATTTGCTATTCGTCTTAGTAAAAGTGTTCATTAAATTTGGGGCTACGGGAAGGGAGGGCCTGGGGGGTATGAGATTGCCTTCGATATAGTCACTAGTTAGCAGAATGCCACGGACTTTCACCGACATGTACCGGGCTGCGGTATCATGTTTTGTACGAGAGGAGGCCTCGGACCTTGATCGCTTGCATTTGAGACCTGTGGCCGAGAGTGTACCTCACCACAGAGGACTTGGCTACTTTGACCATTGCTGCTCCTATGGCAAGAAACATGAGCAAATAATATTCTCAACTTAGGACTCTGCTTTATCTCTTGTCAGATTGCTTCGTCCGTGCCAAGGTCGGTTGAGAGGCGCCTGTTCAGAACATGGTGGGTTGGATGAACAGATGAGCTACTGCTTCAGGCTTCAATGTATAGGGGCTTCGCGATAAAGTTTTTGTGATCTATAGATGACCACTTATTGATAACATACTTGGAACCGTGAGATGTGTTATCTAAGAGCGTAAGACGATGATTATATGACAACCTGGATCCTTTCCTAGATTTTCGCGCCCGTCCTCATGCCCACCAACCATGTCTCGATATCCGCCTCGTTATTGCATTTCAACCATTTCTTTGTGGTGTTCCGCACAGCGGCCAAGACACTCTCATACTCAGACCAATTCTGCATGAGCTTGATGGCAGCCTTAACCCATAGCTTCACGTCCTGCACGGGTACGGTATACCGCCCAGTTTCATCGCGTTCGCAGCTAATGGGATTCACCGGGATGATATATTCCAGCCCAAGCATAGATTCAGAGAGCGTACCTGAGTTTGTATCTCGTGGTCTTTCCCAACCAGATGATGAAGCACCAGAAAGCGTATCTGCAACTGGCCGTGCTCGAGGGCGTAGTCTTGAATAGCGTCAGACACGCTCCAGATATCGTCGAGCTGTTGGAAAAGATCCGCTTCGCGCCTTGTACTCGAAGTACCAGGCACGCCGTCAGCAAAGGGACTAAAGGCAAGTTGCTCAGCTGTATGCACAACTGCTAGGCGAGAAAATGGTGAGACGAGCTAGTTCAGAAGCGAGACTGGTTTTTCATGGACAGGCCGTCGTTGGGTATGATCTTTGTTGGATAAAACCATCCGATTTCCCCTTGCAGGAGCGAGATTAAGTTCATGAGTGACGCCGATGGGGTTACCTTGTACGGAGACCGCATTTAGCATTGCTATGTCCAGGCCCCTCAGCACCAAGGCCGTGACGTACAAACCGCAAGGGAGTCAAAGCTGCTTTGGCAGGACCTTGCGTCCTCCTTTTCGGCACCGTTTCCATGCTCTGACTGCGGTGGAGTGCCCCAGTGCAAGTCAGTATAATGTGGCATTTCCACAAAAGGGCATGCCGGGGCTGCTTTTCCACTAGCTCTGTGAATTGGATGGTGCCGACAGATAGTGGCACGGTTCCTGGGACATGCCTGATGCTGATCCATGTGTTCTGCTTTAGTTACATACCTGACATCTATGCGGAGTACGCTGATTCCGCCATAGCTGCCGATAATGCCGCGAGGCGTATCAGCGGTGCGTGAGCTCCTCTCTTCACCAGGCCTATGTTGGACACCATTGGAGTCGGCGGCGGAGGGTCACTGATAGCGGGTGTGGCAGCGCCCCTTGCTGCCAAGCCATTCTCGTTCTATCGTTATGGCCACACTATCCCGTCGTGGATAAGATACGCGCTCGCTTGAGAAGGGTCAAGGCGGAAGCACGATAGATTCACGTTTTCGGATGGCGAGACCGCCCGCTGTCTTCAGGATCCTAATCTGGAATGTCATTATAGCGACAGTCAGCGACACGTCAGCTTGACTAGAGCTTTTCAAGGGACGCACTAAATCCCGACGAGACCTTGATTCTACAGCTCCAGGACCAATAGATGGACGGGAATGAACTCCCGGCCATCACATTGTGACAAGTCAAACCTTGCGTGTTGGAGCCGTCTAACTAATCCGCGATGCGACCGTTTGATGGCCAGGGGATCTTGTCTCACAGCACATCACACCACTTGTGGGGCTCTCTAGTCCTATTCTCCGCTGGATTGTCCCTGTGCTGATTGGCCTTATGCATGATTGAGTTCGCCGATGGCCGTGCAGAAGCTTTGAAGACTCTACAGGGGTAAGGATCCGTTCCGTCTTCGGGCTTATGATTGGTGGGCCCGGTATCGCTCATCATGGTCGTTTATCAAGTCGAGCTTATTTGAGTTGACGCTATGACCCTCGCTTATGAGACTCGGCCTTTATCATATTCCAAAAACGGTGGCACCGGCTGAGTGATTGCGTCCTCGATACTGACGGCGAGGATCACGGTGCAGCAGTACTGTACACATAGCAGAGACTGGACTACCACCCAGTTGATCAAGATGTGTAATAGAGGATATGGAATTGGCTGTTTCTGTGCTTTTGACGTGAAAAAGGTTGGTGGGTCCTTAGTTTAGAAATAGTTCCTCCCAAGTCTTTATTACATATCGATATCTTCTGGGATTATACCCTGTCAACTCGCAGATCAGCAGCTAGGATGTGTACATCCGCATTCAGAGTATCACTGCGGGGTAGCCAGCCGTGCCCATTCAAACGACCAGGTTGACCTATGTATGCCTTTTGCATCCAGAAGCGGGGTAATTGTTAGAACTGATTGGAACCTCTACATATCATGACGATTAAATGACAAGATGAGCATTCCGACCTATCATGCCACTTGCAGTATCAGCACTGCAACACACCAGTTTACTCTTCGTAAATGCTCAGACTTGTTACTAAGCCATGCTATTTGAATTAAAAAAGCTTCAGGTAGTATAACGAATGTCTACTTAATAAATGTCTATGATGCTGTACTAAACACCGTATCTTCGCTCGCCTGGCTGCTAACTTTTAGGTTAAACCGGGCCGCGAGCTACCGATCGGATCCTACCTGGGTATCTAATGGATAGAGGCAGAAACAACCGTTTCGGCGAAAAAGGACTTACGAAAAGTGAGTAAGAAGCTGCCACAGACTCGGGTTTCCATTGGAGCTAGCGGAGAGAGCTCATCTCTGGACAGCAGCGCTTGATCTCAGTGTGTGTTTCTGCCCCCGATGTACGACTCTCTCTGTCTTCAACCGAGATGCCTTGTCGCAGATCCATGCCATAACTAACGGCGTCATAGCAATTGGCCATGGAGAAAGCTCCTAATACACTTGCGGGTCGAGCGTACGACCTATCCCCGCTCGGCAACTTTGATGCTTCGACTCAGTTCCTGGGTGATCAGCGGTATCTTTCGTTCACTGATGGAAATTACCCGTATTCGCTCACTGAAACCGGAGATTACGCACCCAGACTTCTTGGAGACCCGACTTTGGTCCCGTGGGCTGATTCTCTCTTGTTTCAGGGGCTTACGACAGACCAGCAGGACTCATCATTCGCGATCCCCACGAGCCCAGCTAGCAATGCTGAGTGTGATCCAGAGTCTTTCGTGCTGCAGCAGGCTTCAGCTTCCGCGACCATCTCTGGTTCCCCTAGCAACGTCGAGTACCATCATTCTCCGTCAACGCAGCCTGAAGCAAAGAAACGCAATTCCAGCTTCAGCATCGACGGTGCCATAACCCTGCCACAGGAAGATTCCACCACGAGTCCCCAGACAGAAAGGTCAGTCCAAGACGCGGGACCAAGCACGGAAAGGCGTGGCACTGTTAAGACGGCCACTACTTCACCAACCAAAGGGATCGCGTACCTAAAGAAGGTTAGGGAGAGGAACAAGCGAGCGGCGACCAAGGTCCGCCTCAAGCAACGAGAAACAGAGAAGCACCTTGAATCAGCCGAGAAGAACTTACGGCAGGCGAACAATAGGTTGAAAGAAGGCGTGAACGAGCTAAATGAGCAGGTCCACGACCTCAAGATGCAACTCCTTCAGCATAGCACTTGCGACTGTACCCTCATTCAGGAGTACATTGGCAATGAAGCAAATCGCTACGTTCAAGAGACCAGTGGTTAGACTTGTCGTCGCGAGCACACTCCTAATGATTAATCTAGTGAGATTGCTGTGGTGGGCAGCTTTTTCTAGATCTATACTGTCTATAACATTATGACTCTCTGTACCGCTGAGATTATGCCTTGCAACAGTTTGGTAATCAGCGAGGCTGCCTGTATGGATTCTTGCTTTTGTGAACCAACGGCCTGAGAGTCATTACCCTTGATGGCAGAAATCAGATGCGCTGTAAGTCAATTTAAAATATGTAGCTCGTATGGATACGAAAAAAACACAGTGTTTTTGGCGGTCTTTTTCGAGTTCATAGGCCTGCTATACCTCGAGGAAGGGCACGACGTACGATCAAAATGAAAGGCCCCATATGGTTGTACGTGTTAGTGTTTAGTTATGACGGCTATTCAGGTCTACAAACTTGGCTGTCATGTGTTGTTCGTATTTCCCGTCAACCAACACAATAGACTATGTCGAAGCAGCCGCATTATTGACTTTGGCATTGTCAATTACCATTTAGACAGGTAGAGAGCTACAGAAATTGTCTCTTTTCTCTTGAGTTCGTCGACAGCATGAGTTATGCATCATCGAATACTGAATGTTGGAAGGATTGATATCGGTGTCTTTTGTAAGCTTGTCTCTGGCTTGTCTCTGGCTTGTCTCTGGCTTGTCGCGCTCTCCCTTCGCTTCGCGTGGTCCAATACACCTTTGCTCCTTTCTGAGCTAGGAGCCTGACTCTCAAGTCCGATTCCTGATCTCAAGCTATGTCGGATATGATACCGATCTATCAATGCAAAGCAGACACTCACCTGCCTCCAGTCACGACAGCCACTTTACCCTCTAGATTAGGTATATCTGTGGAGGGGTACCATGGCCATGCTGCCATTATATGCAAGCTTCCTAAGTGCTGATAGAGTCAGATAGGATGGAGGGCGAGGGATGCAAGTACATTAGAGAACTCGGAATTCCCCTCCTGCAGAGTCAAGACATATTTAAGCAGCCGCCGGTGCTTTACCTATGGCAGGCGAGCATCTCCTGTATCTAATCCGAACAGTACTCCGGCATGATACTCCCTGTAACAGCATGCCCCCACTGCCAATGCACCAAGCGTAGCACTAATGAAGCTTAACTTAAATCTCCGATTCAAGTCCGCTGGCCTCCATCTCATCTCCACCGCACCTCCGCACCTCCGCAACCAAAACCTGAACTAACCCGTCCATTCATCTCCGGGTCTTTCCAAAACATCCACAGTGGGTCGGAAAACGAAGCAAAAGTCATGCTTCGCGTGCGTCGAGACCAAGCGCCGCTGCGACAAGCGATATCCCTCATGCACACGCTGTCTCGATCGGGAGTCGGTCTGCACGTATCCTTCTTTGCCAAGACCACAAGCTCTCGAGTTCACTCAGGCTGGAGTTGCTCCAGGGATGGGCTTTGGAGAAGTGTGGAATTCTTCGTCTGATGTGAATAGTCTGGCGTTGGTTGGAGAAATGTCCGAGCCATGGCTTCTCGACCCCGTCCTCAGCGCCAGTCTGAGCTGTCCCTCGATACCGACATGGACGCCTTCTTTATCAGATCCATCTTCTCTACCGGGCTCGTCCACGAGTGGGATAGCTGAGACTTACAGTCAGCTCGCGCATACATCTCGGGACTTGGGTTGGTTTCTTGGACCTCGGTCATGGACTATAGGATACCACTATAGCGCCCCAGACGTGATCCCACCAGCTTCCGTCTTCACTAATTTCATCCGCGGCTTACAAAACTGGTTATCCCGTTTTGTTGAGACGGGTCACAATCCTTTCATCCATCGCCATCTTTACTCAGACTCGGGTTATCCGCAGTGCATTCAAGATGCGTACTCGGCATGCGTTATCTCGGGCGCTGCCAGTAGTGAGAATGAAACGATCGTCAATGAAATCTCTTCTACTCACGTTACGAATCTACTAAATGCTCAAGCCGCCAGAGGCACTAGTGTCATCTCAACGAGGGATCATCTAGCTCGCACGCAAGCTCTTCTCATTCACATCCTCCTCGCACTGTTCTCTTCCTCGATCGAACGTCGTACAAGGGCGGAAAATCTCGTCAGCCTTCTTCACGCGTGGAAGAATCAGCTATGGGAGTCTGCATCAAGTGATAGTACACTTGCTTCACCATTGCCGACCTTGGCGGCCTCTAGCGGGACATCTGTCGGGGAATTAGATCCCATCTCCGGCCTTTACCGGTCCTTCATCCTCTCCGAGTCCATCCGCCGTACCGGATTACTGTGCAACATCGCCACTGGTGTCTACAGCGGTCTGAAAGGTAGCAACATACAGTCATGTGGTGGAGATATACATGTTACTACACAAGCCAAGTTCTGGGAGGCATCTTCCTCTGCGCGCTGGGAGGCTGTTGCGCGACACACTGATCCCTTGTTTATTTATACGTTGAAAGGCCAAATGCTGCTAGATCGCGGTGTTGGCGCTGTGCAGGTTGATGAATTTGCGCGGCATTTGTTTACTGTGATGTGGGGGTTGGAAAAGGTCGAGACTTGGGTGGTCAGGACGGGACATGAGGTTTCTGTTATATACTAGGACTAACAGATGTGTAATTGAAGCCACACAACGCCGGCCATCACGAAAGTCAAGAATCATCCTTGATCGTCTACATCTTTTAAAAATCACGGCCAGGCGCTGACTCATCAATACCAAAGGATGCCCTGCGAGACGACCCGGAAGAAACCCGCAATTGCTACAATTGCACACTAAATGCCACTGAATCTACAAGAAGAATATTGGCAGATGCCCCGATTGACTCGGAGCCCCTGCACTCCTCCCTGGCATCTCGGACTGTAAAACGGGACCACTCCGATCCATCTCCACCATACGTCCGCGCCAACTCCACTGTTAGATGATCTCCAGCCTGCCGCGAGATCGTATGCAGTGATTAGGAGATCAATTAGCCATGCTCTGGCCCTGATTGTACTTTGCGCAAACGGCAACAGGTTCTGATCTCGTCATACCTGGCGGAGTAAAGACGTGGAGTCATCTGCGGAGTCGGAGAAAACTGGCTTTAGAAGGTAAGACGGTATAGGCAGTCTCAAGATCAATGAGCATAAAAGGGACTTCTTATCTCAACAATGTATACTTCAGAACCCATCTATCACCTCTTCATCAGTTCCCCATCATCTAGCATCTGGTCACCCAAAATGTCAGCGAAACAAGAGTCTCTCACTGAGTGGGTCACCAGGCTCAACGATACTCTCTTCATTCAAAACGACGACAAAATTGCCATCAAGGCTATAGAGGATCAGGTTGATCCAAGCCTAGTCACCAAGTAAGAACACTCATTCATAACCCTTGAGGCAGTATATCTGACTCATGATACAACAGAATTAATCACAACGTGTACACGTACGACGCGTTCAAAGGAGGTCTGCTGCATGTCCGAGGTTCTACTACAGCGACTCAAGACGAGTTCTCTGAGATTCTTACGTGGGAGGATCCAGAGAAGGGTAACGGTGTCGTGGCTGTTTTGAGCAAATGGAGGACCAAGCATAAGGAAACTGGCGAGGAGACGAGGAAGACTAATGTCATTCTCTGGGAGGTTAAACTGATTAATGGGGAGAGGAAGCTTACCGGACAGACTGAAGTGGAGGCAATCTAGGTTAGATTGAATTTTTATTGACCTCAAGGATGCTGTTGACATGGAATGCTTGGCTTACATTCCCTCGATGGATCTACACTGTTACCACAGAGATCTAAGTACTTATTATCATCTTATTTAAATTCGAAACTTAATCACAACAAGGGATCAAAGTAGACCAATAATTATTAAGATATGCTATCCTTTGTGCCTGTAATACAGAGCATTTCATACAAAAACAACTTTTCGAGATGCCTTGAGCAACTTATTCCGCTTGCAGGCCTGTCATGTACTGATGCAAGCAGGAGCAAAGTCTTCAATGAACTCAGCACTTGTTGGGACGGACACAAGCCCCGGACTAACAAGTTAGATCAGTAATAGTCGTCAACGAAACGATATAAACTCACCTCGTTTCGAATAGTTCCCTTCTTGCAGAAGCAGCCAGGAACGCACTGTTGAGTACACACTCGGGGCTCGGGTTCAGCGCATGTCAAGGGACAGGCCGAGCCGCATTCCAAGAATTGTTCACCCTATGGATCTTGAGTAAAGAGATAAAGACGACGAGGTAGCTACTTACAGCCTTGCATTTCGGGGCAGTAGCGGCAGGAACAGCAATGGTGCCAGCAACGAAGAGGGCGAGAAGGGAGGTAGAGTACTTCATGGTGAACGTATGATGGATGGTTGAGTAAATGAAGTTGTGAGTGAGGTATGAAGGTGAGGGGCAGAGAACAAGATGCACTGGAAGCACAGGAATTATATAGGGGTCATCTGTTTTAGATTCACATGCCATCTGACCAATCTCCCTTGGTAACGCCATGTTCTAAATTTTCATTGAAGGACACGCCGCAACATAACATTCGATGTTCAAGGATCCACTAATGCCAAGATACGAGCCGTGATGTGAAGAATTGAGACAACGGCACAGCGTCATAGCGTTAAATCCGCACTCAAGTCGGATGCTATCGTCAAGACAGGATAGTATCTAGGAGTTACTGAATATTTTATTCACTGATTATAAACAAGAAATAAACTCTAAAGTATTTAAATTATAAGAGTTGGCATATATTTCCCTGTATTTGGCCTCTTATTAAAGTAAAGAATTAGATTTGACTTTAAGACAATCTAAATTAACTTTACAGCCCCACTCCACCATACCAATAAGCCGTTAGTGGCCGACCGGGCCGAGATTTTAGTCAAGCCGACATTAAGCTTTGTAGCTAAGATGCTTGATTTTCCCACTGGATTCCGGCATGTGTTTATGCAAGAGAAAAAATCTGCATCTTGAGTGATCAACTCTCATAACATCAAATGACCTTTTGCTTGTATAGAGTGAGATAAAAAAATCCCCTTTGGGTGAATTGCATTTGCGTGCTGCTACACCGGTTCCCATGACTTGATGAGAAGAGGACAATGGCTTCCATCGCGAGATAGAGCAGTGACCGAAAGAGAATAGACTGACGCCTTTTTATTAATTTATTAAAGATATAAGGGCTCAAAGTGGCAAAGAGATTTATTGACAGGTACAGAGTCAGTAGCCAATACGATGAGATCATCAGCCAGGTTCTAGGAAGAGAGTTTCTACCTGGTATCCTGACCTATGCGTTCAAATACTGCGACTTCTAATCCTATGGGAGGTTAAACTGATTAATGAAAAGAGAAAGATCACAGGATAAACAGAAGTGGGGGCTGCATAAGCTCAGCTCGACATTTATTAAGTCAACCTCATGACTATATTAAGTGGGAAACAATTTTATCCATTAAATAGTATCAGAATGCAATAGTATAATATCCAAAACTCCAGCGATGCGGTATTAGTAATACTCATTGAGACTCATAATGCGTGTAATTGAATGTGGCTTTCTTGGTTTTGTGCGTTGAGTGCACATGCCTGGTCGCGATTGGTCGACATGCTCTGGTTTCTGTCATATGATCCCACTGGTCTTACTTTCTGAGTTCACCCTATGTCTCGTGAAAGTCTATTCCAGACACAGTGGTTCAAAGTTGCAAAGGGCCGCATTGATAGGCACAGAGGTAGTCGCCAATGTGATGAGATCATCGTCTCCAGGCTGAGCAGTCTTCTGTGAAAACTGCACCGAGTCTTGGGCGGGGCGTTCGAAGACTGTGCCCTGCGACTTTGGCTTCACGTTCACACGGGGCCAAGCCTCATGGGTCCCAGTCTCAGCCCACATGGATGCTCTCTGAACTTTGGTCTGCTGGGGGGCCGGAGGACCGTATAACTCATCCCAGTTCTGCTTCGGCGGCTCCTCATAAGTAGACTTGGGCAAGTCTGAGGCGCTCACCTTGCCATTATGGAGCAATTTATACCCCATATACCTGAACCACTCCAGGTCTCTCTTGAGGAGGCGCCCCTTGCCATGGAGCTGCCAGTAAAACGGCCACGACTCATGAGTGGCCTTTGTGTCTCCAGACTCGTACAGACCGAAGGCGGGCTCAAGAGCTGCAGCGAGTTTGACGTCAGGACCCTTGATGATGTTGCTGTTGGGCCTGCCTGTCCCAGCACTGTATTCATGGAAGCGCTGGACTTGGCGGGCGAGGAGACGGACCTTTTGGTCGAGGGAGGGAGACATTTTGGAGTTGGTGATGATGTTGGTGAGGAAGAGGATGGGGTAGAAGAGGTAAATGAGTTTTTTGTTTGTGTAGAATGGAGGAGGGAGGTGATTTGTGAGGTAGATGATTTATTCTTTGAGAAGAATAGAGAAGGTAGTAAGAAGATTTGAAAGTAAGTAAGTCTGGAATATTCTGGGAAGTGATGGTTAAAGGAAAGAAATTTAGGAGAATGGGAGATAGAAACGTGGCTATTTATATGTAGAAATGATCATTTTGACTTTCAAATCGTAGGCTCCTTGGACATTTGGGTTTAAGTGTCTCTGAAAGCTTCAAGCTTTCCTGCCTTTAAGGTTTCATATTTACACATTAAACCGGAGTGTCATTGGAGCAGCCATCATCATGGTCTTCCTGGTCACAACGTCAAATACGGTTAAACTTCAGATACAACACTGACAGTCTGAGTCTAAGACTGATGCTTGAAGCTACACTCTTTACTAATTGGATGACTCTTTCTATGGCGTTTGTACGTAGAAATTCAATAGCTCTTAGAGTAAATAAAAAAGACTGCCAGCAATGTTCGTGAAGAAATGCCCGATAGTCATCGTGTACTTTCACTTCGCAGCTCCATAGGAGCGGATTGACGAACAAACAGAATTTATTCAGATCCAGCCATACACTATTCCATGATGAGAAAGTTACTCTGACATACTATTTTGCCTGTTCGTGAACCTTGTAACTAACTTTGAGTGATCGTGAAATGGATGCTTCGTTGAAAAGCCAAAAGAGAGGTTCGCAGATCAGAAGCAGGTTAAATTTCAAGTAACGAGGTTAAACTCAGGGTGCAGGTAATACAATATAGAAAGGTAAGAAGAAGAAGAAGAGGAGATATCACTGACTCATCACCACCACCTGACCACTCAGAACCTAGATCGAACACAGCCCTTTCCAACCATCTTCCGTCCAGTGCCACAAGTACACTTCTTATCAGCCCAGACAAGATTCCCATTATAGCAGACACACTTCCTAGCATACCCATCCCACGACGCTGCATCGCCACAGTCAACAGTGCACTGATTCTTCGACCAGACCTTTCCATCAGGACATCCACAAGTCTTGCCATCTGCATCGAAGATTTGGCCCTTCTTGTCGCAAACACACGTCTCTGATCGAGAGTTATACGAGGCGTAGTCTCCACAGTCGATGATACACTCCTTGCCACTCCAGATCTTACCGCCGGTGCATCCACAGCTGAGGGTAGTAGGGTTGAATGTCTGACCCTTTTTGGGACACACACAGGTTTGGGACTTTTTATGCCATGTAGCGAGTTTACCACAGTCGACGTGGCATTGTCCATCAGACCAGACTAGCTTATCGGGACAAGAACATGTTTTGGTCGCACTGTCGAAATTCATGCCGTCTTTGTTGCAGACGCAGCCCTTGGCGGCGTTACTCCAACACGCTTCAGAACCACAATTCGAAGCGCACATCTTGCCGTTCCAGCGTGTATCAGTAGGACACGTGCAGGTCTTGTCTTGCTTGAACGTCTGCCCGGCCTTTTTGCACACACAGACATCGTCCTTGTCGTGAGCGTGCGAGCCGCAGTCCTTCTTGCAGCCCTTCTTGGTGGGCTTGTAGCCGTCTTTGCAGACGCACTTCTTATCTGAGATTACGGTGTTGGGCTTGCTGCAGATGCAGTTGCCGTCATTGTCGCGAGTTGTATCGCTTGGGCATTTGGGCGTGCATTTGTCTTTGACAGGTTCGTTGCCGGGCTTGCAGGTGCAGATGTTGTTGGTGGCTAGCTCGGCGAGGTTGTCGTCGCAGACGCAGACGCCCTTTTCGCCGCGGGTAGAGCCTTTGGGACATTCTGGCTTGCACTCGCCATTCACGATTTCATTGCCTGCTGATGTGCATTTGCAGGTACCATCTTCCTGGCGAGAGCTGTCCTTGGGGCATTCAGGCTTGCATTCCCCTTTGACAATCTCGTATCCAGAAGTATCACACTTGCAAGTGTTATCTTGCTGGCGGGTAGATCCTTCAGGACATTTCGACTTGCATTCGCCGCCAGCGATCTCATGACCGTCAGTAGCACACTTGCATGTTCCGTCCTCTTGACGAGAACTGTCCTTGGGGCATTCTGGCTTACACTCTCCCTTGACGAGTTCATAACCGTCGTTGTCGCACTTGCAGGTGTCATCCTGCTGACGAGTAGATCCTTCAGGGCACTCAGGCCTGCACTCCCCGCCGACGATCTCGTAGCCATCAGTGGTACACTTGCAAGACTTGTCTTCCTGACGTTCTGAGTCCTTGGGGCACTTTTCCTTGCATTCGCCGCTAACAATCTCAAGACCTTCAGTGTCGCACTTGCAGGTATCATCTTCCTGACGGGTCGAATCCTTCGGGCACTCTGGGACACAGGCACCCTTGACGATCTCATAGCCCTGGGTATCGCAAGCACAAGTACCATCATCCTGCCGCTTCGAGTCCTTAGGACATTCAGCTGTGCATGTATCCTTCACGATCTCGAACCCATCTGCGTCGCATTTGCAAGTCCCGTCCTCTTGGCGGCTCGAGTCTTTAGGACACTCTGGAACGCAAGTACCCTTGACAATCTCGTAACCGTTATCGTTACACTTGCAGGTATCATCCTCTTGTCTGGTTGACTTATCGGGGCAGGTAGGTGTACAGACATTCTTGACGATCTCGTAGTTATCCTCATCGCACTTGCAGGTGTCATCCTGTTGCCTGGTGGAATCGTTGGGGCAAACCGGTACGCAGGTATTCTTGACGATTTCGTTGCCCTCTGCGTCACACTTGCAAGTGTCGTCTTCTTGTCTCTTGGAATCCTTGGGGCAGGCGGGAACACAGACGTTTTTGATGATCTCTTGGTCATCTTCGTTGCATTTGCATGTATCGTCGGCCTGTCTCTTCGAGTCCTTGGGACAAACTGGGACACAAGCGTTCTTGATAATCTCATTGTCGTCATGGTCACACTTGCAAGTATCATCCTGTTGTCTCGTCGAATCCTTTGGACAAACAGGTACA
Organism: Fusarium miscanthi; assembly: GCA_014898875.1. NCBI lineage: Eukaryota > Fungi > Ascomycota > Sordariomycetes > Hypocreales > Nectriaceae > Fusarium > Fusarium miscanthi. Next base: position 114,490 of record JAAVUA010000071.1, read on the forward strand.
CAAGCTCCCTTGACTATCTCTTCATCATCGGCGTCACACTTGCATGTATCATCGCTTTGTCGAGTAGAATCAGCTGGACATCCCGGAACGCAAGTACCCTTGATGATTTCCTGGTTCTCTGCATCACATTTGCAGCTATCATCAGTCTGACGCGTCGAGTCCTTTGGGCAAACAGGCACACAAGCGCCTTTGATGATTTCCTGGGCTTCATCATCACACCTACAAGTATCGTCGCTTTGTCGCTTTGAGTCCTTAGGGCAGACGGGGACACAAGATCCTTTCACGATCTCTTCGTTATCAGCGGTGCATTTGCAGGTATCATCAGACTGACGAGATGAATCCTTAGGACAGACAGGCACGCATGAGCCTTTGACTAGTTCCTTGCTGGTATCATCGCATTTGCAAGAGTCGTCGTTTTGGCGAGTCGTATCCTTCGGGCATACGGGCACACATACCCCCTTGATGATCTCTTTCTTGTCGTCCGTGCATTTGCAAGAGTTGTCACTCTGGCGAGTTGAGCCGGTAGGACATGTCGGGACACAAACGCCCTTGACGAGTTCTTTGCTACCATCGTCACATTTGCAAGACCCGTCAGTTTGGCGTGTAGTATCCTTAGGACACTTGTTTACACAAGAGCCCTTGTTGATCTCCTTGTTCGAATCGTTGCACTTGCAGCTGCCATCAGACTGACGCGTCGAATACTGGGGGCATTTGTCCACACAAACTCCCTTAACCAACTCCTTGTCATCCTGACACTTGCAGCTACCGTTGTCCTGGCGGGCGGAGTACTGAGGGCACTTGTCGATACAAGAACCTTTGAAAAGCTCCTTCTTGGGGTCGTTGCACTTGCATGTACCATCACCCTGTCGAGTAGTACCCCCGGGACATTTATCGACACACTTCCCCTGGACAGACTCCTTTCCAGTCTTACAGCTGCACTGTCCAGATGATGGAGACCAAGCAGCCCCGTCGTCATCACAGACACAAGACCAGCTGCCGTAGCTACCGGGCTTGTACTTTGAGTCATCAGGGCATTTGTTGACGCACTTTCTGTCCTTGAGGGTCTGAGCGTCGGAGCAGTCGCAGGTATACTGCTTATAGATCTGCCCTTCATAAGGGCATTTGCAGTACCCGGGGGTTGAGCCACGAGCGGGAACCCAGGTGGCTTCACCGCAGTACTGGGTGTAGGTACGCCTGTTTAAGGCGTTGGTGGTGCCATCAGGAGCAGCGGAGACGCTGGTGATGGTGATGAAAGCGAGGGTGAGAGCTTTGAACAACATTGCAAATGTACAAGGCAGGCCTTGAATGATTCACAAGTGGTACAAGGAAGAAGGGAGAAAGAGACTTCGAGTGCTGGTAATGATAGGCGAACAGAGAATGGACCAGCGTATGTGTCTTTATAGAAATCACGATGAGTGATAAACGAGTGTCACCATGATGATACTTACTAGAGGCTGGACATCTCCGAGCCGAGTCGGGACGCCAAAAGCAATCTGGTGACAAGCTACATGGTGCTATTCCCCAAGAAGAATAATCTCCCTTCCCATGGCAATATTCTTCACTCATATCAAAGCGTAGATTCACTCTAGATGAGCGAGCTGAAGGAGCCGATGGCCCAGAGGCGTCAGTGAATCGATAGCTCATGGAATTGGCTGAGCTGAGATGCTGCAATGGGTGGAGCGATGAAGTCTAGATCGAGAATTCTTTGTTGTTCTTGGGGACCAACTGACCGTCACGGAGGGGATGGGTGAGATGCGAAAATCTGGGATGCATACTTGAGCTTGGGCTAACCGTTGGGGCTGAATGGCCAGGCTCTGGTTGTCGTCTTAGGTGTTGGGATAATCGGTCTTAGGTTTTCAGTACAAGCCTAATCATAATCTTCGGTTTGTTTTATTCTCTGTTCTCTCTGCTATATTAGCTCGTTCACCTTTTACCTTCAAGACGGTGATGCGCCTGTCAGGTGTCATTCAACTCGGTCTTATCGACCTAACCTATCGTCCTCACAGGAACCGACACTCTGGATCGCTGGCTGGCTCAATCATCCACTTCTTCTTCCCCTTGTACCTTGCACTAGCTCTCGATCCAGGAACAGCACCACCACAGCACGATGATACAATTGGTCAAGGAGGAAATGATGACACCATCTTCATTCTGAGGCGGCACGCAGCTGAAGGCTTCAACCCTCGCCTTGGGCAAACACTGCTTCTTTCCTGTACCAGAATAGCAACAAACAGTTAACGTCTAAGCAGTTGGGTCAGAGCACCAAGATACCCCAGCGTTAAGATGACAAGTTGGCGGGGCGTTAAGGGCGGAGGAGGATCAAAGAAGCGCTGCTATTCACGGAGACGCCACAACGCCACTTTGAACAGTTTTGATCTAGGGGCGCCACTTTGCATTGACGGGAATCGGAGAATGGGCCATGATATGGTGGAGATTTGATCAGGCGGGCAAGTCTTTGATGCTCTTGGTGGGCTTTGAGACGCTGATTCGTATTTAATTTCCACTTGTTTAAAACGCCGTTGTATAGGTGTGATCAATTGCAGTTAAATGTACACTCGGCCCCGATGCAAAGCGTAAATACGTCACCCGCAGAGTTTGGCGTGGCTTAGCGGTCGTGCTCACAACGGCCGCAACCCATCTCTGGGCAAGCTAGAGCTGCAGTTTGCTGATAGTCTCAGCCCTATAGCCATTCATGCCAATGTCTAATTTCCACATTCAGAAAGTCATTCGATTTCTGGGAGATCGGCAATCTAGATCGGCGGATGCCAAGATTGACTGTTTGAAAACAAGATTTGGTGGAGGGACAACGAGTAGGTTGCTGTTCAGCTTGCGCATTGAGCTTGGACTTGTCGACTCTTTGATCGGCGTGTCTAGATGGCTTTACTCGGATCGGACACGGTCAAAGGTTGCTTACGATCACCATTATGACTTTTTCTGAGGTCTCATGGAGTCATATAACGACGCGGTGTTCCGAAATTAGGGCACTGCGCTATGTTTGTCCCAAAATGCTATTACAATATGAAGTCTTTTAAATAATCACGCACTTACTTCAGGAATGGACAGTTTGCTTTTTTCCCCCACCAGAGTAAGTCCAAGGTCCGCAATAAGATGGAGCATTAGAACTCCGTTGCATTTGCATAGTGATAGCATGTTAAAACCTCATAGCTACCCTACAAAGAGTAAAACAATTTAGGCAACGAGAGAGCTTCTTAGTGATAATTTACTTTACTACCGTAATTAAGAAGAGGGAAATTCAGAAAAAAGGCAACGATTCTTATACTAATAACATTCCAATCAAGTCGTACCTCTCTGCTCATGGTGAACAGACATGCTCGGAATGACCGTGCGGAAACTCAAAGTCAGCCTCGTAGTTCCGAGCTACCCCGCAAGTGCCCAGTGCGGCGCACCAAAAGCTTAACGGCTGGTAATTGGCCTTTGCGGCCAGGATCTTCAATCTTATCTCCTTAGCGCCTCGGGTCTGAGGAGATAAGCATACTTTGCCAACGTCCAGACGGTAGCTCTCCCCCAGAAGCTAACCTCTGGTCAAGCTACAGTAACTAAGCGATAAGAGACTGATAGCGACAAGATACCGTTGAGCTTGCGTGAATTCAATTACGAGATGGAAACGGTCTATCGCGATTACAACTACATAATCACGCCTCCGGTGCTGCCGCGCTAGCTTGGTCCAAGTCGGTCAACAGATCCTACACGTCTGTCACTGCTGGGATATCAGGCGGAGATACGAATAAACTCAATTCAGTTATGTCACTGATTCCACGAGTCAGTGGCCGCGGGTCCTTTGGAGTTGTGGACTGCAGCAAGGACATGCTATTACTCAATCTCTGCATCATATCCAACCATGCTACAGTGTCATTCCCCATCTATATTTAGAGAGGCCAAGAAACAATCTGCAGTTTGTCACAATCGTACGTTCTGGTCATAATGCTGGGGCTGTCTTGGCACGGCTTTGCTTGGAAGGATGGAAGCTGCGGAGCAATATCGGGGCATCCAGGGACCGCGTTTTCTTCTAGATCACTGACTGGTCACATTGGCGAGAATACCCCTCGGTTGGAAAAGTAGCTTGCTTAGAGGATCCTGTTATGATGTAACCATATCGACGGAGTAATGCACGTAGTGAAATTGTTTGATCAACTCTTCCACTCTCATCACGACCCTGTTGATCCATCTCCCCGGTCCCGGTCTGGGTGACATGTGGAGTACCAAATGCACATGGCGAATGGGAACTGACTCCAATACGGTGTAGCCAATCAAGGAAATTAGACGTGCATATCTATGGGCCTACAATGACGATCAATTCTGTGGGGTTCGGAACTTCATCGCTGGCTCGGTAGCGAAGGTCGCTTCGGGAGAATAATAAACTCCATTCAAGCTTAAGATAACAGCTTATAACCTACGGCATATTAGGGGCTCTACCAGTATCAGCATGATAAGATCTGTATTCTTAACAAGGACTTACCAACAACGGCCAATCAGAGCTGAAAAAATGTAATTACTATCGCTGGCTTCCCACCAATATCCATTCCGACCAGTTCCGCGTTCCGACTGCTCGCTGCCCAGCCACCAAGAGGCCCAGCCGGGCTACCACAGTGCAGTACCGGCCTGGTCCCACGTGGTATCGTTTATTCAACATGCACCGGTACATCTCCTGAAACGACGTTGTTTCCCACAGTAAAACTCAAAAAGCCCGCCTAGCGATCCGGAAGATAAGACTCCCGATGCGTGAATCATGAGTGGCCCGAATATATCGGTTATCTTTGTCTGTATCTGGTTGTCGATTGCAACATTTGTCTGCCGGATTGCAACCTCCGTGAATCGTCAGGTACTTACAGTCCTCGCTTAACATGTGGCTTGCTGCGTGCTGTATACTGCGGAGACCGAGATATGCACTCTGGGCTTGTCAGCATGAACCTTATCATCTATCATATAGAACGTGGGGATTAGTTTCTGCAACCCTTGTCAATATTTTGCAAGCTGAGGTTGGAATGAAGAGACTACATTCAGCCATGATAATGCCAAGGATCTTGGTATGGGCTTTCTTAGAGGGATTTGGTAGTCGGATCATATGTTATCTCCACGATAAACAGCGTGGGGATATTGTCACCAACATGGTATAGGCATATCGCACGAGTCAAGATATGTCTCTATGGATCCCTACATCTGTATATAAACCTCTATGACTGTCCTCAATGTGAATAGAATCAACCCATCCTCGTCTGTCTATCCGCACTCAGACATCCAGCTGACAAGATGCGTTTCTCAAACTTCTTTGTCTCAGCCTCTCTGGGTAATCTGGCTCTCGGCGCAGCCTTCTCCACTGGAAGACTCGAGGACAGGAAACATCACCCTGGATCGAAATGTTCGTCAACCCAGCCGGCCATCAGCGCGCCTCACAAGAACTTCTGGGGCTCTCTGACCACCCAGGAAACCAAGGACGTGCTTGCTCTTCTGCATAGCAACTCAACAGGCTTCAACTTGACTGTTGCAGAGAAGGCAGGGAGGTATGTTTTGAGTCCCAGTGTTCTTGAATCTAACTAACACCGTTTGCAGCCGAGACAACAAGATGTACGTCCTATACTACGAGTGATGATGTTAGTGACTAACAAAGGTCGCAGCATGTCGGTTGAGCTCATGATGCCCAACAAGACCGATGTCCTTCCCTTCCTCTCTAACAGTAACGATGGCCCAGCTCGTTACGCCCTGGCTGATATCATGTTTGGAGCAGTTGAAAATGCCTACGTTCAAGAGTTCAAGGTTGGCCCCCTGCCTATCACCAATGCCTCGTATGTTATGCCTTACAGCTACACAAACACAAGGGCAGGTGATGGTAGAATCCCGATTGTCAACCCTGACTCTGAGGACTATGGCAACTTCAATCTCGAGATCATGAAGGGGGCAGAGGACGTGACCAAACGACTCTGGAATCTGGTAAGCCCTCTTACCACGAACAAGATATGTTGGATTGTCTAACAGAACAAAGACCGTCGAGGATGGACTCCAGATCCCACTGGCTTTCGCAGCTCCCCTCACTGTTACAGAAGACAAGGTCATCATGTGGCAGGGCTTCAATGCACCCACCACCAGCATCTACGACACAATCTCTCTCCTCCCGCTAGGCTTGTACATGAGGACAGACATCACGGGCCGTGACCCCACCAAGTGGAAAGTGACAGGCTGGGTGTACAACAACGAGTTCTACAAAGACCTCGATGCCTTCCGCAAGGTTATTGCTGAGCCTGATTTCAAGCCCTTGGGAGCGAACTTGGATCAGCCCTGGGCGCACACAAACAAGCATGGCGATGCTCTTCCTCTGGATGACGAAGCTCCACCGGCTTCTGTTCAGTCTGGCAAGGAGAGGTTTGCTGTTGACGAGGAGGAGAGCTATGTTACTTGGAGTGAGTTTATACCTGGAGATCTCCTGTGATGCCTTGCTGATAGAGTGTTAGTGGACTTTTCGTTCTATGTCAGTCTTACACGAGATAATGGGGTTCGTCTTTACGACATCCGATACAAAGGCAAGAGGATTATGTATGAGGTAAACATTCCTCGTCTCTAACCTTGCATGCATTGACTAATCTTCCCTAGCTTGGACTTGATGAGGCTATCGCACATTATGCGTAAGTTACTTAACACAATCCCGCATCACTCATCTGACATCACACACAGCGGCATTGATCCCGTTCAGTCTGGAACCTGGTAAGACATGACCAATCTTGTACACGCCTGACTATCCTAACCTCCACCTCTTAGTTACTTCGACAGCCTGTCAGGCTTTGGTCCCACCATGATCTCTCTCGTCAAGGGTAAGACCGAACTCAACCGAGGGATAGCTCATGGCTAACATGACCCAGGCTACGACTGCCCCGCATACTCGCATTACCTCAACAGCTCGCAGACTACAGGCGAGACCACGTATACCCAGAAGGACAGCCTCTGTAAGCTCGCACTTTGATTCCTTGCTCAAAGCAGTAGGCTAATTAAATAATCTACAAGGCATGTTTGAGATTGACAAGGGCTTCCCCATCCAGCGCCACTCCTGGGCCGGTCATACCACCGTGACAAAGAACATCGCCTTCAACGTCCGTGCCATCTACACCATCGGAAACTACGACTACATGACGACCTACCAGTTCCACCTCGACGGTTCCATCGAAGTCGATGTCAGAGCATCGGGCTACATCTCTTCCGCATTCTACGCTCAGAACGAAGACTACGGCTTCAAGATCCACGACAGTCTTTCTGGATCTCTCCATGATCACGTCATTACCTTCAAGGCTGATTTCGACATCTTGGGTGAGAAGAATTCTTTGCAGAAGGTTGCTGTTGAGCCTACGATTGAGAAGTAAGTTTAGCTATGCTTAAATGACGTACGGGGTACTGACTGCTGGAATAGGTACAAGTGGTCGGAGGGTCAGACGCGTAGCACTATGAAGGCAGTCAAGAGCATCATCAAGAATGAAGACGAGGGTAAAATCAACTGGTCTCCCAATGGCGGGGCTATTTATGCTGTGGTCAACAAGGACGAGAAGAATCCTTATGGTGAAAACCCAGGATACAGAATCGTACCAGGTAAGTTCTTCTCAGCACCTTCATATAGCCTTTCTTCTAACATCCATAGCATCTGGCGTGGCATATCTCACCGTCCAAGATTCCAGCGTCACCAAGAACGCAGCCCACCACACAACCCACCATCTCTACGTTACTCGCCAGAAGGACAACGAGACATACGCCACGGGGGCGTACAACTCTCTCACACCAGGAGACCCCCAGGTCGACTTTGACAAGTACTTCAACGGCGAATCGCTCGAGCAAGAGGACATGTAAGTTACTCCCATCCCCCGCATCGCGGATTGAAGCTGATGGGAACAGTGTCGTTTGGTTCAACCTGGGAATGCACCATATGCCTCACACAGGCGATCTCCCCAATACAGTCTTCTCCACCGCCCACTCGGCCATGTTGATCGAGCCGCTGAACTACCTCCTCGGTGACCCGTCGCAGGCTAGTTCGCAGCAGGTTCTCATCAAGACCACGGATAAGAAGCCCAAGATTACGAGATATGGGGCTAAGGAGGCGACGTGCCCTGTTAACTTGGTATGTTTTCTGTATTCTTTCTTCTGTGCGGCGCTAATTGGTAACTTTAGGCTCAGCTTAACCCCGATCTGTCGAACTACTCCAACAGTATTAGCGTTCTGAAGTACCCCTTCGATGGATCGAAGCCGGACCGTGCTTAGATTGGTAGTCTTGGGCATGCAAGAGTCAGCTTCTTGTAAGGATTTGGTGTATTGCAGCTGGGAATGAGGTTTTGATGTTGCCTGGACTTTCACGCGGTCATACTACATGTAGCGCACAACCAGTTGTAATAAGACCCAGTTCAAGATACACTATACGATGAAGCTATGCATATGCTTGCCTTTTGCAGTAGTCCTCTTATCTCAAATTAATGGCTCAATTGAAGCTAGTTCAATGCCAATATGCAACCTTATCAAAAGCGTACTCAATAAGGACAAGATCTACCGTCTTACAGTAGCATCGCTTGAACTTATGTAATAGAAACAAACGGTAGTATTGATCCGATATCCCCGCCATGGAAAATAGCTATCAAGGTCCTGGTTTACTCGGCATATATTTGGCCGACTATTTGTCCTATAAGAATTGGAGTTCCATTTCGCAACTTCACACATTCGTTCTCAGCCCCATTGCGATCTTTTGTAGATATTTATTGCTCACCATGCAGTTCATCGGGTTACTAAGCCTAGCCCTCCCAGCAGTGGCAGAGCTTCTCCGCCCTGATGGCATATCCTTGACCTTGAACGGGACAAACTATTTCTTATCGCCGTCGCTTCAAGGAACCTTGCCAGCTAAGCTCATTCCATCCACCATCGCTACAAAGTCTTTAGGATATGTGCCAATTACTATCGTTGGCGAAAGCACCGCCCGAGATGATCTCTCAAATATGTTCAAAAGCTGGGCGCAAAAGGACGACGTGTGGCAGCCTGCTTTCTCTGAAATGGTAGTGCTTTTGAAATCGCCTCGTTGTAAATCAACAACGAAGAACTTCGTCGCGGGCATTCGATCAGTCGTGTCTTGCTGGGACAAAGCTCCTGCAATCCCTTCAGGGCCCTATTTCTTAGACCCATATAGAGGAAGTCTCCATCAAGTGTATCGGCTCTATGATGACTTCTCCGGTAGCTTTCTGGAATCGCTTCTCCAGTACCCAGACGGAACTTTTCAGACTCTCTCGGCGCACGCTCCTGGTAGCAGTTCTCTCACCATAGGAGTGCCCTCGCGATTGTACTTCACTCGCACAAAGGAGAAGCCTCTCGCAGGCGTTCGAGTAGGAGTCAAAGACCTTTACGACCTCAAAGGGGTAAAGAGCTCTCGAGGCAACCGCGCTTGGTATAATCTTTATCCTGCGGCCAACGAGACAGCACCAGCTATTCAGAACCTCATCGACGCTGGAGCCGTTATCGTCGGGACGCAGAAGCTCTCCCAGTTCGCGAATGGGGAGAATCCAACGGCAGATTGGGTCTCGTACCTTGCGCCGTTCAACCCGCGCGGCGACGGGTACCAGGGTCCATCCTCATCCTCGTCAGGTGCGGGGGCGTCTGTAGCGTCTTATCCGTGGCTGGACCTTGCTGTTGGGAGTGACACGGGAGGCTCTATACGTGGACCTGCTGGAGTTTCAGGCGTCTTTGGCAACAGACCTACTCATGGCATTGTCAGTCTGGACCACGTGATGCCTCTCTCGCCAAAGATGGACACAGCGGGCTTCCTGGCTCGTGATCCGGAGATCTGGGAAGCAGCGCAGGCGGCCATGTATAAAGAAAATTACACCGATTTTGCAGAAGAGAGTGTGAAGTATCCGCGGACAATTTACACAGCGGGATTTCCGGCCAACGATACTCCACAGGGCGCAATGCTGCACCAATTCGCCAACGATCTTGCTGATTTTCTCACTACTAATGTTATCGAGTACAACATCAGTCAGCACTGGGCTTCGACCGGTCCAAAGTCCGTTCGAGCCACTCCATTGACGGAATTACTGAACACTACCTATGCTGCTCTCATCACCAAGCAGCAGATTGCTTTGGTGAAGGAGCCATTCTTTAGAGACTACGCTGGTATGTGAGAATCTGGAAGACGGGAGTTTTATGAACTAATTTCGATGCCTCCTCGCAGCTGCTTATGATGGCCGCAAACCCTACGTAGATCCAGCACCCAGCGCGCGATGGGCATGGGGTGAGAGCCAGCCAGACACCATCCTCGACGACGCGACCCGCAACAAAACTATCTTTATGGACTGGTTCAACCACGACGTTCTTCCGAAAGACAAAGATTCTCAAAGATGCTCTTCTAGCATCTTGCTGTACACCCAGGGTCCCGGGATATTTAGCCGCCGTGATGTCTATCTGGATCCTCCAGGCGTTCCTTTGGGATGGTCGTTGAGCAGGATTTCCATCTTCAGCGAAGCACCGGATAGTGTCTATCCGATTGGGCAAGTGTCGTCTTTCAGCGATATCACCAACCGCAACGAGAGCTTGCCTGTCAGCGTCAATATCATGGTGGCGAGAGGGTGCGATGGGATCATACCAAGATTGGCTCAGGATCTTGTTGGACATGGCATACTGAAGATTCCAAAGACTGGCGGGAGTATATTGGGAGGAGAGGTCTTGTTTTAGTGTTAAGCCTAAATGAGACAAATCGAAAGATGATGAGAGTCATCGTTTCATGCCAATCTTGGACTATCCCTCTTTCTAAGGTTAATTTACACTAATCTCCATGCGTGGCTCCACCTCCACAGTCAGCATGCCCAATGGCGTCTGGTAGCGTTCCATCTGAGAGACAAATAACGGGTGCCACTGACTCATTCCATTTCCGCTAAATCTTGATGATGAAGACCTAGTCCTCGCTACACACATCGCTCTGTAGTAATCACCCGTCAGAAAACTCCCAGCAGTGATCAATTTCCAAGAGAATTACTTACTCCTACTCTGTTGGGGCATTTATGCGATCTCCATGTATCATAGAGCCCATCACTCTCGATACATCCCCAGTCGCAATCGCAGCCGAACGGATTGCATATTGTTCCGCTGATATCGTAGCTGCTGACGTTTATGCACCCTGCGGCGCGTGCATCTCTTCGCGCATGGGTTCGGTTGTGGCAAGTCCTAATGTCATCGCTGACCTGGATGTATCGAGCAGAAACTAAGTATATGGAGCACGCTATGATGATAATAGCAAATCTCATCGCGACGAGAACAATACAGAGGAAATGGGGTTTATGGAGAATGGCTTATGAGAAGGACATGGCTGCAACTTAAGTCAACCAACTCCAAGACATGTCTAAGGCCCAATGCAGCTTTCTGACATCGACATGATTGAGGCTGCATTCCAAAGGAAGTGGAGTTTGTTATTCAGGGAGGATAGGCATCTACAAAGCCAAATATGCATAAATTTAATGTTATAAAGAAGGGCTTTACCCATACAATCTTATAAATTTTATTAAAATTCACAGTTAATAAAAATACACTTAGATATATACTTAAAAATCAGAGCAAATATAAAAAAGAATTAATCAGCTATATCAATCGACCACGCCAGGAGTCGAACCTGGAATCTCTAGAGGGATCAGTTGCTGAGGACCGAAATCTAGCGCCTTAGCCATTAGGCCACGCGGCCTGATCTTATTGGATAATATTCAAGCGGGAGAATTAACCATATGACCAATGTATGGCCTAACCCTCTTCTCAAAATATCATTATCTCTCTATGTCCATCGCCTCTTTTACCATCTCTAGTGCACTCCTGTTTACTATACCTTCGCCATCCATGGTGTAAAATCTAGGGCTAGTATATAGCTAGTAACTTCTCTAGTTGCTTAAATCTTGCTCGTTATTCTCTTCTTGTTGGCCGCCTGGAACAAGGTCTGAGTTGTAAATAGGCGCCTTGCAGTTCTCTGATTTTCCCTGCCCTTAAATTAGGTATTTAAGAAAGCCATTCAATACATATACTTATAGGCATACGTAGGCCATAACATGGTATTCAGAAAGAAGAGAAATTGAAGTTACGTGTCCTTGTTGCAGATGTGATTTGCAATGAGACTGTGGAGTATCTTGTTATCTGTCGTTTGTTCAAAGTCCCCAAAGCGTTTAATCTAACTGTCTCAAGAAGTGTAGACGAGATAACTATACCCACTGCCCTGCTGTAAGACGTTGGATAGATACAGAGTTGGTGGTATTAGTCCACCTAAACAACATATATCTATCCAAGCAAATCCAACATCCCACTTCGGATCTTCTTATAAAGACACCACCTTATTGCTCAACATACACCGGCAAGTGTTCTGAGGGTTGTCCCAAAGGAGGCTGCACTGGGCCAAGTAAAGATGATGTATGCTGGTATAGCTGTTGAAGAACGATTGTAAGTATATGAACCCACTTTCGCCGCCTTATACTAGCCTGATAGCAATCCTTGAAGCCAGTTGTCGTAATGTCAATGGCAACCTTCGCAATTAGTCACCAAACATCTTGAAACCGGCAGACCGTAGGGCCAACGGCGTTCGAGAAATACATTGTTCCTACAAAGCGTGTAGATGGAAGAGCCTGAAGTTTTGTTCCTTGATGGTGCGGCGCTCTGTATTGAGATGATGATTTATATAAGCAGATCTTCGTTTTGTCTGAGTTGATCATCAACTAGAATTAATCATAACTGTTTTTCATCGATTGACTTTATTTGCAAGACATTTGATAAACGATTGAAAGGAGATTAAACCCGTTCTTTATTTTCAATTTATGTACAACACATTCTATCTTACATCCGACCTTCATAGAGAGGGGGCTATCTCAGCTGAGATGTCATTGTCCAACTCAGTCCCAGCTTAGACGACCTCGGGAGTCTCCTGCTCGCCCTTCTTGTCATCAAGAGGCTTGTCAAGGCCAAGGCGCTGACGAGTGGTGTAAGTAGCAATAGAGCCATTGGCATCAGCCTCGGTGATGAGCTCCTTGCGGCGAGTATCAACCAGAAGGCGGATAAGGTCAGGGCGCATGTAGTGGCCAGCAAAGTCGGCAAGGACCTTGGTGAGGTGAGTCTCGTTGAGATCAATATCAACAAACAGGAGACCATCAAAGTCCTTCTCGGGCTTGACGACAAGGCTACCATCAGGGCGGTAGATGCGAGCATGGCCGTTGTAGACAGAGGGATCAGTCTCTGGCTCAACACCCTCGGGAGTGTTGATCTTGAGACCCTCAACAGACAGGCGCTGGAAAGGAGCGAGGGTCCAGGTACCAGTCTCAATGGCATACTCGGGAGTGACCAAGTCAGAAGCGGGATCAGCGTAGTTGGTAGCGGGATCGGGAGAAACCTGGCGCTCCTTTCCGGGGTAGATGGGCCAAGCAGCGATGTGAACCTGCTCACCGGCGGAGACGTTGAGAGACTTGAGGAAGGGGTTCATGTTCTCCCAGCAGTTGAGCTGACCGACACGGCCGATCTCAGTCTCGCTGACAGCCATGAAGGTGTCGCCGGAGCCATCTCCGTAGACAAGCTTCTCAACATGAGTGGGCTTGATCTTGCGGCGGTGGTTGATGACGGAGCCATCGGGGCCGATGAGGACCTGAGAGAGGTAGAGAGTGGCGTGGTCGATCTCGGAGAAGCCGAGAGAGACGTAGATCTGGTTGTCGCGGGCTGCGCGTCGGATGCGGCGCATCTCCTCAGAGTCGACAGCCATGGAGTTCTCGCGGTAGCGCTTCAGCATGGGGAGGGACTGGAGGTAGGTGACCTTCCACATCCAGTAGGGATATCCAGGGATCCCTGGAGGTGTTAGCATTGAGGCTGAGGGGAGGGATGAGAGAGGACTTACAAACTTCGGGGAAGGCAACAAGCTTGCATCCAGCTTGGCCGGCCTCGTTGATGAAGTCGATGGTCTTGCGAACACCACCCTCAAGATCGAACCACTAGATGATGTCAGTTGCGTTTGGGCAATGAAGGTGTTGAAAAGCTTACTCCGGGCTCGGAGGTGACAGCGGCGGCCTTGTACTTGGTGATAGCCATGATGATGGTTATTGAGATGGTTGTTGTTGTTGAGGTTGGTGTTTGTGTTTGTGATGAAGTTCTGTGAGGTGATGAGTGAGACCAAACTTGAGCGATGAAGCATCATATTTATACCACAATGAAGATCAGTACATGTATACAAAGCACCGACCCTGTTATCTCATCCAGCGTCACAATCCGAGTCACCGAGCTCTTCCGTATCTGCACGAGCTTCATGATATCTGCAGCATGATGTATACCGTACCGTTTCACATACAACCCCCATGCCCCAGCCAATAACAGCAAGGCACCAAGATCTGCCATCCACGTACAAGTGCCGGAGAGACCTTACCGAAAATGTCCGTGGCGGCGTAAATCGTCTGATAGTCCACATTTCCGCCGCTGCGGCGTGGTGCGGCCCGCAGATTGATAAGTCGTGCGGCGACGCGGCGGGCGCCGTGTGCTGAAGCTCTGGGGAAACGCGGCGAGGAATGGATATCGCGAAAGGTCTTGAGGTCTTGTGGTTTCACAAATGCATTGGCTTACACAATCGCAACGTCGTTCCGCGTGTCCCGGGGAGAATACTGCTCCGGCAACGCCCGTGTTATTATTGGGGCTGGAGTATTGTTGGGATTGGAAGAGTTTGAAGAAATGAATTACATGTGTTTCATTGAATGTGCTGGATATCTTGTTGGGATGCATTGAGCTGACCACAGTGTCGCATTGCTCTGTAGATTGATTGATAGAGTCGCTGATGCTGATCATAGCGTATCTTGCCACTTTGGATTTCTCAGTAATCATGATAGGCTATCTTGGTCTACACTGTCAAAACACCTTATCGGATTAAGAAACTAGATAAAATGAATGAAATTGTCTTATCTGGCCTTCTACTGAGAAACTGTTCATGTTTGCATGATAGTCGTAATGATCAAGGTAGCAAAGACAAATGCCTGACTTAACCGCCAGCTCACCCTGCACCACGCATGATCAAGAATGCGGAGAGCGTTGCATTTCTTACTGCTGCTTGCAGAGATGGGTGACATTTATGCATAAAGGTGCAGTTGATTAATGAGAAATGATATCCCAAATTGCACATGATCTGTCTCCATCTTTCCTTGCACAGATATGCTCACGGCTCATCATTCGCGGTGACAGTGTTATCAACATCTAAGTTGTCACTCTAGGGTATCTGGTTAAGTTGATGAAAAGTCTGTCGGAGTAAAAGTTCAAGGCGGGAAGCGAGGTTTTCGATATTAGGTGGGCCTTGTTTGAAATAAGAGTCAGATATCGCATGGCATAGTTTATTGTAAACGTGGTGAGGATTTCAAGTATTTAATTCATGTCTATATGTAAAGCAATAATTCTCCGCGTCTGCCAAAAGAAGATCCGATCCGAACGCCACCCGGGCTATCGCCCGCATCTATTCCGTCAAGTCACCAGGAGTAGGCTCACTGCTAATCCCCTGCAAAACACTCTTATCAGCACTCTTCCCCTCCGCCGCCTTAACAACCTCCAACAGTCCAACAATTCTCGGTGACCAGCCGCCATTAACCTTCCCCTCAAGAATCTGCGCCGACGAAACCTCTGCTCCATAAAACTCCGCATTGACATCACGCTTCTCCTTGATGACCGTCCCATCAACAGTCAAACCGCCATAAATACCACGAGACTTGGTATACGTCCACACAGGCTTTACATCTCCCACGTTGACGTTTCCGCCGAGCGGTCCCGCTGCAAGAGCGACTGCACCTCCAAGGTTGACCTCGGATTTTCTATACGCGTCGACTGCGTCTTGGGTGTTGAGGACGCAGATACAGTCGTAGACGTCTATGCCGTAGACGAGGCCGACACTGCCGCTGCGGACGGAGAAGGCAGAGGGCGATGACCATGATCCGTCGGGAAGCCGAGCAATGACAACGCCTGATCCGCCTGCGCCGGCGAAGTACATTCCTGCTCTGAAGCCGGTGAAGATAGCGAGGCCTTTGGCGTTGCTGATGACGTTGGAGGGGATTTTGCTCTTGTCTGCAGTTTGTTAGATGATGGAGATGAGGAAGAGAGTTTGATAACACGCACCGACGAAGCTCTTGAGGATGCGAGCGCTCTTTTCGCATTCCTCACCAAGGTCGGCAGTCTTGAAAAGGCCCATCTTTTGATTGGTTATTATCTTGCTTGGTTGAAGTTTATTAAGTGTTGTTGTGTAGTAGTCAAATGGTTTGAGTGGTGGTGTCTTGAGAGTTAATGGTGAGATATAGAGACTGTCGATTGAAGATGATGCATCCCAAACCTTTATAGGAAACATCTTCATTTCTGCATCGCTTCGACAAGCATAGACATTTTCAACCTTGCGCAAATCTGCGTATGCGACAATGCCGCCAGCACAGCCTCAGTTGGCGATACCTTCATTTACGGCTGCAACACTCATCTCAATTGACAAATAATCCCAATCGACCAATCGCACACCCCGGCGCACGTCAGCAAGCGTATCCCGGCGTATTCAGCGTACGCCGTAAGCCCGACCAATAAGCACGCAAGATCAATGAGGCTTGGACCGGGGGGAAAATAGCTTAGATCTTTTAGTCCAGTGCTAAAATCACGGGACGCGCGGCGAGAGTCATGATGGAGGGTAAGCCTTGTTTTGGTTAGACAGTTTTGAGTCTGCAACGTCTTGACTAGATTAGCTGCAATTTATTGATGAATGTGGCTTGAATCGTTCGCCGAAGATTTCAGATGCTACGGTTACTTCGGCAGGGTCGGAGTGATCCAGTAGGCCATTCGCTGTAAAATCCAACAGAGTCCAGATTGACCTTTATCTTCATCAAGAGTCATGGCTCAAAGGTATCAACAGCACAATTACTCACAAATGCATCATATCGAGGAATCACGAGGCATCAAGAGTGAACAGACGTGAAGATCAATAAGCCTTTGGCCATTCATTACACATTAAAAAAATCTATATAAATATTCTATTGGGTATATCCCATTCCGTGTATCAATCCTCTATGTGATGCGTCTATTCTAGGCACCGCTATAATTCCGCTGATGCAAATGCTTGGTCGAGCTAGCCTCGCTGACAGCGCGATCGTTATGTTCCTCGGCAGTAGAGTCATCATCATCCTGCTGCTGCGGCTGATCCTGATGCACAATCTGCGTGACGACAGTCTTCTTGATACCCTCAATCTTCTCACGCTCCTTGAGCTCATACTCATCGTCCTCGCCGAGCTCAATATGTGTTCGGTGATGAGCGCTGGCTAGAGTTTGGCCGAATCGTGTGCCGTGAGGTCGTGATACACCGGTCGTTCGTGATCTTGAAGAGTAGTCGTGGCCGCCGCGTTGTTCGTTGTTGCCGGCGCGAACGACCTTTCCGATAAGATCGGCCATGTTCATCTCGATGTGGAGCTTGAGAAGGTAGACGAGGGGATGGAACTGGATGTAACTGGGGAGAGTTAGAACATGCTAAACACTCTTGGTTGGTGATGGACTTACACAAAACCATTGGGCAGAGACATCATGCAGATGAGGAGTACATCCAAAGCAATGGAAATACCACACAAAAACATGTTCATCTGATACAGACGAGTGTACTTCTGCAGACCATTCGCAACAAGCCGCTTCTTGACAACATAGATGAAGTAAAAGTTGAG
This sequence comes from Fusarium miscanthi, assembly GCA_014898875.1. Classification (NCBI taxonomy): domain Eukaryota; kingdom Fungi; phylum Ascomycota; class Sordariomycetes; order Hypocreales; family Nectriaceae; genus Fusarium; species Fusarium miscanthi. Next base: position 132,174 of record JAAVUA010000071.1, read on the forward strand.
GACAGCATCCATGATGGCGAAAATGACCTTCTCGCATCGATCCCAAATGTTGTTCAGGTGGATATAAGTCTCGCTAATCTGCAGTCGAGCGGGGACCCAGATGCAGAACACGCTGATGTTGACGGCGAGCAGAATAAGGAAGCAGAGCCATTTGAGCTTTGTGCCGTTGGATCGAACAACCATCAACAGCGAGACTCGGTTGATGATAATTTGGATAAGACACTGGACCTGAGTTGACCACCAGACAACTACATCCGTTAGACAATACTCCATCTCCCCTGATATTGGTGATCTTACTGATGAAGAAGAAGAACTGCATGCTCGGCTCGATATCACCCCTCAGATAAAACCAGCACATAACACCCAAGATAAAACTCGAGATGATCTCGGCCCAAATCAACGCGATGTAACTGGTGATTCTCTTCCTTCGACGCCACGCAGATTTCGTCTGTCGAATCGCCTTTGCAATGTTGAAGAGCGTGATGCCCAGCGACAAGCCCCAGGCGATGGAGGCGATGTTCATGTCGGTCTCATTGGGAAGATCGTCGACATAGTTGTCAGGGACGAGGAAGCCTCTTCCCGTCATCTTGAGGCCAGCCTTGCCGAGAAAGAAAAAGAAAAAAGCAAGATATACAGCTGCTGTAAACGGAATGCAAACAGCTGAAAAAGGAATGTGGTAAACGGGGGAGAAAGGCAAACAGGCTCTTTGCTTGGATTTAAGAAACAGGCATGCAGAATCTGCAGTGGTCTCGGTAGTATAGAAAAGCCCCCTGTTTTTAGTTCTTAGCTAGAGGTACTGCCGATCACTATTGGAGGCTGAAGTGGCCGGGCCAGGCTAGTTAGATGCCGAACACGTCGGCGGGGGACAGAAGAAGGGTGAGCATATCTGGTTTCATCATGTTGTGCTGTGAGTGGTCGAGAAATGTGTCTCGTATTTCTGTCCCCCCGAGACTAGTTTGCGAAGCTAGACTGGGAGACCAGATGAGATGGACAAACTGCTAGGAACGTATGTCCATGGATGGCCCCTGAATCATGGGAACAGATTGTCCTGGCTTCAATCGATACATCGGGTGCCAAGAGTGTTTGCATGAATAATAAGATGTAGCGTCTTTGAACCATGAGGGTATCTGCGAGATGTTGCTGTACCCCAGATGGAAGAGCCTCTTGTCGAAGCACCATGGCCTGAAAAGCATATCACCACCCGTTTCAGGCCCAAACCCTTGCTCATCAAAGCTCACAGACTCAGAATCAGATATACGCAAATCACCCGCCTTGCTTATCGCATTGGGCTCCAATCCCCCAAGGTTCGTCGGTGTAAAATTGACCGAGTCATTGTGGCTCCCCACTAAGCTTACTCCAACTCCGCCGCTGCAGATCACGGAAAATCGTTGGATCCTTATTCAGTCGCCCCTTATTTTAGGCTGACCTTCTAGTGTCTTGGTATCTCTTTCCAGTCATTTATGATCAAGATTCGAATCACGCCCGCGATGTCCCGCTGCAGATCTTCCCACCGTCTGTTCGCTCAACGGTTTGATTCAGCCAAGCATTCCACAAGATCAAAGCACACACAAAATTGCATTCATTCCGAGACGAGAATATACTCTTGCGCATTTACACTTACGTGCAAGCGCTATAATTTTATGAGACGCGCTAACACGCCGGCGCCTTGGGGCCTGGCATTTGTTTACTAATTGGAATTTCTGCCTTGTTTTTCGACACGAGTCAACTGCGAGCCCCTGTGCTTTGGTGAGATTGATTGCCTAACTGGATAAAGTATTGCTAGGCATTGTATCGGTTTGGATCTCGGTGGAGGAATTGCCGAGGATGCCGGGTAGTGAGAACGGTGAGCTTGGCGCGATCCGAAGAATCACGGCGTCTAGAGAGATCATGGCGAGTCAAAGCTGTAACGGTTGATGAAGAGCAACGCCATGGCTTGACGTATTTGATGCCGTTGATAACATGAAGAGATTGCGTGCTTCAATGCGATCGCATATGCCACGTTGAGTGTGGTCTTTCGGGTAGTATTTACAGCCTTTGCCTCGTCGGCAAATCTGGTTCTGCTCGGCAATTTGGAGCGCAAGAGTCAGCCTGGAGTATTCAGCGCCATTGAGTCAGATGCCGTTGACACCAGAATTGATGCCGGGAAAAGGACATTATTCATCGCAGACAGTAGCGCTCTTGGTGTTGAGTCGCCCTCATCTAATCTTGCGGCGCGATGCAAATGGATCCCCCATGACTCGCCATTGTCGATATAGTGTAACCTCCGGTAATCTAGTGCATGGCTGATAATTCCCATTCCACTCAGCCTGCAAAACATACAAAACTCCCCCAAAACAAACCGTCACAAAAACGTGGCAGAAGCAATCATAACGGTCATTCTCCTTCCATTTCATAGGGCTGGCTTCACGACCTTCTCCCTTGAGATAAAACGTGGCAGACATTCCATCTTGTGGCTCTTCGCAACAACAGAGTTTACACTAACATCTAGATACATTAGTGTCCACCGGGGAGATACAAAACTCCGCTAGCCTCCGTTTAGCTTCTCTGCAACTTTTTTCTTGCCTCCCGAGAAGTAAATCTCGCAGGAGACCCTTGTTGCGCTTTGACTTCCGTACTCCCCCGGACTTCTGTGCAGCTTGGGCGATCTTGGGACCCGACGTTCGGGAACGTGTGTAACCGGAGGTGATCAGCGATAGCAGATGAAGCTTGTTGGTGTTGCATCGCGAATCGTCGGCAGATGGGCGGATTTGATCGGCATGTGACTCTGCACGCTTGCGTTATCTCTGTTGTCTGAGATGACTGTTTGCATAGCAGACTATGCGATAGTCTCTGGAACTAATGCCCCGGCCCAACTAGAAATCTCGACCTTGGAGGGGCAGTGACATACAATACATAGTCCTCCCCTCTTTTCGTAGCAGATCTCGCGGCCCAGAATCTTCAGCATGGATCCCTCAATCCACTGATCAACTCCTCGGGTACCAAGATTTCGGTACAACTCCTGGAACCGTCTACCTGGTCCAGAGCAGGGTTCTAGCCTCGGCGTATAGCTCGCGCTAGCGATTGATCCTTTGGATCCTTTGGTAGCAAATCATAGGTCAAAATTGTCGAAGGATCCCGTTGCTGTGGATTTTGCGAGATTGATGCCGTGGGTCTGTGATTTCAAATTCCCCATGTGCTAAATTGATGGGAGATTCAGGGTTCTATATCGTATTCTGATGCTATGTTGTATCGAGAGATGCCGGGACTAAGTTTACCCAAGTCGTTTTGTTATTTACGATCAAGGCACCAAGTTTTCTTGCCTCCCGATAATAGTGCAGCACATATAAGCGTAGGCTGATGTAGGTGGTCTGGTGGACTGGATTTGCAATCTCATTAAGAGAGGTTTAAATATAAGCATACAGCCCAGAGTTGCATTAATATTTTAATGCAAACCACTTAGCAGTTGGAGCCTAATAAGATGGCTATCTTTCAGATCCATAAATGCTGAGACAATTGCTCCAGCGCCAGAGATCGGTTCTTATCTTATCTTATCGCTTATCTCAACTACGTAGGTTCTCATCCAACTTTCCAACTTCAATCACAAATCTGCAATAGTGAGTATAGCTTCTCCCTGTGCGTGAGACGAGGTATATAATCAGCCTGTAATCCAGGCCGCACAGTTTATTTGAATGGTCTGCCGCTCATGTATGCACATGTACCCTCATTGCCGACTCTTGACCAACAACTTTATCGAGGTCACAATCCATGTAGCTAGAGCTTCCAAAAATTGCCTCTCGATATGCACGGCACTGACTCCTCGTCTTAGTCAAAGGCACTGCTTTTGGAAGCCCGCATTGTCCCTCGGGTGTTCTGATAATCCCCATCGACCACTGCCCACAGTATACCCACTCAAGTTCCGGAAAGATGGCAGCGTACTTCTCAGCTTGAGTAAGCATACGGTTTCGATGAGTCCTGTCCCATCCCCTGATCACAGCCGCCCACTTAGGGATGTTGTCTTCCACGTCAAGCTCTGGCCTCGCATTTGCTTCCTCCATCGACTCGGGTCGGTTTCGAATGAGGTAGTAGAAGCCTGAAGGGATGTCATCTTCTTCGGCGACAGGATCGACGGGATACGTGTCGTGGACCAATGCCAGCTTGGTGAGTCTCTGGAGAGGGCTGAGGTGATGGCGGAGCTTGTCGTGGTCCACATCCCACCAGTGGTCACATTCAAAAGGTCTTCCAGCACTGAGACCCAGTCGTTCCAGAGAAGCAAGTTGCGCGATCATTCGCAGGGACTTGTCAGGAATTCGAGTTCTTCCCCACGCTAGGTATAAAGAGCTGAGATTCCTGAAATCAAGGTTATTGAGGGTGGGGAGAATAACATCACTCAGATACTTAGTCCCTCTTAGGTTCTCGCAGAGACACAGTCTGCGCAATCCCGTGTGCTGCGAGATGAACTTTGCGATGCGCCGACAAACTGAGGCTTTGTTTGGCGGATTAGAAACACCAAAGTCCTCTAGATCTCGTACAGGCTCGCAATCAAGGATGGAAGGATTATTTAATACCTTGTCGTCCAAGTCAAGGGATCTGAGAGGCGCTGCGAGAAAAGAGGAAATAGCAACACTGTCAAGTTTGAGGAATTGGAGCCTCAATGATCTTAGGCGGGGAAATGACATGGCTGTCTCTCCGATCGAAACAAGGGCGTCATCATCTCTGGTAACTCCTGAATAACTCCATGTCAGAGACTCCAGGGTAGGTGCGCAGAGATGGAACAAGCTCGAGAAAAAGGGAGTCATGTGATGCTTCCCGGTCTCGTCTTTGCTTCTAATCGCGTCCCATATGTCATATGCCAAACCAACGTCGAGCTTGAGCGACCTGAGCGGCCAAGTCGAGGGCGTCAACGGTGGCGTCAAAGACCACGCGTCATCAATCGCGGGCCTGTCCAGTTCAACGTGTCGCGCCGAGCAGCGCGTTATCTTTTCGAAAAATTTCTTATCCAGAGAATATTGATCCTTCCAGACGAGGGTCTCAAGGTTTGGCAATGTTGAGATGGCTTCGACGGCAGCTGTTCGCGTGGCGACATACTCCTCACACGCCTCATCATAGAGAACCCGTTTTTGTTCGTAGGTGACTGGTTTAGCGAGCTTGCCGAACAATGCGTTATAGAGTTCTGGATGAGCGTCTGCGACATGGTCCGGATCGGATGCAAATATAACTTTGCGAATACAAGGGCCACCAACGGATTTGCCCTCCTTGGTCCCTACAAGATCGCGGGCAGTTTCCCTTGCATTGCGGCTGTAGTCGAAATGTACTTCTGCGAAATAAGAGCAAGCGGCAAGTAGCCGACAATCACTGTTGACCTCGGCAAGGGTTTCCAGCGATGTCGTATCGTCGCTTAGCAAGTCGGCGATCTCGGCGAGGATCTCGGCGGGCAGCTGGAGAAGCTTGCAGCTGGACGCTCTGGGCCGACCTTGCATGACCGTGTCGAGAAGAAGGGATCGCGGTTGGTTGCTTTCTTTGCCCAAGTTATCGGCGTTGGGTCGGCGGGGCTTGGGCTCCATCAGGCGCCTGAAGTCGCGGCTGATGTCGAAACTCATGGCGACTGGTGATGGGGCGATGCAGCGCAGGGTGTAAAGGTTGGAGCATTGTGGAACAAGTTGGCCTGGATGAATCTGCTTTCTATATAGGAATGTCTGCTTGTGAATTAAGGCCACTTGTTCATTTCAATATGTATCAAAGTTGGTGGCAGCAGCTGTATGATGTGTTGACTTTGTATTGGGTTTGCTGTATTTTTTAGGCGTCGAGTATGACACCTTGTTTTCATGTTTTGTGTTACTTTGAGATGTTTCTAGTTACGTTGAGGAAAAAAGCCCCCTTTCGCAATACTCCATATTTAAATTTTATATCAAGCCTCTTTTCATTCAGTATCAAGCGATCTTGACGTAATTCAACAGGATACAAATGACCTCAAAACGAGCTCTGGGTCGCAATGCACAAGGCCTTCCAAGTGACGGTAGTTCCCTGGGCAAAAAAGCACTTTACCATAATGTAAGGTGCGAAAAGAAATAGTCCAAGCTCTATTTACTTTATACAAGTCTCTTTATTATTTAAGATAAAAACCCCATGTTTTCTTGCCTCTCTTTACTCCTATTGCCTGAGATGATATGGCCGACTTGTTGGTTGTGACTGTCTGACAGCCAAGCCGGCTACTTGGCCGTTGAGTGGATTGATATCGTCTTGGCACCAATTAGACGCATAAAAGTCAGGCTGAATGGGCTAAGCGAGATGAACCGGACCACATTGGCGCATCTGACCTGATGGACAAAACTCGCATTGTTCCTGCATCCATCGCAAGCTTACCGCAAACTGTATTACACATACAAGTCATGATTAAAAATGTTGGGCTTTAATCGAATAGTACAGCTGCACATAGCGCTCTGCTATCTTCTGACGCTATGCCTCGCGAAAGATGACGAGAACTACGACAACTCGACCAATTATCGCCCTCGCAACGTCACTGGCCTCGGCGACTTTTATCAATGGGTCGGATCGTGAGTCTTGATGCTGTAAAAAGACGTGTGGCGACTTGGCTAAATGATTGAATCAATAGGTACTATAACGCGACCGCAGAAGTCGAATTGAGACCTATCTTTGGAGATGTCTGGAACGAGACCATATTCGGCCCCAACTACACGGACAATCTGTGCCCGAAGCTCAAGAACTCGACGCAAACCGTTAAATACGACGCCATTCTGAGCATTCTTGAGAAAGGCAAATGGAATTCGGGAAGCAACTCTGTTATCTTCTGGCTAACCCTTATCCCAAAATCCTCCGCGGGGTTCAACGTATCCTCTCTTGCTGCTGATTTTACATATTCATCTCAACCTGGAGGACTTCAATTTCCCCTTTATTCTGTCCAGTGAGTTAACTACTATCATTCACTGGGAATTGTCTAACTTCAATGCAGTCCAAGCTCAGATGGGTATTGGTATATGGGACCCCAGAAAGGAAAGGGTCCTGATATCTTCAACTTCACCACTACCCAGACTAAATCAGGAGCTTATAATCTCAGTGCGCTACTTCAACGCAACCTGCCGGAATCGTACTCGTCAAGTCTTAACCTCACCATGCCGGTATGCAACACCACCGAGCTAAGCGGCGACTATAGAGTTGATATACAGGAGTATCGATCTTGGCAAGCAGAGGACTGGGAGGACTTTCGATGGCCCGACATCGGCATCATGTTCGACGACAAGTCAGCCAACCTAACTATGGATGCTGTATTCTCCGCGAGTCCATACGTGCACCCTAACATTAGTGATTGGAAGGGACCTACAACAAGCGACCCTGGTGCTCATGGCTTCATACAAATTCGCGTGTCTGGGGTAATCGATCCATATCACTCGGATTCGCTCAGTCTTGAAGAAAAGACACCTACCTGGCTGCGCACAGTGGGTTTTGGGAACGATTCATCAAATATTGGGTACGGCAGTGGAGCTACCAAGCTGTCTTTTAACTTTGCTGCTGTAATGGCCATTGTTATGCCATTGGTCATGTTGTTATAGAATAGGTGCAGCTCGATATTTACTTCTAGTGAATTGATTTCATTCTATGCGACCAAGAGACCCAGGCCTCGGCTCTTATGATGCCGCATTCGGTGTTATGTAAGGATGATATGCTTTATATACTTGGATCGATGCAAGGATGCACTGTATCAGTCCAAAAACAGCCGTTAGCCCCAATACCACCATGGCAACCCAAAAGTTATGCCATTGCACTCCGTTCCGTCGGTCATGCCACCACTGAGAGAACGAATCCGGAGTCGAATGATCAAACTCTTCCTTTAGAATCAGCAAGCGATCTCTCCAAAAGCAAAAGTTTGACAGATATCTGCTTTCCCCGCTGGGAGTTCCGCACCAAGCTAGCTGAGGATCTATCACTCGGCTTGAATTCGTGCAGAGCCTCTCGAACCACACTTGTTTCTTTCGGTTGGAGCGTAGTACTGCCCAGTGATCGGACTGGGGGAACATTATCGCTAGAGTTCTCAAGGTTTCCTCGGCTAGTCCTTGCGGAAGAACCGGGGCTTGGTGATTTATGCTTGAGGGGATTAGATCATGCAACGGGATGTAGGTGCGATACTTGCATATGTCTCTGGGCTTCAAGGAAAGCCACGTGATGAAATATATAGAGTTGCGTATTGTTGTTGGTAAGGCGTAAATGATCCGCAAGATTGTCGGTGAACTCGATTTTGATCCCACCAACATTCTCAAGACTCCAGGCAGAGAAATCCGGTGTCATCGTCATTCCACTACAGGTCTGTTGCCGCGAGACGGGGAACGCCGCATCAGTGAGACTGTCCAGAGAGTCCTCATCCCATAGTGGTAGCGGCCGGGGACCGGTTTGATGCATGAACCCAGAAGCTTTCTCTAAACTGCCCACTTCAGTCATCAGGATAAGCCTAGCCACAATATTCAAGGTATCTTGACAAGCGCTAGCATCGCTGTTCCCAGATAATGTGCATATGTAGGAAATGGCTTCATCCCGCTGTTTATGTGTTCGAATTTGGTCTGCCACTTTTCTGAGTGATATCGTGTCATCGGGGTCAACTGCCGACGAACTCAGTTCACTGAAAAGCTTCTGCTGTCTCTCAACGTATGCATCGTATGCCTTGAAGTCGAGTTTCGACACTTTGTCACCATTCAACAACTGATAGGAAGCGGGCAACGTGCCGAGAAGCGCCGATGCTAAGGCCATGGTTGATATAGGTATTATATGGCGAAATTATTCTCATTCATCTGGCGAGCGCAATGAACAGTTCTCTAAACCAACTCGTGGTTTTTGATTCTAAGCCGGTATGGAAATTAAACTGGAAATCCCACCGCGTGCCTTGTAACTGTCGCCCAATGGCTGTGTAAATCACAATGTGGCGTCCTCACCATCACACTATTGGAGGCGTTCAAACACCTTTATGCACTGTAATGATGCCTAACAGCCTTGGGCATGAATTCCCACTGCAATCGGGCGCAGGGCGGTCAGCAGAGACCAGCCAATCTGCTTTTTCTTCTGCCCTCTGCTACCTCCACCTTGTAATGCTTGAAACCCGCCCTCTATGTGTACGCAATCTCTTCAAGACCGAGAAGACACCAGCTCCCCACTGTTTTATGTTCAATTCAGTCATCTCCCATGAGTCTTCAATCTCAGTAAACTACTGATGTTGTCCTAGATTTCGCTTGGGGCGATTTCGGTTTATCCGCTCAAGCTATGGACTACTCCAGCATTCTTTCCAAGCCTAAATCATTATTCGGCAAACAAAAGGTCTGGATGGCCCGTGGCGAAGATCTCACACTATTCAACACGCACCGATCCAATATTCAGAACTTTCTAAAACATTCTTGTATTCCAGAGTCCAGCCACAATCTTTGGATTGGCCTTTATCGAATTGGGGCCACAGAGGAAGAAGCAAAGACTTTCGTCGTGGTTTCATGCAGCGATCGCAGAATCCGGAAGCTCACACGTGACCTTCTGAGTAGCTGTCCTGTGTTTCAACCAGGAGAGGCTCTCGACCGGTTCAAAGTGATCAGCAAAGCAACCTTGCCAGAAACAGCCTGCGAGCCTCAACTGACTATGGATGAGGATAAAGATTGCTCTCTCATACCGTTCGAAGTGGCGTCCCTGCTAGATAACAAGGACGAGACCGAGGCCGTGGAGAAATGCAAGACGGCAATTTACATCGGCCCATCTAAAACGGGTGGTACCTATCTATGCCGGTCAGTTCGAGCACATCTGATTTCTGACGGAGGAGAATCGCGGTATCAAACAGCCACGGCGGGACCGCTCATCCGTATCGATGGCCAGACTTTCCAGCTCACCGTGGCACATGTTGTGAACTTTGATAAGAAAGAGATTGATGAGGCTGCTGCAAGTAACAAAGATGACTGGGACGACTGGGATGATGATGAGGATGAAAATGCAAGTCGCTGTTCTTTTGACGAGGATATTGCATCTTGGAATATCTCTGCAAGGCGCAACATGACACCAGAAGCATCCAACGATGAGGATACCAATTACAGCACCGATGAGAGCACCGATGATAATATCTCCGACTCTAGATCTGGCAATTCAGCTGGAGAGGTCACGATCCAACCAGAAGATAGCAGTATCGCCATCGGAGAGGCAACTTCAATCAACGGCGAGTTCACGGTCGATACAGTCCGCCTGTCTTCTCCGCTAATCCTGCCTCCCTCAGAACAACCAGTCTTTGAAGATTTGATTGTTCAGGATTATTCCTTATCCTTCAGTGGCGACCAGTGTTTAGTGACACAATGCCAAGTTTCCCCTGAAATGGACTATCTTCTCATTCCCACAAACGTGGATCTTGAGATGTGGGCCGCTTCGTCCAAGAGTGCAGAGCTAGTACAGACATCCGAAGCCTTCGACCTAGCAGAGAAAAACGAGCCTCGGCCCATTATCATCGCTACATCATCACTAGGGTATATCGAAGGAATGGTATTCCCAGCAGCATCGCTCTTGCGACCTCCAGGCTCAAAGGATTTCCACGCACTATTTTGCATCGAGTCTAACAAAAGTATTCCCAAAGGAACTTCTGGCTCTGCCGTTTTCGACAGGCAGACCGGATTGCTTGCTGGGTATATCGTGCTGGGGTGTCCTGAACAGAACACCTGGTACATGGTTCCCATGTTGGACGTGTTTAATGACCTCCAGGTCAGATTTCGTCAGAATGGGACATGCCAGATACGGCTTGATGTGGATGAAGCTATCAGGCTGAGCGGCCAAAGAGATTTCCTCAACACAGAATGGGCCAACCAGGGCAATATCCCCCCACGAAAGAACAAGGAACATCCCCTCCGGATTGCCCTAAGAAGTTCCAACAACGGTACATGGGGCATAATCAATAAACCAGTGACAAGCGTCCTCAAGGCCTTCCAAAGAGGAAACGCAGTAACCCTTCATAAAAGCCCTGAGGCCTTAGTCTGCTCTGACGAGTGGAGAGATCGATTTAGCCACAATCGCACTTCGCCAGAAATCGACCGACAGTTCCTTGCTAGATTCAACACGTTTAAGCATAGGTTCGCGGAAGCCACATCTATGCTATTATATCCAGAGGCAAAGTCCGAGGAACACCAGCAACCAGAAATTCTACAAAGCCGTGGCACTTGGTTAGAAACGAACAGGGGATCCCAAGATTTCGAATACTGTAATGACAAAAAAACTGCATCATGGCTTCCACTGGAAGAACTCGTCTCCAACTTCATCGACAAAAAACCAAGCATTATGATAGATTTTACCCACGACGTAAGTAGCTAACAATTACCTCTCAATCAAAGCTTAGAATCTAACATCACGTCCCATAGGCTATTTTTGGAAACACTTTCGCAATAGTATTCAATTTGCCCTTTTTCGCTATTGCAAGTCAGGATGAATTCGACAAGAGATCTGATGATGGGAGAGCTGCTTTACAACCCAACTTCAGCCTTTCCTTCCTTTACCAACAGGATCAATCCTGCGAAGCGCGGAACGGGAAAGCAGCTTCCGAGACAGCTAAGACCTGCTTATACCAGGCAACATGGTCTACAATCGTGACTGGCACAAGTGAACGATACTGGACAACAGCATGCCTGAGTGACGGTCTTGACGAACCGCCAACAGTTGGCGAGCCCTCGGACGATCATATACTGTTAAGCGGCAGTTCGAAGGATCATGCAAGTGATACAAAGACAACCATGTCACCTAGAGCATATGCTCTCAGCGTACTAGCCATGCAGTTGGAGAAGATTAGCGAATATCATCGCGACATCCAGTTGGCTTTTGCCGCCAGTCTAAGTCTTTTGGTAAGTAATCCCCGGTTGCCCAGTAGAGCAATGACTGACTTTTCTTACCAGGAAGAGCAAACGAACGGTCTAACCGACGAATCATTACTGATGAATAACGAATCCTGGGTAATCCAGTCCTCAAATGTTCTTAAGCCCGTCTTGTGCGCGAACTCTAGACTTATAGAGGAACTTAAAACCTTCCTGATTAAGCAATTGCACGATTCTCCATATGGTGCGCCGGGGCATCCTCTATGGGCAAGATTCTATCGAGATTTTGGCACTCCTGAGTCGGCACAGCGGATTCGGAATAGTCTTGGTGTGCTTCGCGATACTCAAAGCCATCTCGAAATTTTAGATGCCAGAGTAAAGGTATGGGGGTTCCTATGAGACTATAACACACCTGAGAACTTGAGGCTAAATTGAACATACAGAAACTTTTAAAGAAGGATGCTAATCATTGGATCACTATAGCGGCATTTGTAAGTGTGAAACTACTACCAGGCTCAATCATTGACTTAAACCTTTAGGTTATGGGAATCTTGAATCTTATTGCTCAATGTGTTGAAACTGGGTTGCCACATGATGATACACCATTCGGAGAACTTGTACTTATGGTCCTTTTGTTTTCCTGGCTTATAATAAGTATTGTTTTAGTAATGATTTCTCTGTTTCCTACAGCATTAACACCCTCCATTTCAACCTTACTCTTCTTGTATTCCCTTTGTGGTAGCATTTGGATTTCACGGCAACTTGGCACTATCATCGTCCGTCGATTGGATATCAGACCTTTAGCTTAGTATGCAAAACTGCAATACGTGCGAAATTACTTCGCGCTCAGAGATAGAGTGGTCTTCATTAATAAACAAAGACTAAGTGACCTGGGGCATTACAACCAGCTACCCGCTTCAGTTAGCAGCTCCCCGCCTACACACACGGATCACAAGGCATTAAAGGTTCCGCTTAGGTTAGCGTATGGAGAAGAGGGTTACCCGACCAAGTTGTTGCGTCAAGAGGTATGTGTCCGTTCACTCAGGAGCCGTTACATGAGTGGATGCAGGACCGGGCTTAGAGATTCAAGTGGAAGGACAGAAATATCGTTGGGCAGAGTTCATGGTGGGTAGACATGAGCATATATGTAGCTAGGATGGGACTTGGGGCACAGGTTGATACGGCGATAATGAATAACATCGAGAGGGTTATGTGGAACTGGCATAGGCGTAATTGTACTTGTGAAAAGGATTGGGTGTTTATTAACGAGGATGTTAGTATTGAAGGGACCTCCTATGTTAGAACCAAGTCCCTGGAGTATAAGAAATATTAAGTTAAAAGATGACTAGTCTGATACTTTATAACACTATCTCTGACGTTTAATATTTTTATATCGGTGGACATAGAGATGCTAATAGTTATATCATATTTATTTAAATTTAACCTAATACAGTTGGACTTCTATTTTAATATAACTTGTCGTCGACGTGCCAGGCTGTTCTATGCAACAAGCCCGTCGAAAGACAATGAGTGCAATCGTGGATTATACTGTAAAGTGAGATCCCCACAAGAAGGAACTGCAGCTGATAAAGCTGATCTTCGATCTTGTATTACAATTGGCTCGGCTTCGTGGCGAGGGAGGATCCATAGCAAATATTGAGCCAATGGACGATGCTGGGCCAGCAGGGAGCGGCTTTGTCTTAACCCAAAGCGGAAAGCAGCGCGTTGCGGCTCGGATTCGCATTCATTTGGCGGGAATAGTATCAGAATTCGTAGAAATAAGCATATGCTGACGAAATCGACTTCGCTCTTTCGTCATCGACTATCATATCCGTAGTATATAAGACTCACAGGAGCCGGAACATGGTCCGGGTCAAAGACAATTAATCTACATTTATAATTCTCTTGATCCAATCTCAGTCATTGTTGCAACAATGGAACTCTCCAACACAGCCGCGTACCTTGTCAACCCTAGCAGTCCCCTGATCGAGGTCAAATCCGCACCAGTTGCAGAGCCTGGCCCAAACGAACTACTCGTCAAAACAGAAGCCGTTGCTATCAACCCAGTCGATGCCGTCAAACAGTCCATGGGCAACATGATGTTCGAGTGGCTCACGTATCCCCTTATTCTTGGTTACGACGTCGCCGGCCGAGTCATGAAGACCGGTCCTGGAGTTACTAGGTTCGAAGAGGGTGATAGGATCGTGGGGCTGGCAGCCGGTATGGATAAGCGCGGACGAAGACCTGATGAGAGCGCCTTCCAGCAGCTTGTCATCATCAGAGAGCATTTAGCGATCAAAGTCCCTACCGGTATGAAGAGCGCTGATGCGAGCGTCTTGCCCCTTACTGCTGTCACCGCTGCGTGCGCGTTGTTCCAGAAGGATCAGCTAGGCCTCCAAATGCCGCAGATCATGAGCCACCGCAAGCGTACCGGTGAGACAGTCCTGATTTGGGGAGCCGGCACGAGTGTAGGGAAGAACGCTGTGCAACTTGCAGTCGCAGCTGGGTACGATGTCATCGCTACGGCGTCGCCCAAGAACTGGGATACCGTGCGCAGTCTCGGCGCATCTGCAGTCTTCGACTATCGCAGCTCGTCTGTCATAAACGATGTGGTGGCTAGCTTCAAGGACAGAAAGTGTGCAGGCGCTGTAGCTATCGGTCAAGGGTCTCTGTCAAAATGTGTTGACATTATCAAGATGATTCCTGGCGCTACCAAGAATGTGGCTCAAGTTACCCTTGACATGCCTTCATCAACACCAACGAGCAAGTTATCCATGGTCCCCTTTGTCGCAAAGTATCTCTGGCTATCTTCGGCAAGCAAGCTCAAAGTCCTAAGCAGCGGGGTTCGCAGCAAGTTTGTATTCGGCACGGACATCATCGAGTGGGATGCCGACGGGAAGATATCGAAGTACCTGACCGAGGCACTGGACATTGGGGAGTATACTCTGCCTTCGGAAGCTCGCGTGATAGGCTCTGGTCTAGAAGCTATTTCTCAAGCACTGGATGAGGTGCGAAACGAGACGTCTGGGAAGAAGATTGTAGTTGTATTAAAGTGACGTAGCTTTATTTCTCTTATATATCTGCTATTTAGAAAGGTCTTGAGTTTACTGCTAATGAGGAGTATGTGATAGAGTGAACCGATTCAGGTATAGCAGAGAAGGTTTGAATATTTAGGAAATAAACTATAATATAGGTAACCTTAAGTTAAAGCAATTCTGAACCAAATCTAGGTCGTATGCCTCAAACTTTGTCTATTTTAGGATGGCATATTTAGACTTCCGAGTAAACGAGATACGAGGAACTAGATGCGTTATTTACAGCAGAGACTCGTAGCTGAGAGCTAAAACCAGCATAAAGAACTCAGAGAAACGTCCACGCAACTTCCTCTCATCCACGGACTTTCCATGGAGTATACGCGAAGACAATTTTCAGCTTCAGGGCCGGATCCTTGTCTGAGTAGACTATTGGCTGGGAAACAACTATCCAGGACCCTGCGCACTACGTACGTTATGGGGATCTCCATAGTCGTCACTCGGCAGATGGGAACTAGTACCGTTCTCTGAATGGTCACAATCTCTATCCCCTGTGGATCTACCGAGGCTAAGTGGTGGTTTTTGAGAGAGTCAAGAAATGATCTGCACTGCACCGCACTGACATTTGAGTCGTTTCGCTAGTGAAATGACCACGCAATCCCCCTTATTATGCTCGACATTCGTTAACCAAGATAACCCGAGAGGCCGATGACCGGCGTTCGGATTTCAGCAACTTCCGTGGTAGCCTGGGAGCACTGCACTTGACAATCACATAAGAGCTCTGGAGCGAGCTGCAAGACTACTACCAACAAACTAACTTGACCATCTCCATTTATTTCTCAATCTCCAATATGAAACAAACATCCGAGCGGACGGTAATAATTGCGGGGGGAGGTATTTCCGGCCTCTCACTCGCCAACATGCTGGAAAGAGCTGGCATGCGCTATATTCTACTAGAGGCACACGACACAATCGCACCGCAGGTTGGTGCAAGCATTGGTCTTCAGTCAAACGGCCTTCGAATCCTTGATCAGCTGGGTTGCGCCGATGATCTCATGTCATTGGTAGATATTCCACTCAACAATACCTACTTACGATACCCCGATGGTTCAGTGATGAAGCATCATAGCAGTATCGCAGATCACTTGATTGAGAGGTAAGTTGGAAAAAGAGTCCCAGAAAGAAGCATCCCAACTCTTACGACCAACAGGCACGGCTATCCCACTATCTTCATCGACAGGCAGATGTTGTTGCAGGTTCTGTACGATAACCTCAAATCAAAAGCCTCAGTGCATCCTGGTCAAAAGGTGGTATCGGTTGCAGAGCTGGATGGTGGCATCCAGGTTACAACAGACAAAGGCAAGGTATTCAAAGGAGACCTCCTCGTCGGCGCCGATGGTATCTACAGCAACGTTCGAAAGGAGATGTGGCGCATTGCGTCGCCAGGATACTTTCCTGCTGACGAGTGGTCAAGAGTGCCATGCTATTACAAGTGCATATTCGGCATCTCACGCCCTATTGAGGAACTTGCAAAGGGTAGCCACTATGTATATAACGATAAGTTTTCCTACCTCGTTTTGGTTGGGCCCGGAGGAAAGTTCTACTGGTTTCTCTTCGTCAAATTGCCTGTTGCTTTGTACGGCCATGATATCCCGAGGTATACGAAGGATGACGAGGAGGAACTGGCGCGACAACATGCCCCCGATCAGATCACACCCCAAGTCACCTTTGGTCAACTTTACGGAGCTAGAACAAGCTCTACGCTAACGCCACTCCATGAATATGTATTCGAGAAGTGGCACTATAAACGCATCATCACTATCGGTGATGCCGCTCACAAGGTAAGGTTTCTTCCGATATCTATCCCCTCATGCTAATCTAGAGCACACAGTTCGAACCAATAACTGGCCACGGCGGCAACTCTGCCATTGAGACTGCCGCGTCTCTTGTGAACCACTTAACATCAGATGAGTGTTCAGGCTGGAGCAATGCACAAATCGAAGACGCCTTCGCCGCTGTCCAAGACGACCGTTTCCAGAGGGTGCAGTGGCTCGTCGACGACGCCCACAAGTTGCAACAAATACATGCCATGGCAACGCCTTTCCTAGCGACTCTTGGTCCAATCTTGGCTCGTCTGACAAGCACAAAAGCTGTACTTGGACTGGGCGCTCGCAAAGTCATCGATGCAACAAGAATCAACAGTATTCCTGTACCTCAGCGAGAACACACAATCCCATTCAACGACGAGCTACCTTCTCATCCTCTTTCTGGGAGCTGGCTTCCCATAGGTCTAGGGGTCGTCAGTCAGGCAGCTATATTCCGCCTCGCGATTCAGATTCTTGGGCCGTTGAAGATTCCCACCACTTTCGGCGGCGAGCCTGTGGTGAAGCATTACACAGGGTCTATAATCGTGGATAAGATCTTGGCAGCATTGGTTGCTATTTTCGGAGTCCCTCTTGCTTCGGATAACGTGGCGGCGAACCTGCAGTGGCTTTCCTTCACGCCGCTGTTGTTGTCTACTACCCTTGACTGGACCTTGGAGAGCTACCGACTCGGTTCAAAAGGCCTCCTTACTTCTTTGTAAGTCATGCAGATACCGGCAAGTATTCACATCGAGGCTAACAGGCGTGATCTAGTTCGTCGATTTTCAGCACCATCTACCAATTGAAGGCAGTCGGACGTATTGCACCTCTGTATCACTTGATTTCAGTATGCGAGAGTGTTTTCAGGGGCTCTGTCAGTCCAACAACCGACCGTTCGATCGACAAGGAAGTGGTCGAGTCTTTTGTGCCAGGCATCACACTTGGTTATATTCTTCCCACTGCCCTGATGCTGTGGCCCTTCAAGAACAACGCCACCTGGCAGAAGTGTACTGCGTTTTGGCAACCATTCCCCGTTTACGTTGGCGTCATCACTGCCGGACTCTCTACCTTTCTGCGCAAGCAGAGAGCCAACAACACACCGCAGCCCAAAGCCTCGAAAGAGAGCTTGGGGTCTAGGAATCGCAAGGCCGAAACTCACTCACTATTGAGATCCGTTTACGTGGCGGGAACTGCAGCCACAGCGGCTGTCCATCTCTATACACTTTACCGCACAGCATCAAGTCCAAACCTCAGCTTTTCTGGTGTTTTCGGCAGTCTCAGATACTTGGTGTCTGGTGCGCATCCGTCTGATACTGCAGACAGGATTCATGTCTTCCTGCAGCGCGATATGCTCTTGAATGCGGTTTCTGTTCTTGCCAATAGTATCTACAGAACTCTGGATCTGCGACGCTTGGGCTACATCACTAACAAGGAAGCTTTGACGGCTTCTTTAGCCGTACTGATTGCGCAACCGGTGCTTGGACCAGCTGCAGCTCAAATTGGGTTTCTTGGATGGAGAGAGGAGATGTTTATGAGAATCGAAAGACGGATTGGTGCTCGCAACTAGAGCTAGACGTTTATTATACGTGTATATTTATTCTTGTCATTTTGGATCATGGTTTTGAGTTTTGTGGCCTCGCCTAATTGTATATTCTTTATTCGTTATGTAGCATTCCAATAGTGTCTATCTAATCCTTTAATGGCTATATAATCTTATGCTTCCGCGATAATCAAGTAGTGAAGGGGTTGAACTCAACACCAAGACGGTCAGCTTCAGCCTTCATCTTCTTGTTCTTCCTGGTCAAGTGCCACTTGATGATAGATGCAAGGGTAATACCAAGACTGGCAAAGACAATCTGCAAGATCATAGCCATAGTGTATCGAGGCTGATCCCGATCGGGGAAGAAGTAGGGTGAGATGACATTGCCTAGATGGCCAAAGATGTTGACGATGGCACCACCAGCGGCACGCTTCTCAGGAGTCTGACCAAGGGTCGAGACAGCCCAGGTATACTGCAGGGTGTTGGCAGAGAAACAACCAGCGGCATACAAGAAGGTCATGGCATATCGGACTGCAGCGTTGCCAGTGGCGACGGTGACGATGAAACCAATGACAGAGAAGGAGAGAGGGATGATGATGTGAAGACCTCGATCCTTTCTGCGATCAGAGTCCCATGAGACGTAGAATGTGCAGAGAGTTCCAAAGACGTAAGGAGGGGCAGTCATCAATAGAGCGGTGACACTCTTGCCGAAGCCTGTTCGTCGTTAGTTGTAGTCATGTGATGAATAGAGGATGCAACATACCAAGACCTCTGACAATGGTGGGGAAGAAGTTATTGAAACCATAAGACGAAGTGATAAAGATGTTCATGAACAAGAACATATAAAGCTTGAGATCGGTAACAGCAAGCTTAAGTCCATGCATGACAGTAGACTTCTCAGAGAACTCCACTCTGTCGTCGAGAATTCGCGCAGCAGCAAGCTTTCGCATATCCTCAGTCATATATCGCGTGGCACCACCGGTGGGCGAATCAGGGTAGTTGGGCAGCACGAAGAAGGCAGTGATGGCGAAGAAGCCACTAGCAGCACCTTCAATAATGAAGAGCCACTTCCAGCCAGCGAGGCCCATCGGACCATCGAGACCAGCAAAGACACCAGCGGCGATGAGGCCGGAGAAGGCTTGGGCGAGGACCAGACCGGAGTATAGAAGGGCGACGCGGAGGGCGAATTCTCGACGGGTGTACCAGCAGGACATGAGGAAGACGGCCTGGAAGATTGTCAGTAGGTGAAGGGGGTCAGGTGTTGGGTGGGAAGGGGACGTACACCAGGGAAGAGAGGGGCCTCGACAATACCGAGGATGAACTGAACGCCCCAGAGACCACCAGCGCTGGTGCAAAGCACGGTCAAGGCTGAGATGGCGGACCAGACGAATGCAGCGACGGGCAAGAAGATGGAAGGTCGAACACGCGTGATCAACATGTTGGACGGCAGCTGAGCAAGCATATACCCAACAGTCAGAACCGCAACAGCAGTCTATCAAGTTAGCATCATCCACCATCCATCACCACTCAACAGAATACATACCTGGTAATCTCCCTCCCCAAGGTTAAGGTCCTCATTGAACGTGTTCAAACGCGCCTGTGCAATGTTTGTTCTGTTCAGGTAATTGAACATGTACAAGATCCAGAGCTGAGGCAGCATCCACATGTCGAGCTTTCTCACAATCTTCTTCTCCAGCTCCGCCGCGTCCGGCAGGCCCAGACGCGCGACATGGTTGATGTCTGCAAACGCATCCGTCACCTTCTCCTGCGCGATGGAGGGCGCGTCGTTGAGGCCTGGAGCAATCTCCTTGTGGTCATCACCACCAGCGGATGGTTTCTCGTCAGACATGGTGAAAGACTACCTCAACGCAGATGCCAATAGAAAGATAAGAACAGGAGGACAGAGAGAAATGTCTGTCTACAGAGCGGTGAAAATTTGATATGAGCGCCCTGCTTTTATACCCGGCGTGAAACTTCATGATCAATACTCCACACAAATAAAAACAGGGTGCTGCGTCAAGACTGCGGGGAAGCGATGACGGGGATATCCTTTCTCGTAATAGAAGGTGCTAAGAGGCTTGGCTTGTGTAAAGGCTCACGACCAAGAGAAAGCCAAGAGGAGAAGCTAAGTTGGTAACGGTTATATTGCGGGGTGAGGTGATGTTACCGCCGGCGGAAGACAGGGACGCATGTGGATGATTTGGAGTAATTATCGCGTAAGGAGGCTCAACGGTCTACGGGAATATTCATGATGGGAATAGGTTATCACAGCCTCAACTCCTCACGCTAAGGAGTAGCTATATCGTCACTTCTGAATAGCATCTGTACATACATTTCTAGATGGCCCGACTTGTTCTCAGCTCCTCTTGGCGAGTGATTTTCCCTCTCTTCCCCAGGTCTTGGTCGGCGACCACTTCAACTGCCGATTCTCACCCCAGCCAAGACATCTGGGGTTCATCTCTAAGCGAAATCCCCTCACTCCACAGTCAGTCGTTCCATCTCGGACAACCCTCCAATGGCCAGCCTCGCAATTGGGGTCAGAAATGCCTCTTTTATTCTTGGCGGCCGGGGATACTTGGGAGAAGCTTTTGGGCTGGGGGTCTTGGCTGTAGCCTGGAGAGGAGTCTCATGAATCAGATACCTTGTTGGCGTGGGGTAGAACTCCACATTACTCAGTGGCTTTGGGGGTATTTGAGTCTATTTTTGATGCGTTCTGTAGCTTAAATCTCGGTGAAGGTGGGAATAGGCGAAGGATTGCCACGGTGAAGTCTCGGTGAAATTATGAGGACTGAGAATTGACGATTATACGTGTCATATTACAACAATCCTCCAGGTTGCGCAGATTCTTTATCCAATATTTTGCTGTCCCATGTTTCCCCAAGGCCCTTGACAGCTGGGGTCTCATCTCCCCGCAACTAACTCCGGTCTGAGGCGCGGAACTTTAAACCTCCGCCGGAGGATGACAAGACATTCCTAGTTGGGTAAAGAAAATATGCTCGGATGGTGAGACTTACGGTTATCGCAGACGACATATCGAATGATTCTTGACTTGTATCTTGGCTACATAAAAGAGAAGGAAAAAATCGGAGCCGCAAATGGCCAAGATATCTTGTGTTGTTCTAGAATAGGGTAACCTTGTCGTGATGCATGGTTGAGTGGCGGGGAGACGGGGAGGATCCACTTTTCACGGAGACAAGTCCGAGTCTTGGGGTTCCGTGAATGAGGGGATAATGCTAACTATGCTTAACGTATTTAAGCATGAGTTCCCCGAAAAACTCTTGAGTGTGGCAGTCTCTTTACTGTTGGTTCTTCAATTCCCTAATTTGGAAGAGTCATGCATACAATTACATCACACGATAATTCATCGTCAAACAGTAATAAGCCACACAGATGATCAGTCAATCCCTTCATCAACATTAATTCTCTAAATACCAAGACAAAACTTGTCGATCCCCCAGTTTTTCAGACCATCCCTTCCCCAGACTTTTCATCATCCCTAGTAAGTGTTCTTGGTAGCCAAGCCCCAGAAGTAAGCCACCCACGCGCCAAGGATAAGCACGATGACGGCAGAAAAGTTGATGACGCCCAACTTCTTGTGCTTCTCAGCGTTACCCTCGCTCTCAAACTCCTGCTTCTTGGCGTTGATAACGTGACCGTTCTCAACCCTCTTCTTGCGACTCCACTGGAGCTGTCCGATGACATCTGTCTTGAAGCCGAGAGCAACCATGATGGCTGCGACGACAACGGAGCCAGCTGCCAGTGTTACGTAGAGAATCGTGACGTTGTCGTAGTTGTTCTCGTCGCGGTCCTGGAGAACGCCCGCGATGAGACTCACGATGATGGTCATGCTGTTGTTGATGGCGATCTTGATGGCGTAGCCCGACCCAAAGACTTCCTGGTACCACATGCTTGTGCGGATGCTGTCGATGATGACTGTAGGTCCGAAGGAACTGGCGACGGCAAAGATACCAAAGCTGGCGGCTGTGCCGGAAACTGTAGGTCCCCAGGCCACAAGACACATGGACAGAAGCATGCCTAGGCCGCAGACAAGCATAATCGTAAGACGTTGTCCAAGCATGTCGACAAAGATACCGACCAGAGGCACGAAGAAGAAGCCGAGGTACTGCGACATGGAAGAGTACCAACCCGCCTTGACAGCCGAGATCTTAAAACGCTGCTCTGCAAGCTCGGTGCTGTTCGTAGAAAACACGTTCGCCGTCGACGTCTGGAACAGCGAAAACAAGCAGACGAGCCAGAACGACCAAGGCAGGGTGAGCATCTTTCCAATCTCAAACTTCTTGTTATTCTCCGTCAACTTCTCCCCGGTCGCCGGATCTCTGGTTCCC
Source organism: Fusarium miscanthi (assembly GCA_014898875.1). Classification (NCBI taxonomy): domain Eukaryota; kingdom Fungi; phylum Ascomycota; class Sordariomycetes; order Hypocreales; family Nectriaceae; genus Fusarium; species Fusarium miscanthi. The sequence continues at coordinate 154,752 of JAAVUA010000071.1, forward strand.
GAGTACCTCTTCTCGCACCACTTTGTAAACCACCAAAAGAACAGCGTCGCCACGTTTGTGAACAGGTTCATGAAGACAGCCATCCAGTACGCCCAGCTAAAGTTGCCGAGATTGTCGGCGATGACGTTGGCGGTGGCCTTTCCGACAAAGGAGCCGATCTTGCCGATGCCGAGCTCGAAGGCGAGCGTGGATGCGAAGCCAGACGAGGGCGGGAACCAGGAGGAGAAGATCTTGTACTGGGCGACCTGGGTCGCGACGTCGCCGAGGGCCTGGATGACGATGCCGCCGATCATGAACTTGTAGGAGCGCACTTGGGTTGCGGCGGCGACGAGGATGGCGCCGATGGAGAAGACGGCGTTGCCCCAGAGCATGGTGCCTGGATATGTTAGACGGGACACGTAGAGAGATGAGTGTGCGTACTAGCTCCGCCATAGCGATCTGTTAGAATACCACTGACGAGGATGAGAGCGGTCTTGATAAAGTTCTCACTTGTATCAAGAACAGCATACTGAGTGTTGGTGATGTGAAGTTCCTGGTATAGGTTAGTCAAGTTCTTGCTTCTCGGGACAGTAGACCTGCCTTCTTGAGGGTACTCTTCAAAGCACCAGTGACGCCACTACTCCAATGACCTCCAAAGCCAATCATACTGACGATGACGACAGATAAGATCTTCATGCTCAAGGGCACAGGCTTCTTTCCATGGTCATCGCTCCCGCTGTCTGACTGGTCAGACACGGCATTGATGGTCTCTGTCTTGAGCTCTTTGGACTCCATGATGCTCTGAGTAGCAGACTGATGACGAGAGGAGATGAGATGAGATGAGATGAGATGGAAAGATTATCAGATAAAAACTGCAACGGCTGTCAGGTCTTTATCAGATCAATCTCGAGTGGGTCACCCTCCGATGTTTATATTTTCTCAACAAGGTTTTTCCTCACGTTCTGAGCTAAGGCCCACTTAGCGCATCGCCCACGCGAGCTGAATCTAGACCCTCGCATTGTCCGATCTCAGGTGAGAACTATTGAACGCTAAAGCCCTTCTAGAACCATTAGAAAAAAGAGATGTTTATAACAGCGGGCGTATCCCCATTCATGCATTCATCCTCCTGCCGCCCAAATGTCACCTTCATGACTCTTGCAGAAGCAATTCTCTCCTTAAGAGACGCTTTATCTCTCAATCTGATAACGCGTTGCCCGGTGTCCCAGAGCCCCCTAAATTACCGTCCCATCGGTACATGGGTGAAAATCTCTGCCATAAGGAGCTAGAGCCCCCGAGATCGCCTGACGTCGGAGCGAGAAGGTTTATCACAGTGAGACACCAGGACCCGCAGAATATCCTCCCCCCGTTCTCCCATTTCTCACTGTGAAAAAAAAAACATTCAAGATCATCGCCCTGCAGCTGATCGATAACAAATTATGGCCTGTTTATGCGGGTGCATCAATCAACTGATTGATAACTTTGATCCGAAAACGGCCGCGGGTCTCGCGTCGGGCCTGAACAAGCACCTCGAGGCCATACGCAGCATCCTCGCTAGGAATAAATCCCTCGCCAAGGAGGTGCGCTACCAGATCATCCCGAGTAACCAGCGCACAGCAAAGATTCTATCGCTGCATACTATCGATCTTGTCAAGATTGAGAGGCTGCATAGAGTGTTTAGAGATGACGTCAAGGGCTTCTGGGTGACTTCTGGTGATGCGCTGCACCAGGAGCTACGGCGGCGGATTGCGTGCATCACGATATTCTTGAGATCGAAAGTGGATGATAATGCGTGGGCGTCGCATGATGTCGCGAATCTAATCCAGGGTCGCACGTTGTCAGAGTTGCGATATGCCGGCAGCAAGTACATAAAGATCACCCGAAGACTGGGAGGGATTGGGTCGATCCTCTGGCTGCCGCTAGAAATACCAGCCTCGACGTAAGTTTAGGCCCCTTGACCAATCGGCTGAGCTGACGAGGGCAGATATGAGCGTTACCTAAACATGGATGATGCCGAGGCTTTTGATCACATCCAGAGCCTTGGTTCCGACGCGCCGGACCTCAACCTTTTCGTGCAGCGCCTCATCACGGCTCAACTTGACGGTCGGTACGGCTATATCCACGCGAGGTCCGTGCTAACATCGTACTAGATCCCTCGCTTGTCCTGTCACATCGAAATTTGCTGCTCGAGTATGGAGACTGCATATCACCCGCCGAGCAGGGTCTTCTCTTGTTGCATGCTCTCGGCGGCAGTGACATTCCGCTGGATTTGTTGAAAACTGCCAAGATTCCCATGAGACGATGGACCAATGAAGGCGAGATACAGAGCATAACCGCTGCCGATTTCGGTTTCAATGCTGAAATCATCGGGCTGCTTACCAACGATGAGCGTCTTGCGGAATTGGGTCAGCGGCCGGAAGTTACTCAGCAGGCCTTGGAGGATGGCACGATTATTTGGTCGCTATCGCCCGAGGCGCAGGAACAGCTCTCTCATCGATTGACGCCGCAGACAGCGGAGGATTGGGCGACGACGGCGTTGAAGTTGCTGTGCTTTGCATGTCCTCCTTGCTACGAAGGCAAAGTCAATTGGTACGCCCAGTACGATCTCTTCCAACCCTAGCTGGCTGTTGACTAACAACAACAGGGCACTGCCGCTCAAAAAAGCGATATGGAATCTTCTTGACAAAGCGACAAACCAGAAGCGACTCCCCTCGTCACTTCGCGCATGTGTCATCGAAGCTCTCCTCTTCTTCTGTGAACGCGACCTCTTCTCAATCCGTTTCGCCGCTGTGGAACGAGCAAAGTCGCTTCTTCGCAAAAACATGTCATTTTACTACCAAGCCTCAGTAACTCTCTTTGACAGCATAATATCACGCATAGACGGGAACTTTCAGCGGTCAGAGGCTTTGATCGATGAGTTTCTGGCGGCGGATCATCAAGGAAATACACGATCTGATAACGCGCTACGGGGAAGATTGCACATCTCAAATATCGAAAACAAGATCCATCGGTATGATCCAGAAGTTGCTTCGACCATATACAACTGGGAAGGCATACATCCGCTTTCGACGTTTGAGATTGAAGTTACGAGGAGGCTGCAAGGCGTGGCGGCAAAGTTCTTTCATTCTATTGGAGACTTCAAGACCACGAGGGCGTCGTTGGAACAGCATCTCTGGCTCGGCTCGACGATGCCGATAAGACCGAATACCCGGTTGCTCATTGTTACGAGACTTGCTGAAATTCACTGTGAGTTGCACGAGTATGAGAAAGCACTCGACGTCATCCAGGTTGAGCTCGATGGCATGACGGCACGTAAAGGCCGTCCGTTCCGAAGATTATCCATGGCCAGGGCAGAAGGCTACATCGGCCTCGGTCGCTTAGACGACGCAACCACTGTTCTCCAAGAGCTCATCAGCGTCGAGCCGCCTGAACTCGATGATCTCAACGATCAAGTCCTCCGCGTGCGTCGTCTGATCCTCTCAGCGCGCATCCACCACCAGGGCAACAACTTCCCCGAAGCTCTACAGCACTGGCAGCTCACGGGCCAGATGATAGAGAGCTTAGGGATATTCAAATCAAGACATGGGTGGACTCTTGCTGTTGTTCACTTGTCCATGGCGCACGCTCATGTTGCGCTGGGCAACGAGGAGCTGGCGAGGCAGGCTTGGAATGCGGGTGTTGAGATCGCGATGAGGGAGAGATTTGAGTATGTCTTTCCGGTGCTGGCGACGACGTGGCTGCATAAGATTGTGGGGGAGATTCATGAGGTCAAGGCCTGGCCGCTGAGGGTGATGTTGCCGGGAGGGAAATCGGATCTGACTTGGTTGTAGGGAAATGTCCCAACTTGCGGTTATTACACAAACATCACATGGCATTGAACTTCGCCTAGAGGGTGTTTAATAAGATTGAGGCTTTGCGAGAAGAGGCAGCTGATAAAGATAGATGAGAATTTCATATTACTACAGGTGCAGCTGTCAAGGACGCGCTGAAGGATCAAGACAAGGACGCCGTAGGCAGTTGGTACGCATCCCGGTGGCGATGGATGGCTGGACTTTTGAAGCGGGTTGGCTGGAATATATCCCATGCGTATGAAGTCTTCCATACTTTTAATCTATCTTACGTAAAATACATTTTTATCTAAACGCCGCTCCTTTCATTCCGCTCGGCGAGGTTCAAGCAGCGGCCGATCTTGCACGAGCCATCCGTTGCCATGTCCCTTTCCATATGGCTCTGCAGCAAGTGAAGAGCCATCGCTGCTAGACGATCCTTGGCAGCATGTTCTAGGCGATACTCGCCACTACATCACAAAACCTCTCTTCAGTCACATCGGCGCCCATCAGTGTGAAACTGAACTTATAGTGAACATCTTCCCTGCCCTTTTGAAAACCCTGCGAGTAGCAGCAGCACTAACGCTGTGGTATATCGTCACATAAATATCACAAGCGGTGAAGGTAGGCGACTGGTGTGTAACCTCTGATACTGGGTCTGCCGGTTTCCTATAGCTAGCAATAATCCCTTATTTCTTTCCCTTCAAGTATCACTCTTCACATCGATAAATACTTAATACTAGGCAAAGGCCATCATATTTATTCACCGAGGGTTCATTCCTCAGGCTCCACTGATACACCCGCTCTTTCTAACCTTCTAATGCAACACTGCAGATTATGCTCTGATTCTAGGCGATCAGAATTGTCTTCCGCTAGAGTCCGCCCCCGAACTTCAACTACCCTCTGAAACAGCTCAAGTGCTTTTCCAAACTGGTCTTGGAGAAAGAATACCACCCCGAGCATATGTTGTGATTCCAACAAACTTTCGTCATCCTTGTCCAAAGTTCGCTCCTTGATAGCTACCACATGACTCAATAGCCTGACTGTCTTTTCGTCGGTCTGGCCTATCTTGATGTATGCCAGTGCGAGGTTATTCTCTGATGCTAACCGGCCTGGATCGTCTTCTGTCAGGATCCTCGCATGAATAGCAACTATGACCTCTGAAATCTCGATTGCTTTCTCAAGCTGCTTGTTGAAGTAGTATGCATCTGCAAGTATCTTTAGTGAGGTCAACCGCGATGTATCATCCTGTGCCAGTTTATGATTTTTGATCGCAACTATATGCTCAAGGAGCTTCACTGCTTCTTCGGTTTGGCCGTCGTCGAGGTATGATTGCGCAAGTTGCTGCTGTGATTTGAGTCGATCCATATGGCTCTCTGGTAGAAAGTTCCTCTCAACCCTGACGGCATGCTCTAGTAGCTTTATTTTTTCCTTTAGTTGGTTGTTTTGGGAATATGCTTGTACAAGTAGGTTTCGAGTCGCAATTAGATCAGAGTTATCGTCGGTCAATGTCTGTTCCCGTTGTACCAACACTTGTTGAAGTACCGTGACTGCTTTGTGGAATTGACCGTCAAGGAGGTATGCTCGTCCAAGCTCGTATTGCGAATTTAATCGACTTTGGTGATCCTGTGCAAATATCCTTTCTTTCACAGTAACCACATGTTCCAACCCTTTGATTGCCTTGTCCATCTGCTTGCTATTCAGATATGCCACTGCGAGGTTATGCTGTGCACCTAATCGTGATTCGTCGTCTTCCGCAAGTATGTTTTCCTTAATCGCCACCACACGTTCCAGCAGGTCGATCGCCTTCTCGATTTCATCAATATCAAGATATATCACTGCTAGATTCTGCTGTGATGCTACTAGGTCCGTGTGATCCTCCGCTAACACCTTCTCCCTCGTCACGACTACAGAATGTAAAAGATCTGCTGCTTTTCTATGTTGCTTGTCATCATGGTATGCCATAGAAAGTTTGTGCCGCGATGTCAATCGTGTAGGGTGGTCTTCAGGCAATGTACGGTCGTGCATCACAACTACCTGCTCTAGTATTTCTATCGCCTTCTTGATCTGGTGATCTCTCCGATATGCCATTGCAAGGTTATGCTGTGCTGCCAACCAATTCAGATGATCTTTTGGTGATGTTGTTTCGTATGTTGCAGCTACCTGTAGGAGTAACCTCAGTGACTTTTCGTTTTGGTTATTGTCTCCATATGCCACTGCAAGGTTGTGCTCAACTGCTAGTCGATCCGGGTTATCCTTTGCTAATGTCTCCTCCTGAATGGCAGCTACACGTTCTAGCAGCATGACAGCACTCTCAGCCTGATTGTCGCTTATATATGCTCTTCCAAGCTCTCGTTGTGCCATTAGTCGCCCTGGGTTGCTCTCCACCTGGGTTCTCTCAAAAAATGAAACTACATCCCTCAGTATAGAAACCGCCTCTGTTGACCGCCCTTCTACGAGTAAGGCTTGACCAACTTGGTAACCAAGTTCAAATAGTCCATCGTCTTCAATATTGCGTGCAGTTTCGAATAGCTTGATTGCGTGAGGTAGGTATGGACGCCAGAGCTCTCGGTCCTCCCACTCACGCCGGGGAAATGCTTCACCGACATGGGTGAGTGCTTTATGGCGCATTTTTCTGCTGTAACCTCGATTCTCGTTCCACTTCCTCGATATCAAATGCACCAAACTATGCATATCATACATTGCTTCGCGTCCATGTGCACGTCGAGTAAGGAAGCTATGTCCGAGGAGCGTACCGATCGCTTGCGTCATTTGCTTTTCTGTCTCTAGCTTGGGAAAAATTGACCGTGGAATAGCGTTCGGTTCAATGAAGGTAATGAAAGAAAGGAGATCGGCCGCTGCCACAAAGGAGAGGCGTAAACGATCAAAGGATACAATCCACGTGGTGGCCACAGCCTTTTGCGAGCTATCATAGAATGTATCATCGTCGTATTCCTGCTGAAGGAGGTCAATGACATTTCTGTCATCTTTATCCTCAAGCAGTTGAATATACTCTGTAATAAGAGTCTCATAAATGTTCATATAAGCCGCTGCCTGCCCAATTGCTAGAGGGAGGCAAGTAAGAGCTTTGAGCAGTTTCTCCACAGTCTCCTTGTCACATAGCTCATCGTTGCGCAGTCCACTCTCGTCATCGATTAAGGACTTTTTGAGCAATTCTGATGCCTCTTCCAAGCTCATCTGTAGTAGTTTCACTACCTTGTTTCTCGCCGCAGTAACCGCGATTTGATTAGACCTTGTTGTCAATAAGATCCGTCCATCACGGTTTGTCGGGAGAAAGTCCAGAATTCCCTTCTCTTGATGGTCTGATCGACAAAGAATCTCCACATCATCTGCATTGTCGATAACAAGAAACCACTTGCCCACATTTCTCGAACTGAGATGTTGTTTTATTATTTCTCTTTCGTCGTCGTCTTGGGAGCATTCGATACCCAGCACCTTGGCAAGACTCATGCAGTCCTGCTTGAAGGTAGCCATACTAAAGGCAGACATCCAGAAAATAGAGTGATAGGGCTTATTCTCCTTTGCCCAGAAAGCAAGTCGTAGAGCGATTCGGGTTTTGCCGATACCCCCAAGACCGACAAGGGCGACCCTTTGACTTTGCTCCTCGAACAAGAGATTTTGAAGCTTGTTCAACACATCATCTCGACCTACAAAGAGGTGATTCTCTTCATGCGGCACAGACCAGATTGGTTGGTTTTGAGGCACATCCTCGTTGAGACTAGAAGGTGACCAAAAAGTAAGGAAAGCCTTTGTACAGGCCGCAGCAGTAGCCGCAGCATATCTCTGCCAGTCCTTACTTTTATGACTATCAGCATAGTCACAGGCACCTTTGATCACAATAGATGGGAAGAAATCCCAAATCCCTGCACCCTCCATCTCAAAAGCAATAACACCTTCATCTGCAGCAAGTCGGTCACGGTCTTCACCAGACTTCATAACCGCGTTCCCGGACGCTATCAGTCCCAAATGAATGGCAGGCGGATGATGAGCTCCTTTCTCTAGTCGGTTTCGTAATACAAGTTCGCCGTTGCATAGGATCTGCGCGCACGACTTTTGGTCTTCCTTGTGATGATAAGAAGCTTTAAAGAGCTTGTCATTCGTAGGCCCAGGATAGTTGGCGTCAAGATCCGGCTGTTGACGGATTTCATCTAGGTACCCGACTAATTTTGCACTTAGCTCGTTACGGCCTTGTAGTGTTTCTAGCTTTGATAAAACTCCACGTATCTCTAGATTCGGCCGGCTAAGTGAATCAAATAGAGTGTCTTTGCGGACAAAGCGATCTGGTAAAAATCGTCCAAAATCATACTGGATGATACCTGTACTGATTATAACATCTCCAAGCACAATCTCGCCGCCAGCCGGGGTAAAAGGCACAACGCCACAGATACCTACGACAAGGGCTAGCTTAATGCCTGGAAAACTTGACCTCATAATGGAGCATACCCCCGCCGCATTAACCAGGCCCATCCTTGGCATATGCGCAAGAACAACATTATGACAGCCAAGTACACCAGTGGTATAGGTATTGGTGTCGTTTATCGCTTTGTGGAATGGTGGACCGTCGTTCCAATGGCAATCGAACAAAGCCTCGATCGCATCAGCCTCTAGTGGAAGAGCACAAATGATGGCAATCTCAAAGGCATGGCTATTGCGTGGACGGGATGGTGTCGACATCGTGCAAGTAGGCTTGACCAACCTACAGAATTGAATGAGTATTGAGACCTTTGTCTGGACACAAGTGACTTCAATAGGGGAGGCCAGGGCGCTCAAGAACTGTTTCTCATGAAATCACCCCTATTCAATAACATTAATAGTAGATTAGAAAGGGAACTTCTGGGTTGCTGAGATCGAGCGGGGTAATAGTCAGCTCAGCATCTCAATATCTTTTAGTTGCATTGAGTGGCTTGTCAGCCGCACCTCATAAGGGGTCTCTTTTTTTCGTTTTCGTAATATCTCGGCTACAGGGGATTCGAAACCGAAACCTTCCACCCACTTAGGTGCTGAAGTTGTGCCAGATCCCAGAATTGTCGTGATAACATCAAATGATTGGTAAAGGATTCCGCAATGCCAATTTCACCACAAAGCCCAACATTACTGCCACGTTTGAAGATCACTACATGATTTCTCACTTCTTCTTTAAACAAATTATTGGAATCCATCGCCCGGATTGAATTGTCTCTCATGCGAGGATCACTTCGAGAACTATTCTCTTATAACTCTACATCAAATCTTCGTCTTGTAGGTTTTCTATGGGTTGGATTGCTGCCTTTAAGGTTAAACTTTAGGCTGCTAACACGGTGATGAGGACACGATATCTTTTCTCACAATATAAGCTTATTGTAGGATTTCGTCTTCTGCTTCCAGCAATAAAGGGTCAGGCCTGAGACACCTTCTTATCCCCAAGGCAGCTATAAATAAGCTTATTAAGTAAGTTATTATAAAAGCTTATTGTTATATTTAAATTAGGACACTTATCTTTATCAAGGCTATAATGTTATATATATTATCTTTTAAAACCTAAAGGTAATTGGGTAGTTTTAGTATATTGGCTTGATATGTCTCGCTAAGATCTTAAAACCTGAATTAAGTCATATTGACATTACACCATCTCATGTACTTGCTTTTGGCCAGAACATAAACTAGAGGGCCTGGCGCATTATATAGAGCCGTATTGTACTCTAACAATTCAATATCATGCGAGCAGGACTACTTACTTAAACCTGTAAGTTTATGATTTGAAGAGAGGTATTGATTCTTGCGGTTACGAAACACAGGCGATCAAAACATCGATTCGCACATAGGCACCCAAGAGGTAGTATCGTTATGCGCCAAAGTAAAGCTAGCTATGTAGGTTACAACGACGGGATAAACCAGCCAATGGGAAAGTTTATTACGTACTTATTATTAAAAACTGCATAAGGATCTCAAAAACACCGTCCGTCTTCCAGTGGAAGAGGAAGTAGCTGGTGTATGAACCAATGAGATATGTAGAATTTCCTCTTTTACTGAAATTGGGACGGACAATAGGGATGCAGTGAGGACTATGACGAAATCAGGATTGTCTCAGATATCCTGCTTTAGATGTACACTTTTCCCATATGCAGCTAATTGTGAGTAGTTAGTTCAAGTATATGAAGTTAGACCTCTGTTAGTTAAACTCATTCAATTGTGATACTTTGTTGACCCACCCAAATCGGACCAGCAGGTACGCCTACCTGACCATCAGGCTCAAAGAACCCGGCCCTACGGAAAGCTCCATCACTGATTTTCTCAAGGATTATACCTTGAGGAACAAATTTCTTCACCGTTCTGATTTCCAAACAATAGAAGTCTGTTTTAGATGGCGTTTCTTCTTTGTCCCACTTAATCTGGATTGGAGCAGTGGCCACTGAGCCGTCTTTCGTGGTATAGACCGCGCGGGATCCTCGTAATCGAATCTTCAGCAAAGCTCCAACAGCCTTCAGGATTCCTCTTTCCACGCGGCCATATTTAACACGATCGTCCGCTAGTTCAGTGTGGCAGTATGTTATATGCAATTTCAACTTATCGGTGTCGCCTCGGAACGGTATATATGGCCAGCTTACTCCGCTGCGGGCCAGATGCCACGACCAAGTTGGTGACTTGTCTTGGCCCTCTTGAGTTCTGCAGGTTGCCTTGTCGTGAACGTCTTCAACGTACCACAACAAGCCAACAGCCAGCCACGGCTTCCAAAGACCTGCCACATACTCATCAGGGGTCACATTGAGTTTCTTGCCGTAATGTGCTGCTACAGCAGCAAAAGCTGGTAATCGATCTTCGGATTTCGAGATGAATCGAGAAGTAAACTCCTCCACACTGTGCTGCCATTCAAAATAGGCTTCCACGTCCTCCACGGTTGAAAATTCAGAAGGTAGATCCACCTCCTTGGATCCTCCGTCCACAAGATAGTGTTCTGCGCACCGCCAAACCATCTGCGAGCTCCCGAATCGCAGAAGCCGGCCAGCAAGCTTATGTTCCTGCATAGTCCAGGCCCGTGAGTCAATTACTTCTGGCCTGGCGCGCCTGATCTATCCTTCAGCGCAAAACACAGTGTCTGGAATTGATTTGTTCTCGACATCAAGGTGATGCCAAGGGATTGCCCATGTGCTGAGGTAGTGAGATGCAAGGTTGCGTTCGTGGAGGAAGCCTTGGTCGCTATGTGATGCCGAGGATGCTGAAATAGTAATAGTGGCGTTCCGATAAATCTGCCACATTCTCGATATTTCTTCATTCTTGTCCTCCGGATCATCTTGGATAATGCAGAGGGCGTCCACCCAGAGGTAAGTTAAGCCAAGAGCGCGAGTGACTTCGACTGCATCGCGTAACGTCATCGGCAGCTGGGAAATATGGAGTCCCTGCTTTCGCAGAGTCCCTGCTTTCGCATGATCAGGGTATCCTTCGTCGTCTTGAACCTGTTCTGTTCGGTATCACCCCAGCAGTAGCTCAACGCCGCATAGGGTACAGGCTGGTTGTTGTTCATGTCTTGAAGACATAGGGTACTACAACAAGAGTGTCCCAGAAAAATAAGTCGCTTTGGCATATAGGACTCATTTACGCTTCCACATCCTTTGTGAGAACACAAACAGTCTTGCAGCCAGCCTTTCGCTGTCGCTAAATTCGTATTAGGTGTCAACGGTCTATTTTGTATATATGTGGCTGATATTCCATCTAAGAAACGGTAAGAGTTCTGTTATAGGAGAGAAAGGACAGGAGAAATCACCTCCAAGAGTGAAGATTGTCATTGGGTCTGTTTCTAGTAATGAGTTGCCAGACCTTGTCTTCCAGGTGAAATCAAGACATTCTCGATAGTTCGCTGACCAACCAATTACAAGAATCAAGCTTCCGAATCCTTTGGGCACACGTAAAGGATTGAGGTGATAAAACAATTGGAGCCGCTTGTCGCATGCGGATTCACAGAGTTCGCGGAGAAGCCCATCAATCAAAAACCCGCCCTCGCATTTCGCTTGATTAAGTCTCCTAAGCTGCAGACTAAACATCACACAGCCGCTGTTGGCATACTCGCATACTTGTTGCAAAGTAAACTTCTGCCAGGTGTTTACATAGGGATCTGTTTCTCCTTCCCTGACCGTAATAATGAGATTTTGGCAGATTCGACAATAATGTGGCTGGATGCTTCCGGGCAACTGCCACATCAATTGATGAGGATCATCCATGGCAAATATTTGATGGACGGAACCAAAATGAATTAAAGACTGCACTGAAGTTTCGTCACAAAGAACAGGCTGATGATTTTAGGCATCAGTGCAGATCACGTGGTCCTATGCAAGTAATCTTGACAAAGTTCTGACGCTTGATTGGATTATGCTCAAGGTTAAATAATTGGTCCTATTTTGATTTACTTCTTCTTCGTGCATAAATAAAACTGTATCAAACTGTAACTTGGGATCTCTTGACCCAGATTCAACAAATAGCAATCTGCTAGCAAATTCACCTTTGCCTCAATTCAGAAATAATACATATAGATATCCGTTGAGCTTGCAAAATGACAATACTCAGCTGAATGGGAACGACAACCATTAGGCGCCTACGTTCTGGCATGGTCGTGCTTTTATGTGGAAATAATAGACATATAAGTTTATTAGATATTATTTTCACATTTACCGTATTACCAAACTCAATATGGCTTTACTGTCAGCTGCGCATGCGACTCACCAATATCTTCAAACACTGCAAGGATATCTGCAACTACATAACAGAGTTAGGTTAAAGATTATTAGGTCTAGTACTACCTGTCTCAAGCGTCGACGACTTGTTCTTCAACTATCCAATTTCTTTGTAAAACAAATAATTGTCTCCTAAGGCCTGTCGCTCTTGCTTTCCGCCCAGACTCCCCTCGCCAGCATTTTCCTTTTCTATTACTCGGCCTGCAGAATCCACCGTGCATCCTGTGCATAATCAACACATCACGAGCCGTATGTGGGAAAGAAAACATAAGAAGTCGGATTTAAGATGACAGATGCTTAAGCTGGTTTTAGGATAAATAAGGCCTAAAGTTCGGATTCATATTATGAAGCCCTTGCAGTTTTAGGCTTCTGTTACTGCATCAGTTTGAGTCAATGGGCTTACACGCCTCGGTAATTCAATTAATTCATCATTGGACTTCTAGATTAACTTCAAGCAATTCCGAAATGGTTGTATAAGCTCAAACCACACATGTTGATATATGATTGCTCGATTCATGAGGTCAACGCCTAGCCGCTGAGGGTGATGTTGCCGGGAGGGAAATCGGATCTGTCGTGGTTGTGGGGAAATGTCCCAACTTGCGGTATATAATGCTACTATAATTCAAATAGATAATTTAACTTATATTCTTAATGCACAGGATGATGCAAGGTGCCAGGGTATGAGCAAAAGGATAGGATTTCGAACACGCGACCTCCAAAAACGAAGGGTGAGCAGTGCAGGGGAGATTTTAGGTATTTAGGTTCGGAGTTTAGAGAGTTATAGGTTCTAGGAGCGGAACCACTGCACCACTCACCCTTCGATGGGGATATAGACAGCGATTCTGAAATATAAGGGCAGTATGCCGAGAATTGAGAGTACCCTCTGGACTTTCATAGCTCAGGAGATGTGTGGCTGAGAGCTTGCAATCACACGCAGAAGTTGGCAATCAGCTCAGGGTAGCCAATCGTGAGAAGTTCTGCCTAAAGCTTAAAACCATTAGCAGTCGTTCTTTGTCACCGGTGTTAAACTCATTCCAGATTACTGACTACATATGTTGCCAGTTTATGTTTATAATAAAACCCTAGCCTTTGCAACAACTTTAAGTGATTTGAGATCATCCGATCTTGCCTCTGTTACACTATTGTCATTTTCCCCAAAATCGCTTGCCATGTCCTTCTGTAGTTCGCCCACCTGCTCTTCGACGGAGAATATGGCTGGGAACATGCAAATTTTTATTCTCTTGCTACCCATCGCAAGGTCCCTAGCATTGGATGTATCATGTTGCATTAGTTCCGAGTCGAACGGACTGCCTGGTTGGAAGAAACGGTACTGGAACCGATTCACTGATAGCGCTAGCTCTAATTTAATATTTAAAGCCTGAGATAGATTGCTCTTTAGCTCTATAACCAAAGTCTCCTCTTCTTCAGAAAGGTCGACTGGTGAGCGCTCGGCCATGTCGTGACTCGCGGAGGGCATAAAGCAGTTCAGGCTCGACAGTATCAGAGTACAGAGCCAACTGCTCCTGTCCGAAATTAGCTCTTCCTTGACAGTGGGGTTGGAAAGTAGCGATTGTGTCGCAGCAAGGTCAAGTGTTCGTAGAATCTTGTTTCCAGCTGAGAAGGAGATTAGTCAAAGCCATTTAGAAGGAGGATATTCTGACCTGATGTTGCAATAAGACTTCTGTATTGCTGAAAGAGCGGTGAGTCAATGCACAGTATTTCTGGAAACGGAGGCTCAAAGACAGTCTCAAATATTCCTACTGCCAATAGGCAAGCCAATAGCTTATTCTTTGTAATCTTGATGTTCTGGGCGTGTGCGAGAAGCCCTTTCATATCTCTCCCGCTGACTCGTCTAGCCCAGCTATGTGATAATTCTGAAAACTTAGACGTTTGCCCAGGAAGGCTGTCGTCCGGGCTCAGGTTGCATATCGACGCACCTGTGTCGTCAAGGTTGAGATAAAGGCCGTTGCACTCTTGTTTCAAGGATGTACCAGCAAATGCAACATTGTCGGTTTCCAGCGCTTCAAAACACTTCAACAGGTGGTCCCGAGCGCCCGCCTTTTTTTTGAGGTTGAAGATAGTTGTTCTCAGCGCCGCTTGGTCAGATCCTGTCGTTCTAATTCTTTGACGCCCGAGCAGATCGTCAAGTTCGTATTGGAGTTTAGATACCTGGCCAATCAACGAGACAACACGTCCCTTCTGCTGAAGGAGCTCTGCCTCGGCCTTTCGTAAGTCTGCCAACTCAGAGGAAGTCGGAGGTATTTTTGCCCTGTCAGACAATGTGCTCTGTCGGGAGTCTGGTATAGCAAGCCCAAAATTGGGCTCTGTGTCCGATGATTCAGGCGAAGAGATAGAACTGAGTTCAGACCCCGATTCGCTTTTGACTTTGTGCAGGCCCTCACCTCTTGTAAGCTCATCTTCGCTCTCGTAGGCGTCACGACCCCCTCGTGTTGTCTCCAAGCGTGTTTGTGATCTCGTCTGTAGGAGAGACGTTAGTTGAGACATGCCATTCTAGAAAATGAAGAATTGAATGACTTACTCTGAGCTTCGGCTTTCTCTGGACCTTTTTGGGCACGATGTTCTGTGGAGGAGATGGCGCGTACCCCTCTCTCCAGCCAGTGGCTCGTGTAACTGACAGTGTACGTGATCTTACAGGAAAGGCCGTAGATCCACTGCGCAGGCGGCGACTCCAAGTTTGATCGTCCGCTGGAGGATCGAGCTTGGAGGAAATTTCCAGAAAGTCTTGCAGCTCTTGACCTTTGAACTCTTCAAGACCGGCTGTTCCAAGGGAAAATAGGTCATCGAAGTCATCACATGTTCCATAATTCTTCCACTCCCTCTTCAGCTTGTCGCGAATTCGTCGTGAAGTGAATTCTTTGCCCGTAGCCTTTTTTAGGTAGTTGATGGCAGTACTTTCAAATTTCTGATCGTACTGTACACACCAATTGAGATGCGCCAGAAGTTGGAATCGATCGGTATTGCTCCAAAAGAGCAGATCTTTAGGCTTCGGCTTGGACTTTGCAGACCGCTTTGATTTTCTGTTTCTTTTTCTCGCCATAATCTGTAACCAAATAAAATTGAGACTTTTGTTGCATTGACGAAGTGGGAGGGAGAATGTTGAGCTTGTTGGCTGACCCCTGTCATGCACGTGCACGGGTGTTGTGATGAGTTGATAGTCCAATGACAGAGGCAGGATAATTTTACACTGCATATATATTCAACCAACAACACGTTATGATTGGAGAACACGTAGAGGACGCGCTGCGCGAAATACAACTTTCTGCCTTGCTGCCTGCTGGCTTGGTTCGCAAAATTGCCTTGAGGCTCAGTTCGGGGCAATCAAGATAAAAACTAGTTTCTCTTCCCTGAATTGACTCCTGGCATCCATATTTTCTCAAACCTAACTTTGAATCCAAAGCCATGTCTCTGTCGAGGGCATCGACCATGACACTTGGCCCAGACCACATTGACGCTGACCTCTTGGACCATATTGGATCGGAACCTTCTGAAAAACGACTTATAATTGCGGTCGACTTTGGAACAACATACTCTTCTGTATCCTACGTTGAGATACCCGAAGGTTGCCCATCTGAGAATGTGGACCCAAGATCTATCTGCTCAATCAGAAACTATCCTGACACCCTCGACTTTAATGTAAAGGACAATATGCTCATGGAAGTTCCCAGTGAAGTGATCTATCCCTTGAACCGTCACTTTCGAGAACAGGACAGCCTTATACGCTCACAAGAAGGTCTCGAAACCGCGTCCAGCGATTCGGAAGATCAAGAGACTCCCCATGACGCCCCAAACAATGGAACCCACGATTTTGGTATTCACGATGATGACGGGGATACGACAATGAACATGGATATCGCAGATCAGTTCCACTGGGGCTATAAGGTCCATGAATTGTGGGCTCTCCCTGCCACTCACTCTGATCCGAGCAATCTGCCGCTATCTCGCTTTAAACTCTTGCTTGATGACAGCCCGATGACAGAGAGAGTTCGACAGGATCTAAATTCAACCCTCTCTACTTTGAAGAGTAGAAAGGTGGTTCATAGTCCTCTCCACGTCATCGCTGACTACCTTACCTATCTACTAGATCATACCCAATCTCAGCTGCAGCAACTAGGGTATGAAGATAGCTGCCCTAAGGAAATGGTTCTTTGTGTGCCTGCCATTTGGAATCAGCAGGCTTGCAGAAATATGCAAAAATGTCTAGCTGTGGCTATGAAACGTGCAAACCTTGGGGGCATTGACGTCCAGAATAACAGTATCGAGGACTTGTTTATTGTATCAGAACCTGAGGCTGCAGCAGCTCATATGTTGGCCTATTCTACTCAAATCAGAGTACGATACCTATTACCGCTCACAGATCCTGGTGCTAATTCTATCATTAGTCTGGCCAAAGCTTTGTTCTTTTAGATGCAGGTATGACTGTTTATCATCTCATTCCATACTTTAGCTAACAAATCCTAGGTGGCGGTACTGTCGATGCGAATACTTATCGAGTCAGCAATGAGGAACCACTAAGACTGGAGCACGAAATCGTTCAACCAGGCGGTAATTCTGTCGACGTTTGAGCATCACCAATTAGCTAACATACAACCAGGCGGCCTTCATGGTTCAAGCTACCTCAACGAGGATTTCAAGGCTTATCTTTTAGAACTTCTCGCTGAAGAGACATATCTGGAGCAGGGCTCCGAGACCATCAACGGCATAGTTGAAAGAGTCATGATCGAACAATTTGAGCCGAAAATAAAACGGAATTTCGACTGCTACCAACGGTCCACAATAAAGCAGCTGGCTATATCGGGACTCCGGGATAACCCTGAAAAAGGCTTCAGAAGGGGCTGCGTCGTAATGTCTACGTATGTTGACACAAGGCTCTTTGAACATCCTGGGCTCTTGCTAATGCGAGGGCAGAACTATTATCAAAGGAATGTTCATGAAACGCCTTCATAGTATCTTTGAGATTGTGAAAAGACAACTAGACGAAGCTTTGAGATTTGATTGTGAAGTTGAGGTAAGCTATTTGCACCATTGTCCTCTCAGTCCGCGGCCAAAAGCCTCCTAATGCACAGCTATCACTAGAATGTCGTCCTTATCGGAGGGTTCGGATCCTCAATATCGCTTGTCAAATTCCTTGAAAAAAGCCTGGCAGAATATTCTCGACAAAACCACTGTCATGTCAAGCTGTTGCAGCCACAGGATAGGTTTGTCTTGCCAGCTGACTCTTATGGCACCATTCTGACCCTATATGCTTAGAAATACCATTGCCAATGCCGTATCACTAGGGGCTGTTCTTCGTGCTATGAATAAAAATCACGGACCCGAAAGAAGGGCTCGCTCCAGCTACGGGATTCTGCGAGCTGAGCCTTTTAATGAGTATCCTGAACACCAGGGCATGAATCCATCTTATGATCGCCATGATGGTCAGCCATACATTAAGAAAACCATAGATTGGGTTCTGAAGCTGGTAAGTGCTGTAGTTATCCTTGAGGCGTTAGATTGACAAATGCTGCAGGGCGCTATGGTTCCTTCGGTCTGGAACTGTGAACCTTTCACCTGTAGCCATACTTTCGACGCTTGGCCACCAAGACCACTGCTTTGTAGGGAGATATTATATGTGTCAGATCACGCCACAAAATCGCACTATAGACTCTCGCATCCTAATAACAAGGGTAAGGAGTCCTAAAACTTTTAACAGGACCGGCTGACAAATTGCCCAACAGGAGCCCAAGAGGTCGGAGAAATTGTCGTGGACTTTTCTGACTTACTCAACAAGGGCCTCACCCCTGTAGAACCAATCGTGTATGAAGATGGTCGCACTATTGGGAAACGGCATTACAGGGTCAATTTCACGATGGTGATACAAGTAGTAGACCGAGACTTGAGATGTAAGTACAAAAGCGAAACTACCTTGTTCCGAAGCGAAGCCACTGACCTTTTGTTAAATTGAGTTAGGCTACGCCATTTACGATCAAGAAACGAGAAAGAAGTGCCGCATCAATATCGCATCGGGTTTCAGGCCCGGTGTCAAGTAGACTAAGTCAACTGAGAGGAAGAACTGGATAATACAAAGAAATGCATATTAGAAATGGCGACATTGGATTTCGACGTCCCTACTACGAGTTGAAGTTCTCTACATAGAGTGTACATAGCTATCGGTCTTACCCCGGTTAGAACAGACGAATTGGAGACAAGCATACAAGGGTTAACTCATGCACGTGAGACTATGATCAAGCTACGAGTGAATTTTCTGCTGACAGGACAAGTAGTGTCACGATCTGCCACTGTACCTCGCAATGTCTTCTTCCTCCAACAGCGATGGAGTAGATCCCGTTGATCTCGCCAGCAATATCGGCACCTGGGTCGCCGCCGGCGTAGCCATCGTTGCCCTCGTCGGTGTAGTCGGCCCATATCTCGCGCTGCAAGCATCGATGAGTGATAAAAACCGAGCCATGAATGCGGTCCAAGACCAGCAACAGAAATACGTATCAAGAGGGTTTCGTCTGACGAGAGGACTACGCGTGTTTAGAAGGATTCGCGTACCGAACCTTGCACCGGGCTACATCACCAATGAGCCGGATACAGCCCCTCTCATACCGCCTCTCAGTGCAGCTCTATGCCGCTGGGGGTTCAAGACGAGGGATTATCTGCCGTGGAATACTGGCTGGGCTAAACTGTCTGAGCTGATTGAGTCATATGAAGTGAAAGATGGGGTTAGTAACCGCCCAGTTGATTTGGACGTACCAAAGGTCGGTGGAACGCTCGAGGTTGTCAACAGTCGAACTGCTCTAGTGGTAAACAAGCACTGGGTCCTAATTCTAGGTCTTCTCGGGCGATATGGAGACCGTGTTGACAAGGGTATCCTACAGAGAAAGGGAATCAGGAGAAACTTCGATGGGGAGCGAGCATCGATCGGACTTTTCGCCCTACCGAGAAAAGAGAAGCAAAGAGAATCACATTTGGAATTCGAATGGGTCCGCAAGAAAGAGGCACGTTCATCTATGAGGAGACGAGGCTCTTCTAGTCAAGACACGGCCAGTTCGAGGTCCTGGTCAGAGAGTGATACAGACTCTGAAGTTACCGTGATGGCTGTGCGTCGAAGCGCATATGGCACCATCACTCTCGAGACGACTCCACAACCTACGATATATGGAATAACCGGCAAGTTGCAGCAGCTTGGTCGTCATAAAGGATCATGGAGTTATTTAACTTCTATATCATTCGTGCCGCACATCGCAAAAGAGATCTTCGAGGCAGATGTCAACGAGAGAAGAAAGGGGTCTTCTCTGCAAACTCTTTTTTGGCTTGCTCATGGCTTTTTACCATGTGGCAGAACTGCAGAAGGGCGACAGATGTTGATCTCTTTAGAAGCCCCATATGTCTCTCTTGAATCAATAGGTAGGAATGCTGATGATATCTTGGCCTGGCCGGCATACTCTCTCCAAGAGTCTGATGACATCCCTGTATCTATCGGCATTGCAATGCAATGTCTCGGCATTCCAGAGCCACAGATCCTGCAGTTCCTCCCTCTTGATGCTGCGAGCCAAGCAAAACGGGTGTTGGAAAAGACCAACCATTACTCTAATTATGGTGAAACCCAGAGTTCACCTCAACATGGCCTTGAATGGGATCGCGAGCTGCTGGAAAAATCAGCTGGTCTAAGCCTCGATGGTCCCTGGGTTTGTTACTCAAATCCGTCACTAGGCTACTTTTGTCTGTTCCAAAGACGCGATTTTGAAAAGACGCTGAGACTTCTACTCACTATCGACTGGGATAATTGGGGATTCTTAACATGGAAAGATAAGTTCTGGATGTCAATCCTAAAGCGGACCATTGGTATTCTGAAGTTCAAGGATATATGTGATTCTGAGTTCGGGCATGCCTTCGGACTAACGTCTCACTCTCGAATCTTTGACTGGAAGCAAGGTGGTAAATTCTATCCAGAAAGATTGGCAGATCAGATATCATTCGACAAATTTCTGACCGAGTATCTCGACACATACGACCTCCTCCCACTTCGGCTATCACTAGGTATTCATTATATCCTGGATACACGACTTCGAGATAACATCTTGAAAGTATGTGCCAACTTATGCAATAACGGAGAGAAAAACAATCCTCGTTCTCAAGCAAGGATGAAGTACCTTGAATTAGCTCTGGAGGAGGTTGAGGCGGAGCACCGGCTCCAGAAGGTCATGCACAAGGACGATGAAACACCATTGATGAGGATGGCGGGTATTTCAGATTCCGAGTCTATCGAAGAAGTCTACACGCATATGCCAAGAAGAGCCTTGGATACCGAAACTTTAGACTTCTTCAAAATTACCTATGAACCAGTGAGTACCATGGCAATTAGGAAGACAACCACTGACACACAGAGGCCGATGATGTATTATACCGTATCACTGGATACATTGCCCCATGGGAGCAGGAAATTCTCTTCAAGCATACCGCCATACGTCGAGACCTCTACCAACTCAAAAGCCATACTGCTGGTGGCGTGTTGGAGTACACGTACAAGACAAGAGAACTGAAATGGTACTCTAACAAAACTTCTATGATGGACTATAGTACTTGGCAGTTGACACCTCAAGATGTAGTCATAACTGGAGAGAAACAGTCTATGTGGATTGAGGAGAAGGACATGGTCATGCTGGCGTTGTGGGTTGCTAATAGAGCGGCGATATGGATCGGGGCTCAGGACTCCAAACCGTTGTTGGACTTTGTTGAGGACGTGGATACATATGTATATGTACTATAGCTTATAGAACAAATAACATATCTATAGTGAAATAAGTAAAAGAAAATAATTTACTAAGGTTTATTAAGCTTATATAGCTTTAAGGAGTTTAAAGTATAGTATAGAATAGTATGTAAATTTAATTCTATATGCTTTTATATAATATAGCTCATACTCTTTATAAAAGGATTTACCTAGTAGCGTAGATCTAAGATGGTATAGATAGATAATAATTAATAATTAGGCTACTTGTCTATCGATTGAGCTTCTCTCTCAAAACTTTCCTTCTCTTTATCTCTTAATTACCCTCAGTCTGCCTGTATGCCGGTGCTGCGTCTTCCAAAGGTGGCCTGATCCAAGTTTCATCGCGTTGTACCTCAGCCTCAGTCTCTACCGTCCAACTACTTCCACCATCTGTCGCCTCAGGCCGTACCCGATCATCACTCGGTCTCAATATCAACACATCAGACTCCCCACGTACATTAAACCTGACTCCTGCAATTTCACCCTCCACCCACCAACTAATTGCGTGAGTGACCATGATATTATACGTGCAAAACGAATGCGTAAACCCAGACTGTGCAAAGTTCCATTCTTGCGGAAATCCTGTATCTTGTAGACCTATCGGTAGGTTGGCCAATGTTCCAACATCAATGGGCTCCCATTGACGTTTGAAGGGTATCAGAAGGTTCATCTTGAGCTTGTTGAGAGCTTGGACAACTCCGAGGTCAACTTCTGTTCTTCGTCCCCCAAAACTTCCGTTGAGTGATGTCTCTGTGACTATCGAAATGTGTACAGTCGTAATTTTGACTTTTTGTGGGACATTCTGAATGATGGGACTTGTTTTTTGCCAGTCTGGTGCCACGAGAAGCTTGATAGGTATAGGGTTTGGATTATCAAGTTGGATAATCCTTGGGACGTCGACAAAAATGTCAAATACTAGCTCAGGGTCCGATGAAAAGCTGAAATTCTTCCTAACCTGTTGCAGGAAAGACAGCCTCTCGTCTTCTAATCCTGGAATAAGGCGCTGACTTGACATCTTTCGTGGATAGCGGATTCGTCTGGATTTGAAGTCGGCAATAGGAGCATGTGGCGTCAATTGCATGATCTTGAAAGGAAATATGGCCTCAAAGACTTGAGTCTTTCCATGCCCTTCAACTGTAAGTTTGGCTTCGACGAAATACTGGATGCATGCCTCATCTATCTTTTCTCCTCCGTCACCAAGGATATACGAGGGAGGCAGTTCGTGCTCTGCCGTATCGGGAGGAATATAGCTGAAAGCCTGTCTGTCATTGTTGACCTTTGGGTCGGCATATAGTGGAACAGGTATAGTGAATGCCCACTTCGCATGACCACCGTTCTCGATATGCAAAGGCCCCCTATGTATGGTCTGACAATGGTCAAGGAGTGTTATCCCGCATGTATAAGTACTTTTTGTATCCTTGAAAAATTGGCTTGAACTGGCTGTTCCGATCATGGATACGCTCAGTGATGAGTCCGGGCCCACAATATAGGTTGTTCGGTATACATGTCCTGTAATGGTATCTCCAGGAACATATGTATCGCTGTCGAGGTAGATCCCCAATTCGGGGCCAGATTTCGGTAATTTTCCAAGATACGACATTTTTCGTTGGATCCTGGCTACGGCTGATGCAAAAAAAGCAGTGTCTATCTCTGCTCATATTTATGTTAGTGCCCAGACTCGCAGGGCGTATTAGCTGTGCCGCAGACCTAAGTGAGTAGCGAACATGAGGCCAAGGATAAGAAATGCAGTATGACCAATCACTGATTCCGGATTCTGGCACTGCAGAGAGCATGACCCTCCTTGTATGTGACAAACCAATAAGGGCTTGGCTTGGCTTTTGGCCATCATAAGTTGAGTCATCATCACCTGATGTAGATGTTCCGGTTTCGGTCAATTTCGCGAGGGATATGGCAGAAGTGGAGATTTCATTTGTGTTTAGCCTCTGATAATTCTTCAATTATTGTAGTTGTTTGTAATTTGAAGATACAATTGAACTACGTACGGTGAGGCGTTGACTGCGCATCTTGGCATGGTCGAAGTCGGCGACTTCCAGACTTGTCGTTGGATATGTACCCATATGTTCTGCAGCTTGTAGAAACAGTAAAACATGTCTAATATGGTTCAAATGAAAGCTAATAATATACATAGGTTTACTATGCTGAATTAATTTCAATGCATTTTTAATACCTTACTTCTTTTACTTCTTTTTTCTTCCTATATCTCCGAGGTCTCTTGAGGATACCGACTTCGGTCTCCCTATACCTATAGTCTCTATAGGTTCTTTCACCAGCCGGCACTCCAGCACACGGAGAGAAGGTATACCAAACCTTTTGCCAGAACGTGTGCTTCTTCTGGGTTGGCTTGGGTTTAGCGATTGGCGTTGAATTAAGGCCATGGGAAACCTCGCTCTGCTCCTGCTTTTTCTCTTTTTGAAATGCGACATCCAACTTCTCTTCTTCTACCTCGGCCTCATTCAGGTCGATAGAAGAGTCAAATGGTTTACGTACCCGGACGACGGAGGCGTTGAGATCCGGCCGATCATTAGATCCTGTTTGAAGCGCATTGTCTCGCCTGCGGCCATGGTCCCCCATATACACGGCTACCCAGCAGATCGTAGCTGTTTCGAGCTGCAAGCCTCTTCATGGGATCCCAAGCTTCCACGCAATAGCCATTCAGGTCGTAGAAGAAGGACTCGGAGACAGCTGTGTCACCCTTTCGAGTAGTCGAGATGGGTTCAAGCCCAGATGGATCCATGTGCGAGGTGTTTGGCGTGTTGTGATATACCATTGACTTGGCAGCAGCATCCGTCTTGCCCTTGGCTTTGGAACCAGGGACAATCTTCAGCCACGAGCTTTGGTGGAATAGGGGATCAAGGCGAGCAAAGAAGATTCCAGCATCCGAATGGTCTGAAATCTTGTCGAACCCGACTGTATCGCCTGCGTCAAACAACACGGTTCGCGTCGACTTCGAGCGTACGCCGACTTGGCTTCCAGTTCCAAGACAAGCCACCATAGTCAGCTCCTTCTAACTGGTAGATGGGCTGTCTAGGTCCGGATAGGTACTGGATTTGAACCGCGATCTTCTCTTAAGGGCCCTTGCGAAAGGTGTCTTGGCGGGAAATGCGGATGATGGAGGCGGGCGATATGCGGTCTGACGACACCTTCTCTCGGACGTATGGATTTAGATCGTAGATAGTCCGACTTCCGGCCTTTCCGAGGAGGGCCCTGGCAGTCTCTGCTACGGATATCTTCTTAAGTGCAGCTATATCGTTGTCGGAGACTACATCCAAGAACCCCTCAAGGCTATCCCCAACGTCTTGCCCCATCTTGCCTGTCTGCGCATGGCAGAGCTCCTCTCCGTTGATGAACGACGTGACGCTGCCCATCGGGTTCATTACATTGTCTGGTAGTAGGAAATACACGTCAAAGACGATCATGGATTCATTGCCGAACGGACCATACTGTATTTGGGACATCTAGTGGTACCTTTGATCTTGACAGCTAACAACCAACAGCATGGCATGGTACGTCAAATAAATCTGAGCACCCGATTAGCTACAGCAGTTGAATTGACTCCATGTTAACATCAAATGGGGGTCGTGAACGCCGCTAGACAGGGAAGACTCGGCCACTGCCTATTCAGAACCGACTTGGCATATCCATAATGCCTAGCAATAGTCTAGCGCCATCCATTTATAATTTAATTTCAGGCACATAATTTCATTGCGGCCCATTATTCTTCTCTTTATAAGTAACCTGAGCTGACTTTAGAAATAGACATTGGACTGGATAGTCATTCTTTTTTATCTTCAGAAACTCCATCGACGCCTCTCCTTCACGATGCGTTTGTCCCTATTTACTTTTGCCTGCAGCCTGTATCAGATTGCAAATGCATATCGCCTCTATAGCAACGCAAGTCAATTCTCCGACGTTCAGCCCGAGGCCTGCATTGAAGCCCTGACAGCCGAAATTGATTGCAACAAACACATCTATGTATATAGCGATGGTTGGTTTCCAAGGCTCGAAGACGATGATGGCAATGATATCACATATGATATGTGCACCAAGACCTGCTCCCGATCACTGAAGACCTTCAATACCGCGGTTCACCAGGAGTGCGATCTTGAGAGATTGATCGCCCCTGGAGATAATATTTGGCGATCCTGGAACTTGACTTGTGACACGGATGCTGACACAGGAAGATACTGCACTGGTTCGTCTTCGATAGAGTTTGACAATTGCTATATACTGACCTTTTGTTAAGAGATCATCGATGAATCTCTGCATGAATTAGGCCCTCACGACATAATTCCCACCAAGGATCTCTGTAGACCTTGTCTTATCAGACGCGTTTTTAACTTGGATCTCGACCTGCCCAATTCTAGGTCTACCGGCTTTAGCCCCAAGGCGCAGCGCTACTTCAGAGATTTGCGTGCACGCATTTACATGGAATGTCCCAAGGAAGCCCTGGCAGAGACCTTTGCGCCAATTTCCCAAGAAGGGGCATCGAATACAACGGAGTCTACGCAAGACTCAACTCCTGCGACCACTGCGGCAATAAGGAGTACTGTTACCGTAACATCTTCTCCGTCAGCTGCAAGTACGTCAACAGAACGTAACTTGGCTGAGAAGTTTGAGCCAGGATACATGTTTAGTTATTGGGCTCTGGTGCTTATGTTCTTCTGATCTTGATTGGCTTCCGCAGTTACCACATGATTGTTGAAGCTATTATTATCTGATCTTAGGCCAATTAAGAAAGCTCTATATTATTCATTTCTTATCAAATGTCTAAACGTCGACAAACCATACTCGTACTGCAAATCTGCTGAAAACCATAGATACTGAGACCGCAAGCCAATGAAAGGTATTGAAAAAACTCGTCTCAGTGATTCAATTATCCCAAATCTCTAATCAAATAATCATCTCTTTTACTCTCTTACTTTTATAAACACATTATAGCCGAAATTGACGTCTTACGAACAGATTAGACAACAAAAAGCCTGACGGCTTGCAATCCGTCTTGGTCTGCAGCAGCAGCTTCAACTCTGATCCTTGTCTTCCAATTTTTTGGATGCTCCGTACTTCAACAACGCTCAACGGATATCGACACCCATATACATGTCGAGTGGGATCGTGACATCTGTAGCGCCTATATTGTGATCAAGTCCGTAATCTAGAAGTTCATTGAGAACCTCAATAGACTCAAAACTGGTGGCAAGGTGGAGAGCTGTCCAACCTGCTCCATGTTTATCGAACCGAGCACGCCTTGCCGGACCGAGCAGTTTCAGGAATTGTTCCAATCTGCCTACCTTGTTTTCCCGTATCCAAAGTTCAAAAACTTCAGATAGTTCTTCATCAGTCGCTTTATGCACCAGAAAAAGTATTAGATACTCACTCTGAGTTCTCATCTTCCTAAGAAATTCAACAGTCTTCCTGTAAAGGGATGATACTAGCATCCTAGATTTTCTCTTTTTCCTATATATGCTGTTCCATCACAGCTTTCATCAGTGAGCACGTAATCCTCCTTAAGACACCGGGCGTAATGATCTAGTAAATACGGTAGGTCTTCGTCCAAGATGGCGATTCCAGTTACAACAAGATCAACCACTATCTCAATTCCAAAGTAAGCTTCAGAAGAGACAACAGCAAGAGATAGGGTTGAGACCGGCGTGGCCCCAAACTGAGATTTGAATTGCAGTTCCGCGTTGGAACCAACTTCCAACAGCAACTGGACTGTCTCCCCCCGAGCGTCTCTCCTCACAAAACTCGGGGGAATGATGCCATAAAAGTCCCTATAAATGTCGACACGTTCGGTTTGCTGAGTGAAAACCAACAGACCACCCATGGCGCAGTGCAATGGAGTGCCAAACTTGCTTCGTAAACTAGTATTTGCTACCTTCTTCAGCAAACGACGACAGAGATCGGGCATCCATAGTGCAGCAGCCATGTGCAGAGATGAGGATTCGGACCGAAGGATAGCTGAGATTATCTGCGAAGTCGGAATCTCATTGTCCAAAGGGACTCCTTCCCTCTCTAAATAGGCAGCTTCCCTCTGTAGAGAGACGTTTTCCTTAACATTCAGATGAACTCAGTGTCGCATGAGCTCTATTGCCCAGGCACAAAATGATGGTGCTTTTGGCAGTTAAAAGAGTCCATCAGCCAGTTGAGGTAACCAACTTTCACTCTTTTCCTGACGGTATATGTAGTGTGGCCAATATATTGCGGCGTCTTCGGAAAAAGGGAGTTGCTGGCGCCTTTGCATCATGCGATCTATTTCGTCTTTTTCCATGTCGTTAAGAGCCCTAGTAGCTAACAAATAGGATTAATATCTTCTAAGTGTAAAACATATAATGGCAACTATTCCCAGTACTGTGTTAAATATATTCGCTAATCTGAAAACTAATAAAGATTTTATGTCAGAACCATTAACTCTTTGTATTGGTTGATGCTGAAAGCTTATGACATCTCAGCGAGATGTATCAAGTCAACACACTGAAAATATCTAGTTAACCTTAGGTTTTATTAACCCCTGCTATAATCTTCGGTTTGGATTCCATGGAAGATCAGGATTTAGTGGCTGAAGAAAGCTAACCCGACCTGTCAGTGCAATATTTACATACTCATGCGTACACTTACCTGTTCTGTCTGTTTGCCAGACCTTCATACATAAGATACCAGGCCGTGAATGAAACCAACAAGCCAGTGACACCGCCGCACTTGAGGAGCACGTCATTGGGAGCTCCCGACTCTTCAGTACAGAGATTAGCCACCGCGAGGAAGAGCCAGGTGCAGTTAACAAGAAGGCAAAGCGTCAGAGAAAAGACATTCGACTTCATAGAGCACAGAGTTATGGCGACTGAGAAGATGAAGAATCCCTACAGAATGTGAGTTTTAGATTGCCCTGGGACTGGGTAAATGTAGCAGCGACGTACCATGAGAAATAGCCCGTTGGCGTGGTTGTAGTCGGCAAGGCTGGGGTAAGCATCCCTGACGTTAAAGCTGGGGATCATACTAATGGCAAAGGAGATCCAGAAACAGCCATACGAGCAGGCGATAGTGGCGCTGACTGTGTTGCCATTGGCGATATCCCTAGTTAAAGCATGAGAATCGATCTCTAAACTTGTTATATGAAGTGATCAAGCACTCACCACATGCCAGCAAGTAATTGAGCGAGGCCACCATAAGCTAGAGCCGGCCCAATGACAATATTAGGAACAGTAACGCCGCAAACATTTAGATTGACCAAGGCTGTCAAAAAGGTCGTGAAGGCAAATCCAGAGAGACCGAGGGGGCCAGCATCACCAAATCTCTGGCGAAATTCAATATCCTTTTGTCGAGCAGCTTCTTGCTGGGCCGTGGCAGCTCCATAAGGCTTTGTCTCAGAGCCATCTTCTTGTGCGGACCAGAAAGCTGCCTCTTTGTCTCCACTCGATCGGTCAACTTCGGTACGTGCAGGCGACATTTTTTCTATATTCTTAGATAAGAAGACTAAAGTTTTATCGTAAAGAAATAAAAGGAGATTTTCAGATTAGAGTAGAGATAAATTTAAGGTAAGAAGAAAGGGGATCTCGCCGAAGCTTGCTTCTCTTTTCAGTGGAGGCAGTGGATAGAGTGGACCTCGGGAGTAAAGAAAAAATTACGTCTTAGTTTTTCATGTCTAGGCCAATAGAAGACAAGGGCAAGGTTCAAAATTAACTGCGATCTGCTCACTATTTGTGTTTCTGAGCTTAATTGGATTGCCAAGCATATCGCCATCCCCAAGAGCATGCATATGTGTAGAAAGTCTGCTAGGGAAAATGACATTGTAGCTTCTTCCATACATAGCGCAAACATTAACGCTGTGACCTGCGGAGAATTAAAAGCTGTGATTTTAAGAATAAAGTAGATCTATAAACTAGAAGTTTTACTTGCAGACCTAATTAAACCACGGATTTTTGAAAAGATTCTGCCTTTTTCACTGAACGCTTGCATGGTCTGCATTTATTCCTTGAACAGGGGCTTCCTTTCACGGTGTAGCTATCTATGCGTTCTGGACACACTACGAATCTGAGCTAACTAGTTGAGGAAGTGCAGCCCGTGGTACCCGGCAAAGCTCAGCCTGAAACGCCGCAGCCCGCCGCTTGCCGATGCCTCCCAAAGACCTTTGTAAAACGCTTCAACCTCATTCAGTAGGCTTTTTTCTCACGCCAAAGAGCTCGTGTGTTTCGTCACCGTTTTCAAGTCTCAGATTAACTGCTCGGAGAGCCAAGTGCATCTACAGGAAGATACCTGCTCTTGTAAACTAGTATTTTGTCCAATTTGCCTTGTAGATCAGTGCTCAAAAGGTTCCTTAGAACGACAGGCTCGAGTCCTCCATCAACGTATTCTTCCCCGTCGTGGGTTATCAAGGACAGCCACATCCCCTTGAGAATATTCATATGGCCCGTGTATAGCCAATGAGATACTGAATAATGGTGCTTTTATCAGAGCTTGGCTTCCCAGATATCTAGTAGTTTTGGTCTTTCTCCCTAATACCATTGTCTTCGAAGATACAACAAAATGTGTCGTTGTATGAGGCGTGAATTTGATTTCGTCAAAGACTCATTTATCTATAGCGGAAGCTCTGAAGTTGGCGGAACCGTACAGCTTCCAGGATGTGCTGTGCATTTACCCCCACGATTGTTTTTATCCTCCTTGACTGGGCCTTCTGCCTTGAAGAGTTATTGCATATATAACCTACAAACCTATACCGTTACTAGGCCTCGACAATCTCACCCCCCTCTTTAGCAAGGACCAGTCTTGGAACGCTATGTTTGAACACATTCTCAGGATCATACTTCCTCTTCAAAGCCGCCAACGTCTCGTAACGCCTCCCATAGATCTTCTTGACATCAACATCCTCATGAGACCCAAGCGATATATACGACCCCTCAAGGATATTATCAGCATCTTCTGCTTCAAGTTCAGCCTTGACCCTCGCAGCCCACTGAACCCGCTCTTCCGCGATACTCTTATCTGCAAGAATAGCGTAAATCTCAAACATATGATGACGAGCCCTCGTTCCAAAAACGGACTTTTGTTTGGGCTCTTGTGCCGAGAGGAGTGTATGGTATGAGAAGATTAGACTTCCGCCTGGTGCATCAACGCAATGCTTTCCCAAGATTTCAATGGCCTTCTCGGTGAGAGTCTTACAGTTCAGGGTATAGACTCTACCGTATGAAGGCCAGGTGACCAACTTCTCGTTATTCCCAAGCATTTCCGCCAGTGTAATCTCCTGCGTATTCTCCATCACGCAAGTCGCTGCTCCAGCTATGTTCTTTATCCACGAGCGGCCTTTGTCTTTATCTTCGCCGTGCCAAGTCGCGATGACCGCGAGACTAACGGGTAGGCCTGGCATTTGGGCAATCATTGGTTGAAGTTGCAGGTACACCGGGAGTTGACCAGATTCAAGAAGCTTTTCATAGTGTTGGTTATAAGAAGTAAGAGCTGCGGATAGGTCGCTTGAGTCGTAGACGATCATAGAAGAGAGGATCTATGTATGTGAGCAACGGGTCTTGGTAAAGTGGGAGTAAAATGTACCTTGCTAATTGGGAAGACTCTAATGGTAAGCTCAACGATTATGCCGAGTGATCCGCCACCGCCTCGGATGCCGACAAGTAGTTCCTCATTGGCATCCTGGAATTCTCCACGAGCATTGACTATCTTGGCTCCGATGATCTGGTCAACGCCGAGGCCATAATGCGATGTCAATGGGCCATAGCCACCGAGAGTCGCCCACCCAGTATATCCTACACTTGCGACAGTACCGCTTGAACCTTTGATCAGTATCGAAAACTTGTCAAACTTGGTCGAAACACTCACGTCGGCGTACTCAAGCCTTCTTTCCCCAAGGCCTTGGCTAAGTCACCGCTGAGAATGCCCCCGCCTACTCTTGCACTTTTCTTGTCTTCAAAAATGACAACGTGCTTGATATCTCGCATGTCAATCACGAGCGCCCCATCGACTAATGTTCGACTGGCGCAATCGTGACCTCCCCCTCGCACGCTGAACTCGACACTGTGCTCCAAGCAGAACTGCACTATCAGGGCAACTTCATCGCCGGTCTGAGGTCTGACTACACCAAGAGTCTGAACGGGTTTCTTGACAAAGCATTGTTCAACTTGCTTGTAGTCTGCCGAGTCAGGCGCGTAAGTTTTAGCTTGGGTGTCAGCCAGGTGAGCCTTGAGTTTCGAGAACAGAGTCGTTAGAGCCATGATGGGTACAGCTTATGGGAAATGAACACGCTGAGAAGATTTGACGCGGTTTTGGGCATATTTATATCCTCGGAGACTTCCCAGTCACAACCCCGCGGGGCCGCATTAGCTTGTTATGCCTGTTTCTGACGGTTGGTGAATAAGCTGTCCAACGCGGAAGTAGACGCTACGCTGACATCTCAAGACCAGTTCTGATTCGTCTAGCAACGAACTAATGCAAGCCAGGCTTACTTGCTTCCGCGATGCATCTATTACTAAGACTGAGTGAGACTCAGCGATAAACCCCTCTTTTCTCTGTCATCTACGACGGAGGATGGAATTTCGCGTACGATGGTAGAGCCAACATCGGTCAGAGTGGCCCGGTCGCCAACAAGGGACTTGTGGAGCGGAACAGGCGGAGAATTAATGTCTGTAAGCCCTTGTGGTTCACTAGCGTATAGTGAGCGTATAGCGTATTACATATTGCGTCATTGACGATCAACAAGCGCAGATCTCGCTCTAGCTCTCCAGCTGTCGAAGCAATCACCAAAAATGACCTAGACGACTACAGGGATTCCCCATTACGGCACTGGAGGAATCGCGAAAGCCGAGAGTCCGTCGCCGTTTAGCTAGAACTACTCTTTGACCTCTTGCAGGACTTATAGTGGCTGTAGGCTCTGGCCCGTTATCTAAGCGCCTAATCTCAGCATTGGCCCTCCGCAGGCGGGGGCTTACGCTGCTGATCTGCAAGGGAAGCAACTTTATAACGAGATACTGTGCCACTGCCGCAAGCCCGTCAGCAACACTTGAGCTTTCGTTCGCTTGGTGACAATGACCTTGAAGGTTGGAATCATTGGTGCGGGCATCGGTGGCCTGAGTGCCGCTATTGCTCTTCGACGAACAGGAGCCCAAGTCGAGGTCATTAAACCAGCATTGATCGATTGGACTCGACTGACGTTGCGTAGGTCTTTGAGAGGTCCAACTTCAAGGACGAGATAGGCGCTGCTATCACCATCACGCCAAACGGAATGCGCGTTCTTCGTCACTTCGGCTTTGATCCCAGGACAGCGCGCGGTGTGCAGAGTAAGCAGATGCGTATGGTTGATCCACATAGCCTCAAGGACCTGGTCGTCGAAAACTTTAGTCATGTTGAAGATGATTATGGTGCACCATTCATGTTCTTTCATCGTGTAGATCTTCATACTGCGTTGAAAGAAATGGCTGTGTCGGGCGATGAGCGATACAGGTGTGCCGGTGGTGATACACAATGGACATTCTGTTACAAGCCTTGACTGCGAGAGAGCCACATTTGTGCTGGACAATGGGGAGACTTTTGAGAAAGACCTTGTAGTTGTCGCTGACGGCGTTCGAGCAAGTGCACTATCTATCCTGTTGCCATGTCCAGTGGCTAATCTTCTTCAGACTAAACTCATCGACGAAATCACCCAAGAGGACATCCCCCTCGAAGACATCGGCTCCTCATTCTACCGCTGTCTAATCCCATTCTCGGAAGTCAACAAAGACCCCGACCTTGCGGCCATCTTCAAAGACCAAGATCCAGGTTTCTGGGTTCCCTTTGAACTTTCCACCGGGACTTTCCTGGTCACATATCCCTGTCGGGATGGGGAGATGCTCAACATCGCATTTCGCCACAAGACGAAGGCAGAGAATGAATACGCGGTCGATTGGAACACAGATACCAATATCCAAGACATAACTGCCATGGTGAGGGGATTCAATCCGCTGGTGGTCAAGTTGTTTAGTTTGTCGACAAGTGTTTCTGTTCATAAGCTGTTCCGAAGAGAGCCGCTTGAGACATTCACTCGTGGGAGAGCTGTTATAATTGGCGATGCTGCACATCCCATCCAGCCAACACATGGTACGTCGCGAAGTCATTGAACATCACAATGCTGACAAAACATAGCGCAAGGCGCAGTGGTGGCGATCGAGGAAGCGGCAGTATTGGAAGCTCTCTTCAAGGACATGCAGGACTCAGAGCAAGTCGAAGAGCGTCTGGGCTTATATGATGACATTTTGAAGCGCCGCATTCATGTGACTCAACTGCTTTCTGATGCTCAGCCTGGAATTTCGAGTATTCTGCGGAAGCGTGCTGAAGATACCTGGGGAGAACTCATCTTTCCTCCCGAGTCGATGAATTTCACGAAGCCCATTCGGGACTTTTTTTATGCTTGGGATGTCAGACAAGAGGCAGACAATGTTTTAGAAGGTGCACTATAGTGCACAGTTACTCTTATAGTTTAAGCACTACATCGAGTTTACAGAATGATTGGTTTGTTTAAGGTAGTGAAAGTACGAGTACACAAAATTGTATGCTCTCTCCATTGGGTTTATAACGTTTTTGTTTTGAGTTGAAAGAACTGGCAGATAATGCTTACATTACGCGCCTTACTCGAGTGTACAAGAATGAAATGCCATGGTAAAAGGTCACGGTTTGGTGAATAGAGATACGAAAGTTGATTTGAGGACACCATTCGTCACACTACCTTTACGTCCCTTCTGGCTTCTCAATCTATGACCTAAAATATTTCTCGCTTTATCCAATCTATATGAGAATATGCATGTATGGACTGTCCCGGTGTCGCATTTATGATAGTCCGCTTGGGCATAGTCACTAACGCATTGCTGCCCAACCTCAGGTGGCCAATAAACTTACAGCACAAAAGAATCACACCAAGTTGACAATCCCTGATAAAGCCTTCTATCTCTATCAGTTGATCTCTTACAGATTCCTCCCCAATTAGCGTGTATCCGTACCAAAGATGTCTACTACAAGTGTGCTTAGGGATGAATGTGCTCATCAGATGTTGCATAGGCAGGATGGTTCAATGCTTGCCGTCCATTTTACCAAATTACGCTTCTCGGGAAGCTCGTGCCTCTTATGCTCTCTGTATACAGATATTGCCCTGGATGTCGTGAGAGGTCATCTCCCTGACATCTCAGAGGCAAAGTTCAACGACGAAACTGAGGAGAAGTTGAACCTTGAGATGTCACACATTACAACCCTATTTAACTATTTTCTCACCGATGGACCAGAAGGCATCATCAGATTTGAGATATTCGATGACGGAGATGCAGATGCTTTTGAAGGTAAAGGAGAGCGTTTTAGCAGAAGACACCACGTTGGACGATATACGAACTCGAGGGAAAGCTTTGAACGAGCAAGAGAATGGTTATGCGAGTGCTTGGCCGAGCACGCCTGTCCTAGGCCAATCACTGCAGGAGTACCACTACCAAAAAGGCTGATTCAGGTTGAGGGTGCTCTTGGAGATCCTGTCAGGTTGATAGAGACCCGAGGAGACGAGTTCCCTTACGTCTGCCTGAGCCATTGCTGGGGAGATCCAAGACGCAAACAGCTCAAAACAACTACACGAACAGTCGAAAGCCACATGAAGAAGATGGAGTGGGTCAGCCTACCCGCTACATTCCGGGATGCTGTAACCGTTTGCCGGTCAATGGATGTCAAATATCTCTGGATCGATAGCTTGTGTATTCTACAGAGCTTTCCGGAGATAACACCCGACGAACTCGATGTCACCAGGCAGGACTTTGCTCAAGAGAACTCTACAATGGCGAGAACGTATCAAAATTCCTATTTCACCATCTCCGCCGACCTCTCGGATCATATGGACAGTGGCTTCTTTTCCAGAGATCCTGTTGAAGAGTATAAAAAGGAATTTACTACGGATAACGGGGATCAAGCGTTTTGGTACATACGCAAGCCCCTCCACCGCTACCCTGAGGATATTCCACGTCTGGAGACACGCGGATGGACTCTTCAGGAATTCCTCCTTCCCCCTCGTGTGCTCCACTTTGGCAAGTTCGAAATTGCCTGGAGATGCAAAACACGAATCATTTGCGAATGCGGGCAAATAGACTCGCAAGACTTGAACATGTGTAAGCATCGATTTTTAGATACCCATGAAGTTGCCAAACCTCCCCCAAATGACTCAAAAGGTGCTCTCGAGTGGTGGGAGGATATAGTTCGTGCGTATACGCGCCGACAACTGACCAACCCCGCCGATAAGCTTCCGGCATTGTCAGGTCTAGCTCAGCTGCGAAAAAATGTCAGGGGCGGTGTTTATCTCGCAGGACTCTGGCAGGACTCGCTTCTACATGATCTCTGCTGGTACAATGACTATGGTTACAAGCCTTCGCCTGCTATAGGCCACAGACCTCCCTATTACCGTGCGCCTTCATGGTCTTGGGCCGCTGCCGATACTGATACTGGTACAGTTTGTAACTGGTGGTGGCCCAAGATCTACGGTCGCCCTTTGAATTCGTTCATGTCCGCAGGCGAGCCAGAATGGGCATGCGATATCCTCGAAGTAAGCTGTAAGCCTGCAACGACTGATCCCATGGGTCAGGTCCGAAGTGGATTTCTGGATATCAAGACGTCGTTGATGTCTACTGAGATCCGCCGGCATCCTGAATATGATTATTTGTGGACCATAGACATACCTAACCGTGGACTCATGATGGGACGCCTCTACCCTGATTGTGTGCGCGAGGACGATGGTCTGAAATTTGGGGATCGGGTATTTTGTGCCCTGATCGCTAGGGCCACAACCCTTTCAGGGTTAGATTGTGGGTGTTTGGTTTTGAAAAAGGTTGACACCAATACATATCAGCGAGTTGGCTTTTGCACTATCTTTATTTCAGAATTTAAAGGTTTTATATTATCTCAGGAAGATACTCCAACCTCTGATCTAGAGAGCCTTGCGTGGCCTCGCGGTGTGCAGGAGCGGATTAGAATCGTATAGTTAAATGGAAATGTTTGGCATAACAGTTACTAATATTTTAGTTAAACGAGGAACTCTTATACCACTTATGTTGTCTAGAGGCTGTCGCTATATAACTATATCTACCAGATATCCTCCTTCCAGATGTTAGCAACGGCTTCAGCCGCAGATGGGAAATGCTTACCTGATATCTTGCAGTGTCTCTTAGACCTTTCACTTTCTCAGTGGCACTCTCCAGTGAAATGTTTCGCTGTTCAGCCCAGATAGAGACGAGGGTTGAATTTACATCTCGCGCCATGTGCTTTGCATCACCACAAACGTAGACAATCGCGCCATCGTCAATCATGTCTATCACATCCTTGGCGTGAAACTTGATAAGATGTTGCACATAAACCTTTTGCTGAGTCTCTCTTGAGAAGGCGACATGGATATCGAAGCTCTCGCCAAGGGTATTCTTGTGTTCCTGGCCATTGTTAACAGGGTTGGCGGGACACCAAGACAGCGACAACTTACCTGCCACTCTGACTCATAGAGATAATCTTCATCACGTCGCCGACATCCAAAGAACAACAAACTGTTTCCGACATTCTTACCCTGCTTCTTCAGCGCAGCTCGTTCCTGCACAAAACCTCTGAATGGAGCAACACCAGTTCCCGGACCGATCATGATGACAGGTCGAGACAAATCCTTGGGAAGTTTGAAGTTGGACTTGCGAAGATGGATAGGCGCTTTGAAGCCAGCATATTTCTCGCGGGGGCCATTTAGTTGATGCTCTTGTGGTTGGGATTCCTGATTCTGAGCCTGTTTGAGAGTGAGAAGGTAGTTTGTAGCGACGCCCTTGAAGACATTGGGTCGTCCTGGAATCTCGGCTGATTCCACGGCAGCAGTGATGGAAACGACGGATGGTTGAACAAGAGATGAGGAGGAGATGGAGTAGTATCGAGGTTGGAGTTTGCTCAGTCCTTCAATAATAGCTGAGAAGGGCAGCCTAGACCATGGTTGGCCACCGCTGAGCATATCCAACACTTGAGCAAGTGAAAGACATTTCTGGCTGATCTTCTCATGGAAATGCACCTTGTCGCTACCAAGCTTCGTTGCTTCGACCTTTGCGGTCTCGGTAGGTGCAAAAGCAGCTATGACGTTGATGAACTCTCGAGATACAGGTCCAGCAATCTCAAGGTAATATCGTAGTGCAGTGACATAAGTAGTCGGTGTAGGAACGGGCGATTTTGCAGTTGCCTCCCGGCTGACGATGGAAATAACCGTGTCCTTCTTCTCGGTCAAACCAAGAATGCTGAGGAGTTGCGTTACTTGATCTTCTGAGTTGGTAGGCCAAATGGCGACGTGGTCACCCGTCTCGTAGGATAGACCAGAGTCGCCGAGATCAATCTCCATGTGAATGCAATTTCGATCCTTGGAAGTAAATACCTCGCGAGACTCGGTGATCTTGGCGATGTAAGGATTCGTGTTGCTGAATTGTCGGTTTGCTGAGCTGGTATCAAGATGTTCCGAGTTTGCTTCACCAAGAAAAATACCAGGCGAGCTCACACTCAAGTCATCTCTTTCCAGAACTCCAAAGGTGGATTCATAAACAACATCCCGCTCTTTCAGCCCAAACTCTTGAACGAGCTTCGGCCACATATCCTGCTTCCATGCCAAAAAGTCCTCTTCCGTCGTCCCAGCCGCATCATCAGCCTCCCCGACACTCGCAAGATTCTTCGCACCAAGGCCATCCAGGGCTTTGGAAACACGTCTCACCATGGCATTATAATGCTCATAAGTGCTATTACCCAGGCCAAAGGCAACGTATTTGACGTTCTGAAGATCAAGATCTGGCTGATCCCCATCTTCACCGCCTGTGATATAAGTGTAAAAGTCCTGAGCGTTATCTGTAGGTTCACCCTCGCCGTATGTAGCGAGGACGAACATCAGAACAACTTGCTCTGACAGTTCATAGAGGTCATTGTAGTCATACTCCTCGAGGTCAGCAACCATAGACTCGAGGCCATAGCGAGAACTAGCTTCTCTTGCTAGCTTCTGAGCGTAGTTCTCTGCGGTGCCTGTTTGTGAGCCGTAGAAGATGATACAGTTTTTGCCGGTGGTGTTGCAGATGTGAGAGATGCTGCGAAGACTGTCTTCTTTTGAAGCTGTTGTTTCTTCTGATGTGTCGGGCTTGGAAAAGAAGAAGTTTCGTAGCTTTCCATTACAGAGATACAACATTGCTCCGAGGAAGAGAGAAAGAAAGACTATGAGGTCTGATGAGTCGATGACGGGAGACTCTGTTGTGAGGAGAGCCTCGTCCAGAACGGACTCATTGGTCATAATGTTGACATCAGCCATTGTATCGGATACTGAAGTAAATTAAATAGCGATGCTATTCTACAACTACTTAGAAATCCTGAAAGCCTATTATACAATCTGAGAAGTCATCGCCAACCATCTCATGACCCGAGTATCCGGCGCGGAATACTTTTCCGATAACCGAACTTTCGCTGACTTGACACACAAGGTCCAACAGCCAATCATAAGTATCATAGAGCCATCGGAACTTTCGCAATATTTCCGACCAGAAGTCGACCCAAGGCGTTTTAACAAGATCAAGGTTTCGGTTACACTGGGAAACACAGACAGAGATCGCTGATTGGCGATGTCTTTGAGTAGCGCAAGTAAAGCTACACTTGCATTATGTCGCTGCCACTAAGTTCTAGGTTCTAGGTTCTAGGTTCTAAGCTCTAAGCTCTAAGTCCCAAGTTCTAAGTTCTGCATGCTGAATCGAACGCTCGGCCACTAGTCGTGGTTACCACGATAATGCACAATGAAGATCAAGCCGCATTCTTCCAAGCATCCTTGACCAAACTCCACGTCGCAAACACCGCCAGCGGCGATACAAGAGCCTCGGGTATCAAGCCATCTCTCAGACTCCAATGGTTAGCAACACTAGCCCAAGCCAAATTCTGAAGCATGTCGCTCTTCCATTTTGCCTTCCATGTCTTCGTAGCCAGTTTCTCCTTATCCTGCATAGTGCTCATCCAATCCAGTGACAACCGACCAATCTCGATCATTGTAAACGCCGCCCAGGACCGAATTGCGAGAAACGTCAACTTTTCTTCTGATTCGGTTGAACGTTTAAGAATTCCTCTTGTTGAGAGGAAGCTAATTGCTTCGGAGACGTGGAATGAGGTCAGGCAGAGGATCTGTGAAGTTTGGATCCCTATGTCCAGCTTTTTCACGGGCTTTCCTGCTGATCTGTCGGCAGAGACGTGTTTGGTGAGCTCTCGGGCTGCCTTCCACATGTCCAAGATGCCAAAAAGGCGATTCAGGATCTGCCACTCATCGAGCATGGTGCAAAGTGCCCTTGAACAGTTTGCGACTCGTGTTGTTGATGCAGCCATTGAATTGATGTGAGACATTTTCAAGAATGACTTGGAGAGACCTTTCAATCTCTTGCTCTGTAGCTTTTGGAGGTAGGTTGCCAACAGGTCCATGATGAACGTAACCAGGCGTATGGCCTCGCCAGCGAATAGAAGGATAACATCTCGACCTTCTCGCGACTCAATAGTCCTGTGTAGATGGGACAGAAACTGGCCAAGCTGTATGTTTCTGAGAATTGAGGGTGTCGCGTGACAGTCCGGTGAAGAGATCATGATAACCTGCCGTGCGATAACTAAGAACAGGCAAGAATGTAGGCGATAGTGATAATCTGATATCCGATACAAGCCTCACAAGTCAACAAGGCATTACGTGGTCTTTCTGAAATGATACAGCATTGACTAATCCTTCAAAGGTTCCGGCCGGAACGCGCAAAATGAAACTGATAAGAATAGTGATGATCAAGCAGTCGAGTCATGGAGAAGCATATGTGACGGTGATACTCGGAATGCTCCAGTTCCGGGCTATCTGGTTCCGAGGACTGAGAAGATAACGAGACACGTCAATTGATAGCGAAGCAAGCGCGCTTTTTAGTTTTCTC
Source organism: Fusarium miscanthi (assembly GCA_014898875.1). NCBI lineage: Eukaryota > Fungi > Ascomycota > Sordariomycetes > Hypocreales > Nectriaceae > Fusarium > Fusarium miscanthi. The sequence goes on from JAAVUA010000071.1 coordinate 194,995, forward strand.
TTAGTGTCGGGTAAGTACTTGACGAGGAATTGGTGGGTTTGTCTGCTTACTTCCGAAATGGGTAGTTTCTGGTCATGCCTCAAGAGGAAGTCATCACAAACACCAGAACAGGTCATTACGGCAAACTCGTAGTATCTCTATATTTAGGTTGAGAGTTTAATAAAGGTTTCAGAGCACAAATGTAAAGGACACCTACTAACACATATAGGCAATATACTCATTGCCCTCACCAGTGCCTAAAGATGTCGTAGTATCTCAGTATTTAGTAATGGTCGTTGTGTTAATATCTACAGCTTAAAAACATTGACCTTGACACACTTGACCTGCGTCCAATCATGCAGCGCATCCTCTCCATTCTCCCTCCCAAACCCACTCTGCTTGATCCCGCCAAACGGCGTGCTCGCATTGACGCTCCCCCAAGAGTTAACACAGACCAATCCGCACTCGATCTTGTCCGACACGCGGATCGCCTTGCTGATGTCGTTCGTGAACACTGAGGCTGCAAGACCGTAGACGTTGTCGTTGGCGAGGTCGATGACTTCCTGCTCGGTCTTGAACTTGGCGATGCTGGCGACTGGACCAAAGACTTCTTCGCGGATGATGCTCGCTGACGGTGAGACGTTGACGTATGCTGTGTTGGGAACAAAGTGCCCCTTTGAGTCGTGCGATTGAGAGCCGCCGTGGAGGACTTGTGTTCCCTCAGAGTTGGCCTTTGCGATGAAACCCATGATCCTCTCCTTTTGCGTTGAGCTAATAACAGGCCCTTTCATCGTCTCCTCCAGCAAAGGATCACCCATAACAGCATCCCTCGTCCGCTTCGAAAACTCCTCTACGAACTTATCATAAATATCCTCCTGCACGTAAATCCTACTCCCCGCCGCGCAGATCTGCCCATTATGGATCGTGATTCCCATGGTAGACCACATGAGCGCGTTCTCCCAGTCTGCGTCGGAGAAGATGATGCTGGGGCCTTTACCGCCGAGCTCGAGGGTCACGCGCTTGAGGTTGGACTTTGCGGCGCTGGCGAGGATGCTGCGCCCGACGCCAACGCTGCCCGTGAAGGAGAGCTTGCGCACCTCGCTGTGGTCGGCAAGCGCTTGGCCTGCGACGGTGCCGAGGCCGCAGAGGATGTTGACCACGCCGGGGGGGAAGCCGGCTTCGACGATGAGTTGGCCGAGTTTCTGGCCGTAGAGAGGAGCGAGCTCGGGGGTTTTGATGATGAGGGTATTGCCGGCTGCGAGAGCGGGCGCTAGCTTCCATGAAGTGATCATGCTATAATTGTTAGACTGAGGTAGTAGGGTGAGACGGAAGGTCACTTACAGAGGGGTGTTCCACGGAACAACGGCTGCGCAAACACCAATTGGCTCTCTCTTGGTGTACGCAAGACCACTCTCGTAGTCAATACTCTTTCCATCGAGTTTATCCGCCCAACCCGCGAAATACCTACACGTCTCGGCTGCCTGAGGAACACTCATCCCCATGGACATGTTGTACAACATACCAGCATCAACAGCCTCAATGGATGCAAAGTCTTGAACATCGCGCTCAATAAGATCAGCAAGCTTATTCAACAGACGGCGTCGTTCCTGAGGAAGTGTAGTCTTCCATGTCGCTGATGCTTTGCGAGCAGACAGTACAGCGCGGTCGACGTCGGAGGTCTGAGCGGCGGAGACGGAGCCGATGGAAGAGGCTGTGGTGGGATTCTCGATCACGACGGTTTTGTTGGCTTCTGCGGGGGTGAAGGTGTTGTCGATGAAGAGGCCGGTGGGGACTGTAAGAGTCAGTGAGAAATATGCACGTAATGGTAATTCATGAGTGTAACGTACGCGTGATCTTTCGACCACCTGAGCCGGTAATTGTGAGTTCCGCCATATTGAGCGTGTGAATTTGGGGTATAAAATAATAGTAATTTCCACTTATCAAGATCTTATCAGACAGCAAAAAGTCGATAACACGCAGGCGAGAGAAGAGAAGGGCGCAGTGAAACCGCATGCATATTACTTATGTACATATTACTACGACGAGTCCACTCGGAATCCAGGATGTTGGTTTCCGGAATAGCACTGACCATGTTACATGAGGGGTTATGCTTAGTCCAGGGTCTCACATAATCCTCCTCGTTATTACTGATTGATTCACCGCAGTCAGATCATGTCCATATCTTACGTATATTAATCCACCGTCCTGCTTGAACCGTTTCAGTTGCTGAAAGGATTATACGGCGATGTAGTATCAAGCGCCACTATCCAGCAGGAGCCGCAATCAGATGGAGAGGGTCAAGTCTTCCGATTGGGCCGCGGGTATCGCGTCGGAACCGCAGTGGCATTTCCGAGTTAGTGGACGAAATAAATCACGCAGATGGGGACGGGTCAATCAAGGGTCAGGCAATATCTCCGTAATCTCCAGCGGCCCGTGATCCGTGATACAGGAGGCGTGGGAGTGGGCTTGGCGAGTCGGTAGTTGAGCGCCAAGATAGAGAGGCCGAGATTCGTGACGATGAATGCGTGGGAGACGTAATGGACCTATCCCGAGGTGACATTATTTGTCAACGATATGATTCGGTGGAACAGACGCGTAGTGAGCTCTAATTTGATTTGAGTACGTCGCGTATCTTGCGTGTGATCATCTCGCGTCAGACCCGCAATGGGTAACTTGTCATGACTCTAGGGTAACATGTCACAAAGATTGTACAAATGTTTTGTTTCAACACTTTCACTACCGGAATAGTTTCACAATACAAGCAGCAGCCGGTAGTTGTCTCAAGAAATTCCATTCATGCTAAAATAATGCCAACACTGATTTACAACTTATGCTATGCCAATGCACTAATACCACTCACAGCTTAGGTCCCTCCTCCTTGCAGCACCCATTAGTCAACCTCGACGCAACATCCTTATCAGACGGGACATCAAGCGCCGGATTCGCCGTAAAGAAGTCCGAAGGCGAGATATGCAACTGCAGCATCTCAACCGGCATGACAGGCCAATCCTCCACCCGCGGGTTATGCGTGAGCCCAAAGACACTCCAGCACACGACATCCTGGTTCAGCACGTCGTCGCACCGATTCGCCGCGTCGCTCACGCCGCCGACCTCGCTCTTGCTCTGGAGCGTGTACCGCCCGCCCGCGAAGAACTCGTGGTCCTTGTACTTGGTCACCCAGAAGTGCTTCTTGGCGAAGAGGGCGCGCTTGGCCTGCGTGCTGTTGGGGTCCGCGAGGAGGAGCTGCGTAGGCGGCGGCGTGATCTTGTAGCCGACTGGCTTGCCCGACACGCGGTTGAGCTTGCGCAGGTTCTGGACCTTGAAGACCCTGTTGCTGAAGGGAGCTGCGTCGATGCCCTGCGAGGTGGTGATCTGCGTCTGACGCACTTCATACATGTTTCCGTTGGGGTTCGTCCTCTTGTCCATTCTCAGCGGGAGACTCTCCTCCTGCACAACGGTGTTTTCATGCCCATCGATGGAGGGATCAATGCGCACGCAGAAGACGTGCTGATGGTTCTGGGCTAGCGCGCCGGGGCTGACTATGTTTCCCCAGGGGGCTGTCTTGCCGGGGTCCATGTTGACGACGGACACGATGCCTGTCGCGCGGGCCTCGACAACGATGCCGGCTGCCTGGTCGAACTTGTAGTTGAAGACGTACTCGTAGTTGGCGAGGGTGATGATGAACTGGATGACCAGCTCGCGGCGGCGCGTCACCACTGCGCGGCCGGTTCGCCAGTCGGTGTGTTTCCAGCCGATGCCGTTGTCTTGCTCGTGCAGACAGATGACGTTCTTGGTTTCCTGCGCGGAGCCATCCGCGTCTATGAGGACGCCGTCAAAATACTGGAGCTGTTAGTCATGGATAGTATAAGTTGATGGTGCGGCATACCTTGATCACGCCGAGACAGTCGCAGCCGAGAGTGAGGTTGTTGACGCAGTGGCCAAGACCTCCGTCGCCAAAGTCAAACGCTTGCTTGCGGTGGTATGGGGGACGAGGATCAGCATAAGGAACAGTCTACCAGCGTTAGCACGTCTCTCCCAAGTATCTCAGCAAACTTACCATATCGCTGATGCTCAATCTGTACAGAACAGGACGTCCATCATATCGAATATCGTGGATAACAGCACCCTCACGAGGATTAAACGTAACCCTCATCCTCCACTTCTGCCACTGGATGAGATTCCCCTCTATGGAGAAACTAGGTCCTTGAGGCTGCACAACCATCAACGGCTTCAAATCCTTCCTCGTCCCATTAGGTAAAAGCTCAGGAACATACTCTGCGCTCTGGCAGTGATCAATAGCCCCAGGGGCGTAGGTCTTGTCATAGAGACTGTCGCCCTTGCCGCCTGTGGCGGGCTCGTCAATGCGGATGATCTCCTTGGTCGCAGCGTCCATGACGGGGATCAAGGGCATGGGGTACGCGTAAAAGTTGGAGTCTTGGCCCTTGCGACTATCACGCGCAAAGACGAGGGCCTGGAAGAAGCGGGTGTTGCCGTCTTCCAGGTCCGGTGCGCCGTAGGGCCAGGGCTCAATGACGCTCTCGAATCCCTCGGGGAGCTTGATCTCCTTGAGCTTGTCCTGGAACATCTTTGATCGCTTGCAAGACTCAACCACGTCATCAAACTCGGGCCTGACTGATCAGCTTAAGTGCTGCATAAAGGGTGCTGGGGAACTTACATAGTTAGACTAGCCTGGAACTCCTCACTGATGATCTCCTGCGCCACGACAGTCCGCTTCGTAACATCAACCACAGACTCATAGTACTGCGACTTCTGGTTTCCACCAATGACATCGTAAAAGACCTGCGCGCAGCGATCAGGTCTTGGTGAAGAAGTAGTCAGAGACCCTGAGTGCTCGAGCTCAAGAAACTTGACGACTTCCTCCTTGGGCGGCTCAAACAGGTACGACTGCCTAAAGAACAGCAGCGCGCCGGGGTGAGACGCCTTGACGATGTCACGCGCAAGATTAGTCTCGCGCGCCGAGAGGGCAGAGAGAGGATGTGGTGCAGCCATGTTGGACAAAAAAGACTCAGGACAATGGGAATGGGGGATCTGCTTGGCTCAATTCAGCGTCAGCAGCAAATGCGATGTCTCGCAGCTGTCAAATAGTACCCCCCGGAAGCTGTCGTTCCGAACGTCGCACCCGGAACGCCCCTCGGAACGCGGAAGCAACAATCTTGCTTATCTCGCTATCAATACCCTGGTCGAGGATAACGCAGCGCGTAGTGAGAACTAAGTTAGCTCTCCCCGCGTTCTTGATACGGCCCCTGTTTAGCGTGTGTTTTGATCAAGATGTGACATGCCGGTCGGGGGGGCTCCGATATCTCTTTTCTCTTATCAGGGTGGTTTATAGAGAACGACATTTCCGTGCTTTCCATAGCTCCACAAAGCCGAAAAGAGACGAAATTTTGACTATAAAACATTATCATTCTTTGTTTGACAGAAAATGGGCGGGCTTGAGAAACATAACGTGGCTGTTGAGAAAGACGCCATGAGTCTTGAGGGTGATAACAGAGTTTCGAGCGATGATGCCCTGCGTCTTGCGCAGCTGGGTCATACGCAGGAACTCAGAAGACAGTATTCTCTCTTTTCTCTCTGTGCTCTATGCGTTTGTCTCATGGCGACATGGGAAGCACTATCCTCCGTCGTCGCTACAGCTCTCATTACTGGCGGAGCACCATGTCTCTTCTACAACTAGTCGGTCTCCCTCCCTCCAAAATCAACATCACTAACATGATCAGTCTACTATCAGCAGTATGCTCAATCTGCATCGCCAGTTCCCTTGGTGAGATCGCTTCTATCTATCCTACAGCTGGAGGTCAGTATACCCCCCCCTTGGACGCAATCTTTTAGCTCGAGACTGACGCTTCGGAATGGTACAACAGGTCAATACCATTGGGTAGCAGCCCTCTCACCAACTTCCATTCGATCGACCGCATCTTGGGTCACAGGCTGGGTTAGCATTGGCGGACAAGTTGTTCTCACATCGTCTGCTGCCTTTGCTGCCGGGCTGCAGATGCAGGCTCTTATAATCGTGAACAACGATACCTATGCCCCTGAGCGGTGGCAGGGCATGCTGTTTTACTGGCTTGTTCTTGTCTATGCGCTTGCTCTCAATATCTGGGGTGACAAACTCCTGCCGTATGTCAATACGATATCAGGTGAGTACTTCCGCTTCCTGGACATGCTTCGGAGCTGACGGGTTTAGGCGCTGTCCATGTCATCGGCTTTGTCACAATTGTTGTCGTTCTTGGTGTCATGTCACCCAAGAACTCGGCTTCTTTTGTCTTTACTGAAGTCACCAACTCTAGTGGCTGGTCCGATGATGGTGTCTCTTGGCTAGTCGGCCTCTTGAGTGCTGTGTATCCCTTCCTCGGGTATGTCCTCTTATCCCACTCTCTACATCACCATCTAACCATCGCAGATATGACGCCGCCTGCCACTTGGCAGAAGAAATGCCCCACGCCAGCCGCAACGTCCCCATCGCCATGGTAGGCAGTGTGGCTATCAATGGTCTCATGGGTCTCGTCTATGTAATCATCTTCCTCTTCTCAACTGGTCCCCTCGAGAAGCTTCTCGCAACACCCACTGGGTTCCCCTTCATGCAGATCTTCCTTGACGCGACTAAGAGTCGAGCGGGCTGCACTGTTCTCTCTGCCATCATTACATGCACTGCTATTGCAGCGACTGTCGCTGGAGTTACGTCTACTTCACGAACGCTATGGGCTTTTGCGAGAGATAAATCAACACCGTTTGATAAGCAGCTCAGCAAGGTCGATAAGCGTCTTCAGATCCCCATTTATGCTGTCGTGGTTGTTACTGTTCTTCAGATGCTGCTTGGTCTCATCTACCTCGGCAACACCACTGCCTTCAACGCCATCCTGTCCATGTCAATCATTGGCATGTATGTCAGCTATGCGTTCCCCATCATCGCTATGCTCTTTGCCAGGAAGAGTCTCCAGACTTCCAATGGCTTTGGGCCTTTCAAGCTTGGACGTATCGCTGGCCCGGCTGCCAACGTGATCAGCTTGATATGGATCACTGTCGTTGTCATCTTCAGCACTTTCCCATCCACGATGCCAGTTACACCGCAAAACATGAACTATTCTATCGTTGTCATGGCTGGATGGCTCTTTGCTGGTATCGCATATTATGTGTTCCGTGGAAAGTACAAGTTTGAGGTTCCTGTTGTTGACCTTGACGTTGTCGAAGGTCTTCGTGATGGAGTTCATCACAAATAAGTTGAATAGTGATAGTAAAAATGTTGGCGAGATGGATATTTCCTAAGATTGCGCGTTATGGCGGAAGGTCTAAATTGTTTTAACATGATATTACCGTGGAATTGGACGGGGCTTGGGACATGTCTCAATATGTACAAGATATTTATGCAATGGACACGCTCTTTGATACACTCATGCCTCGATTATATTGTTACATTCTGCTCCCCAACCGTGACAAGGCTATGAGATTAACAGTGACTTGAGCTCCGACGCAAAGGTAATAAGTTCAATCAAATCGTGACTCCTAGTATCCACCATTGTACCGATTCAAATCATCACCCTGCCCAACGCCCCCATTCTGATCCGCCAACGCAGCCGTGTGATCAAGTCCATTGACCTGACTCACCGGCCTCAGCATATTATCCTGCTCAAACGCGCTAAACAAATTCAGCAAATCCGTCTCCAGCCCAAACATATCCGCCATATTCTCATCCATAAAATTACTCCCCACGCCATTTCTCGGCCAGCTCGTAGGAAGAAGCGTCTGCTGCTGCCGAACCTCCGGCGTCTCTTGCTGTAGAATCTCCGTAATTGCTGTGTTCCTGGCGGGTGTAATGGGTGACTCTAGCGATAAAGCCCGATGGATCGTCCCCTTTAGTGAGCGCCATAGTCGTCGACCCAGTTGGCCGTGCTGAGAGATGTTCTTCAAAAGACGGACGGCGTCTTGGAAACTCTGTCTGCACCGGTCGGCGAAGACGTCTGGGCCGTGGCATACTGCGAGAAGAATGGTTGCCAAAGCGCCGGTGAGGAAATAGTTGAACGTTGCTTTCTGCCGATCGTAGATATCGCTTGTCTCGTTGAGATTTACGAGAACCTGGATTGTATCCTGTGCGAGGCTGACGACGAGGTGAGCACCCTGCATGTCGGAGCGTAGATTATCAGCACTCATGACATGATGCCGAAGAACCAAGTTTCGGATGTAGGTCCCTCGTAGGTAGAGGAGCGTCCTCAGGCGCTGTAGAACTCGAGGTTGATGACGCGGAGCTTGTGAGAGCCGAGGATACACGAGCTGTAAATCATCAGGGATGGAATGAATCCATTTTTGTGTCAGGAAGTCAAAGAAGTCAACTTTGTCTTTTGGAACCATGAACGGTGAGGAATCAAGCGGTAGATCCTCCCAGACCTTGGAGCATAACTTGGCGTAGGAGACCATGCAACGAAGATATGGATGCTGCTCACTCTTTGAATCGTTAGTCAACGCTTCTCCTAGAATACGAGGGGAACTCACTGGCTCTGGACATTGGGGATCGATATCCCGGTCTGCAATGCCGAACGATAGACTTGTGCCGTAACTCCACCTTCGGTCCAGGATGTATACACACCAGAAGCAACGGATTGCTAGATCCCGTTCGGCTGGGTTTTTGAAGTTTTCAAAGAGTGAAGTTCGGCGGTGAAGACCGATTTCGAGAGCTTCGCGACCAGCGTTACCGATGGCTCTCCAAGCTAGAAGGTCTTCTCCACAGTGAAACCAGTAGATGCTCTACGAAGGTCAGTAAATGTAAAGAGATGGAGGGGTTGACATGCCAGCATGATCATGAGTTGAAGTTCCTGCAGATCAATAAAGGCCTCGCCTGAAACCCTGCAGATAACAGGCTCAACATCATCGATCAACCTCTTGCTGATATTATTCAGCCCCTGCGCCTCGATAGCAACAGAAGTAGCAACCGCAAGCTTGATAGCCTGCACATCCTTGAGCGTATTCTCCATCGGTGCCTGGAGCACCGAAACCGCCTTACTCGATAGCTCACCAACGTCAATGAACGGATAGACACTCTGAATCTCCTCGTTATAAACGTCCAACAGCCTCTGAACCTCGGCGATTCCCAAGCTCGGCAGAATCTCAACATCCTCAACCCCCGGAGAAAGATGCTCGCTCTCAACGACGGGTTCAGTTTCGCTCGGCGATTCAGCGGGCGTGCTGGTGCCGGTAGCGTTTGGCTCTATCCCCATGCCCGTGAGGGAGTTCTCTGCGATCTGGAAACTATACGCTGAGCGGGTTGGGCCGACGAATTGAGGCTCGCGCGGCTCGTTGTGGACGTTGCGGATGTCCTTGCGGTAGGTGGAGGGGGGGCCTTGGGGAGTGGACTTTGTGGAGGAGAGGGTTAGTTGGGGGAGACGCTGGGATACGTCTTGGAGGGCTGATGTCAGGGCGTTGACTTGGTTCTGGAGGGCGATTACTTGTTGGCTTAGGGATGTGACGTCTGTTCTGTGAAGCGTTAGTGAAGCTTTGTGAGATGAGTGAGTGAGTGAGCGACTCACTGAGGTTCTTGAGTTGATCGTCTTCGCGATGGCTCAGCATCTTCCCTTGTTGGTTGAGCCGTGGGAGCAAAGACGCATTCCACTTTATTAATATCGCATCTCTTACAAATCTCATCGCCGTCCTCCCTCACACACTTGAGCTTCTTCTTCTTACACTCATTGCTAGCAGGGTTAGTGCCTTGTATCTCAACCCCCAGGGACGGTCGCGTACCAAGCTACAGGCGCGTATTTGGCGCGTTTGCTCCGCTGATTGGACGACGCAGCCGACTCCGAGATTGAGCCTATTCTCTTGCGACCAGGATCCATGAGTCATTCCTCTTGTAGCGCGTGTTGTTGATTGAGGCTCATGGAATACGGGGTGTTGTAGTGTCGAGGTCACTAAAGAAAAGGGCGGGGCTGCCTGTAGTTAATTATTTCTATCTGGGGTCGCTTATCAATGATAACTATCCCGCTAAACCAAAACTGATTCCAGACCCAGACCCTGCTGATCGACACTCGCCTTATCAATTCTTTAGTTTCGCACTTCTTATCTTACAGAAATAGAGTTTGACCTTTCTCCAAGTGGTTATTACTCCCACTCACTTATCCTCTCCCTGTCGTCTTGTTTCCCATAACTTATCGATACTTCATCTGTTCTTCTAATCCCGCTGATATCGTTCTGAGTCTTTGTATCGCGAAGGATACTCTCATCGCTGGTATTTACATTGTACGCAATGACGGTTCTGTTTGATGGTCCGCTGCCGCCGATTGTTTCTGTACCGGGCACTGAACCATTGCCGTATTTCCGACCGCTGTGATTACCGTACATGGGGAGCTTGTAGGAACTTGCTGCGCCGGAGCTGTCGCCCTGGCTGCCGTATCGGAAGCGCACGTACAGAGGGCGGAGGACAGGGATGGAGGAGCACATTATTGTTACGGTGCTTTCAGTCGCGGACCAGATGAGCATGTCCACAGTGTCGTCTGATAAAAAGTCACTATGTGAATAATTGGTGGGGGTCAAGGGACTTACAGATGTATTCGCTGGCGTTCAGGCCATTGAGAGCGACGGTACGGACAATGCCGCAGATCCCAGCACTATTCTCGTCAGTCATGATTGGTATCGCTCAGAATGATGACTTACAAGACACCAAGACTTAGACCGCATGCGACTGTGATCTTCTCCTTGCGCTTCATGTTGAGCTCCCATATCACAAACCACGGCAGAATCGCGAAACAAAAGTCCGCAACGACAAACCAAGCTACACGTATTAGCATACTCCTGCAATTCATACAGTAGCAACTTACATCCCACGGTCAATCCGACCTTGGAAAAGTCAATCCAACACGACCCCGGCACCCGCCGATCCCAAGTCCTCTGCACGGGGTCACACTGCACCACGACAACGATACTAGAAAACAGCGTGATAAACACCGTCCCCGCGAGAAACGCCCAGATAAACGCTTTCTGGAACTTGTTCCGTACGATGCGCAGCAAAAAGATGCCGACGGCGCATTTTCCAAGACCGATTACCATCAATCCGGCGACTTGGCTGTAAATCTCCAGCTCGACGGCTCTGAAGTATGCATCGGGGTTTCCAATGTCGGCGAATTTGCGACCGAGACCGTATTTTGTTCCAGCTGTTACGAAGGCAGAGTAGATAATCTGAAAGACCTGCCGACTGTGAGCAATATTCGAGACGCACCTGGTTCTCACAGGAGAAGTACATACCAGTGCAACAACGACGAGGTAATCATCTGCCCCGACCGAGTGTAGAATCTGAGACCTCGTGTATAACCTCAGCCCAACAAAGACAGCAAAAATAACGACTTGAACCCATAGCACCGCGTTGAGCATAGGCCCCAGGCCTCCGTAGTAACTCGTCATGATCGAAGCAACCGGAATGACCAAGCAAGCTGTCTAGGTAAAGAAGGAGAAATAATACTGCCTGGAGCACTGCGCCTTGTCTGCCGGACCTCGAGACCTTATCAGCTCCAGCGAGACTCGCCATTGCACCTGATCACATGTTTCCAATGGCCGAGTATCGAAAAAAGAAAGGAATGAAGGATCACTCCCTAGCGCGTTTCAATGCATAGTTAAGGAGGACCTTTAACTATCCTTTTTTCCGGAGAGATCTACAGAAAACCCCCTGTTGGCGACATGGTGAGTCTGGCACGAGAGAGCCAAACTCGGGGATCAGGTAATAGTCAGATGCACTATAATGGGCTAGAATGGTAGTCGGTACATAGAATTGACTTGTCTGGAGGCGAGAGGAAGCATTGTGTGACTGTTGATTCATGCGAACTCTGTTTCCTCTTCTCTCTTGATATGTCATATATGATAAACATCCTGGTACCGTTTACAGTGAGACTCCGCATCCTCTCAGGCTTGAGATGCTGCAGGAACTTGGCTCTCACGCATCAGATGTACGAGATACGAATAAATACAAATTACCTTGCAGTAAACTCTGCAGTTTATCAATTCCCTTCCGCTGCCGCCATCCGTAGGTTTTGCCGTGATGGTGAACTCTCCATTCCCTCTTACGGTGGTTCTCGTTGCTTTTCCTTGTCTATTTGCCACCAGCCGGGTATAATGGTCCTAAAGACCCGAAGTTCGCCCCAATGGCGTATGATATATGACAGGAGCAGTCGAGAAAACTCCGCTAACAACGGCGAAACCGCTAGTAACATTGCCCGCCGTTCTCTATAAACTAAAGAGCGATGTTTTTGATTCGCGGATCCGTTGCAAGGGTACAATGGAGAGCACTGGGGCGAAATCTATAGAACGACGGATATGATGATCGCGGCTCAACGTTACATTTATCAACGGCGTCATTTCGTCGAGCCGTTACGGGTCAACGGTTTTTAGGTCTACAGCTCCAATGCATCGCCCAACGGCTTCCCAGCGTCGATGATGCGAACGCATGAGATCTTTCATCCCCTCCCCTCGGACTCTGAGCTCATCCATCGTTGCTAGTCATTCATGTCACAGCAACAGCTCGATCTGAGGCACTTGTAGAGTGACGTAACTTGAGCGCAATGATTCGGTTGGAGTTATAACGAAAAGAATTATCTGTCGTATCCCGCGTTCCCCGTGGGATTCAGATCCCAGCACGAGCTAGCTAAGCGACCTTGTTCAATAGACACCCAAGTTGGATGAGCCAACCGACCATGGGACAAACAATATATTTTCTGTGAATCGACATATCACTGTCAGCAGTCCATTGTCGCGGCATCTGCTGACCGACCATCGCGATCTTGCCATACCTTATATGAGCCATCTAGGCCACCGCTTACGCATTGTCATGGAGAATGGCATGGCGTTATTAATGAGACTATGATAATAATGCCAATGATTGAATGTTGATCTTTTCCTGCACAAGCTTACAGGCGATCTCCGAAGGAACTGTTTCTGCTACCTCTCTTTATACCTTCAGGGCCGAAGTGCTGCCCTTGGTATTAGTTCAAACAAGAGCGCCAGGTGTCTTTCTACCAACGGCCCTGGTATGTGTCGTAATTGATAGCGAAGTGAACATGGAAGATAGCGAAGCAAACATTGAAGAAAGACTCGACGAGGTGCCCGTTCAGCTCCACAGGTACACTCCTCTGCGTCAGCCTCTCATCCTGGTAAGGGGCAGCAGGGTTCTCCCACATAAATGTGCCTCAACTGAATCACTAGTCTAAGTGAAGACACCCCAATGTGAATCATGAACCTATTTATACAGGCGATTTGTCTCATTTTCTATCACAATCCCCAATTAACTTTTCTTTTTCGACTCCACCCCAAAAGACACTCGCATTCGTACCTCAAAATGGGTTCAGTTGGTCCCTCAACAAACGACATCATCGCCACCCTCGATGATGTAAGCCCCAGTCAGTTCGGCGGCGATGAAGTCGAGCGTCTTCGCGTCCGCGCAGCTGCGCGTCATCTGCTGGCCAGAGTCGAAACACCCTACGAACGAGCATGGGGTTTTTGTTTCGAACATCCTGCAGTTTTTGCGGCGCTGCAGACTGCAATTGATTTGGGAATCTGGAAGGCTTGGACCAAGGAAGGTGGAGGAAAGAAGACGATTGACGAGTTGGTCAGGTTAACCGGGAGAGATGTCGAACCTAACTTGCTGCGTGAGTTGTCATATTCTCGTGATGTTGATCGAAGCTTACGAGTGTAGGACGTCTGTTCCGTCTCTTGGCTGCGTTTTATGTAGTTGAGGAGACAGATGTAGATACTTTCAAGCCTACACCCTTCTCGTACGATATTGGCGATGAAAGCACCAAGGTCCGAGCCTCCCTCCAAGCAGCGTAAGTTTCCATGTCATGTACCCAGCACGTCAACTAACAAACCCAGAACCTACCAGTACATCTCAGCTGGCCAAAACCTCCCCAAGTACCTCGCCAAAACATGCTACAAGGTCCCAACAGCAGCAGACGACAATAACTACGCATGCAGTGACCCCGACGGCCTCAACTTTTTCGGTCGTCTTCAGAAGAGTCCAGAGTACTATGAAGCCTTTACAGGTCACATGGAGGCCTGGACCTCTTGGAAGACACCCTGGACTAAGATTTACGATCCTAGCAAGTTAATTGAGGGTGCTGACCTGAGTAAACCGCTTGTTGTGGATGTTGGCGGCAATACGGGCATTGATATCTCGCATGTTCTGAATGCCAGACCGGATTTGCCACAGGGGGCTATGGTGTTGCAGGATCTACCGGAGATCATTGAACGAGCTGATGTTGATGACAAGATCACGGCTATGGCTCATGATTTCTTCAAGCCTCAGCCTGTAAAGGGTAAGTTTCTCCAGCTAACTGACAGTAGTCCAAGTACTAACTCAAGTCTAGGAAGCCGGGCGTACTTTATGCACGCTGTTCTTCATGACTGGCCTGATGCTCAAGCAACCCAACTTCTACAGAACACCAGAGATGCCATGACAAAGGGCTACTCTAAGCTCTTGGTCTACGATATCGTGTTGCCACCAACCGGAGCCAGTATCAGTCAGACTACCATGGACGTCCAGATGATGTCCCTTCTTTCAGCTTCTGAACGAACCAAGAGTCAGTGGGAGGAATTACTGACGGGGGCTGGGTTCAAGATTGTCAACTTCTGGCCTGATCCTCAGCAGTACGAGATGCTGATCGAGGTAGAGATTGCATGAGTCCATGATGATGGAATGTCGATGGAAGGAGACACGCAATAACAACACAGAGTGATTAAACAACTGTTGGTTTGAGCACTTGCATAAACACTGTCTTTAATAACGTCGTATAATCCTGCAAAATAAGGAAATTAGTAATCTAGCAGAGATAGACCGTTCATGTAGCTTTTGGATAATTGTGGCCGTTAAATGCAGTTGTTCTTAGTTACATGCGACATCAGCTGAGCACCACCAGATCGACGCTACTCTGAGGTACAAAGGCAAGCCTAATTCTCCCCCTCTGACAGCGCAATGATACTAAACTCAGCGCTCCCCTCCCCTGCATTGATGAATCGCCGGACCCCAATGTCCAAGACCTGGCTACTCAGCATATCCTCCCCTTCACCCACAGGCCCGTAGCACATCATCCCGCCAAAGCTTCCATCCAGCCCCCAGAGATTCCCATCCGTTCCCTTCACAAATGCCATGAAGTGATACCCAATAGGGTCCTGGGCATCGGGTGCTGCCGTATCGCCTCTAGCTGCCGCCTTGCTGTGAGCCTCCTCTATGACGACTGAGTTATACAGCAGATTCGCGTGCTGCGTGGGTAAGGGCAGCGCGAGAGCTTCGTCGAGGAGCCCTGCCAGTGGCGATGACGGTACGAGGCGCTCGCGTAAAGAGCCGTTGAGCAGGGCATGGACGAGAGCTACCATGCCGCAGGCGTTGCCAATTGTCTGGGGAAACCAAAGGACCGGCTTGGGGGTGCCGTCGGTCGGGTAGAGGTCATCGAAGCCTTCCATTGAGTATGTCTTCCGGTGGGGAGGAGACGGTGTTCTTTTGTCAGCGGCCACGTCTTCAGCCTCGACGGCGTGGTAGGCATTAGATGGGGTGATGAAGATGAGTGCATGGGCTGGGCGCGGCACCATGGCTAGGAGTTCTGGTTCGTCGAGGGAGTAGACATCATGGAACGCCAGCTTGGGGTCCATGCCTAGATCATGGGCCAGATTGGTGAAGACCTGGGGGTTGTTCTCGAGCGGAACGAAGAACTTTCTGCCCTCGGCGCTGTGATAGACTGCCATTGCGACTAACACGGAGGTTATAAAGGTTGTATAGATTGAGCGATACGCTTAGTATAGATGGCCGAGGCTGTCAACAATAGATGAGCCAAGTAGGATATTTGTGCCTGAGATAGTGTCTTGTAATAAATTCTCAAAGTGAGGGGTGCGTGGTGTTCTGTATAGAGAGTTGGGGAAGGCAGGCATCAAAGAGCTGACGCCAGGCGTAGGGCGCGATAGAGTTATGCTGACTAATTTTTTTGATTGGGTGAGCATCGTCGATTTGTGTGCTGGGCTTCCTGCTGTAGCAATTGGTGAGACGCTTGGGTATAACATCTAAGTTGTGAGCCAGATGTGTTATTCGCTGTTGAGTCTTGTGGCTAAGAGCTTATTGTATCACAGAGAACTTGGTTACCATGTGTTTACTCCATTAGCCTGAGCCGACGCTGAGTCTACCCTGGCTCTCAGCTGAGTTGATGTCCTAATGTCGCTTTTCGGCCCGTTGCAATTGATACGATTAAAACGGCCCAACGCCTAAGTTGCTGGGTTGCTGAGTTGCTGTCGCGAGTTCTTTCGCTGTGTCAGCCTAGTGCCAAACGAGCGTGTTGGGTTAGAGGATACTTTGGGCCGCTGCGACAGCGGTATCATCATTCCTGGTGTTTTGTCACTGGAACTCAAGCAGGGGAATACTTTTCAATCCACTTCCAGTGGTTCCCATCTGATGTGAGTACCACTCCCGATTGCAAGGCCAAAATTGACAGTCATGTAACCAACTCCCAACAGATGGAGCATGTAGTTTTGTGTCTCATTCTGAACAGGCTAATTGAGGAGCCTTTGTATGCCTAGGTTGGGAAGCTTGACATGGCCTGTCTCTAGTCAAAGAAGCCCGACTTAAGAATATCTTTCGGTTGGATAAGAACAGGACGCGTGGCAGCCAGCCGCCTTGACTTCTGCACTCGCGCAGATCGGGAGGATTGGTCTTTGATACACGGTAAAACCAGGGAGGCGGGTTTCTTCAGGGAAAGAAGGGGGCCGAGGGTATTAGACATGAGCTCATGAAGGAAAGAAGGAAAGGGGCCCTAGAGTGAAGCAATTAGATAAGGCGTTGACTGGTGTCGATTATAGGTTCTGCGTCCCCAAGGCCCATCTCGGGCATTGATCACGTCACCCTCAGCCCCTCTTGAATCCCTCAATCCTATCTACACCCATAAACCGGTGCAACACCTCCGGCAACTTCACAATCCCCGCCTCTCCATCCCACCCAATCTCCAACAACGCCACCAACGCCCTGTGCACCTCCAACACCGTCCCATTCACCGTCCACGGGAACCCCAACGCCCCATCCCTAGTGTCCCTTACCCTCGTCGCCAACCGTCGAGTCTGGTAATCCGTGCAGAAACTCACTGAGGCAATTTCCCCCCAGGCAGCTTCATGGATTTCATCCTCTGTTTCACCCACCGCGCGGGAGGGGAAGAATGCTTCGATAGAGATTCTACGGGCTTCTCTGGCGCTGAGGTTGTGCACTGGCATGTCGAGGACGCGGCATGTAAGGCCGAGGGCGCTGAGGATATCGGTTTGGATGTCGACCATTTCATCCAACATGTATTCCATCTCTTCCTCGTCTGGCTTCGTCCAAGCAAACCACTCCACTGTAGTGAACTCACGCACTCCGTACAGTCCCTTCGTATCCGCTGCTCTCGCGCCAGCCTCAGGCCTATAACATCTCGAAGCAGCGACCCTTCTAAGTGGCAGCTCCGCCTCCGGGATTATTGCATTTGCCTTCATGCCAGCCAGTGAAATATCACTCCTCCTCGTCAGACTTATCTCAGGCACGCCCCTTACCTTATCCTTCTCATCCTGCGCAATGTTATAAATCTGCTGCTCACCGCTACTGTTACGAGCATTAAAACCGCAAGCGGCAGAGGTCTGAGAGTATATTAGGGATGGGACCGAGACGGGAGTCCAGCCCTGGTGAGTTGTGAAGGCGAGGGCATATGAGATGAGGGCCTGTTCGAGTTGGGCGCCGGCGCCGACCAGGTAGTACCCGCCCCTGCCGGAGACAGTGTTACCGGAAGTAAATTTGATGATCCCAAGCTGTGTTCCGATGTCGACATGACAAATACGCTTCCCTTTACTGTCCTTGACCTGAATAGTCTTATCATCTGCGTTGACATAGCAGAGAGCCTCAAACTCGGCCCCTCTAGGCGTCTCCTTACTTAAAATGTTCGGCAACGCCAGTGCCAACTCCTCTATCTTAGTCAAGACATCCTCTTCTTCCTTCTCAACTTCAAGAATCTTTGTCTCGATCTCCCTCGCTTCTCTCAGCGCCCCATCACCGTTCTTCCCCTCTACCAAAAGCTGCTTCTGTAAAGCATTCACGCGTTCACGTAAAGATTCCGCATTCTTCTGCAGAGCCTGACGATGGTTCATGAGCTCGATGATGCGGGATGGGTTGGAAGCTAGGTCCGAGTAGTTTCGTGAGATGCAGGTTTGCGCGTAGAGATCTGCGTTATTCCGAATATGGCTTACGTCGAGGGTAGGCATCGCGGCGATTGAGGGGCGGTAGTGGGCGGAGTAAGATCTAGTAGTTGGGATTCGAGATATACGCTTGCACCGCAGAAATTTCGTCATTGTGCGATTCATTTTATGTCGATGCGGCAGAAACTTTAGTGAGGTCAAGAGTATTACCGAAATTTCAAGGTTAAATAAATGCTACCTTAGCACCAGCCTAGCAGTGCACGAATGAACTGCAAGCGGGGTAAACATAGCGTTGAATAAGTACTTAAAATCAATGCTAAAATGGGAAACCCATTAACGAGCAGATTGTAATAGAAAGTAATATAAAAACATAACGGCAATTCAAATTCTGACACAGAAACTAGCATATATAGCATAGTATGAAACACAATAGTTACTATGTATAATATAATTGCCAACTCAGAATGGTATCTGGAGTAGAAGAACAGATACAAGGAGTTACGACTTCTTCTTGTGCGTGCCTATCTGAAATTTCCCTCTTCGAGATCCGAGGTATTCAAATGGCTCACTAACCTCAAAAAGAAAACTGACAATTTATGTCCCATTACTATGTCAGTATTCCAAGAGATGTGTAAGGCCCAAGGTGTAAGAGATTTACAAGCAATTAATCAGGCATATTGATATAAT
The DNA here is from genome assembly GCA_014898875.1 of Fusarium miscanthi. Taxonomy (NCBI): domain Eukaryota; kingdom Fungi; phylum Ascomycota; class Sordariomycetes; order Hypocreales; family Nectriaceae; genus Fusarium; species Fusarium miscanthi. The sequence goes on from JAAVUA010000071.1 coordinate 213,838, forward strand.
TTCTCAGTTATGAGTCAGATGTGTTATCTGCAGCAGAGACATGGGGCTGAGAGCTCAAATCAGCAAAAAGAACTTAGTTTTAAAGGTCAGAGATAGGCATGATTCTAAATTCCTTTTTTCCCTTCCCTTCAGTCTTATATATAACTATCGAGCGGATTGACTCTGTATCAGTGACTTTAACAGGAATAACACCTTACAACTATATTATAGGTATAGTCACTTATAGTTAAGGCCATATGACTTTGTCCGATAAACCTATGGAGGCCTGTAAATTATACAAGAGAGCTTGTTTTAAATAAGTACTATATGGACGTGGGTAGAACGGGCTGTGGACTTGCCATTCTGAATAGTACAGCAATAATTAATATATAAATTATCTTATCACAAAGACCTATCTACTTTCCCTAATGCAAAATAGTATAAAGAATTTAGCATAAATAGAGATATAACATGTACAGCCATAGTCAACATTAATACATTGTAGCGCAGTGGACTTTGATCGTCACAATCTGGAACCACTATGTAGATTATTATCGTTTGTGGATTGAGGCTACTTGTTTAATTGCGTCTCTAGGTTCAAAGTGGCAGCTGTATGATGTGTTGACTTGATAATAAGGTTATGGTGTTATTAGACGTTGTGTATGACGCCTTATTTTATTATTATGTTCGGTGTTGCTTCAAAGATGGTTTTGCCACTGCTCATATCGTAATGATCATTGTCTGCACTCAAGGTTATTCGGCACAATTGGAGCAATTACTGACCCTGTTGCAAGTTCTCCGTGTGTGCGATGTCTTCCGATATAACACTCTCGATTTAAACTTAAAAGTCAATATCTATTTACCCAAGCTGCCGGACTCAGGTTGGTGGATAAATCTACAGGGTATGTCACTCCTGGTTTCCAAAAAATACTGCCGCGATGCTCAGATCAATTCGGGGTCTTGTTCAAAGTTTAATTGAAGTCCTCAAACTCTGAGCACTCTATTCGACTCAGTCTCAACCTTTGTGGATAAACTTTGTTCTACGGTCCTAGTCATTTAACATTGGGTAACGGCACCGTGTCATGCGTTATTTGCGACGGGCGCTAACACGGCTCGGCAGAAGATCATCAGTCGTTTACTGTTGAGCGACAAAAACCTTGAATACGAACAGCCACGACGTACCCCAAAAAAGTCAGTCGCTCTCAATTCTGCACGCTCAATTGACTTTTTGGCGATGGTCCAGCCGAGTCAAAAAGTGAAGCTATAGCGAAAGCAGTAATTAAATGGTCAGCACGTGGCGCGATTAGCAAAAGAGACTGTCACTCGAAAAAAGATAAAGAGGGAGGCTGGGCCCTTGAGACCAGTCTCATTTAACCTTATTGTTATCGTTGAACAGAGCGTCACTCGTATCACCTCGCACCGCACGGCTCTTCACATCCGATCGTGCCACAGAGAGTACGTGAAGCCGAGGCGGCCGAAGGGGCGCTAGAAACAGCGGTATTGGTTCGAGAAGTTCTTTCTGAGATCTCAGCCACCTCGGCAAGGTTATCTCCAAAAGAGTAAGTCGTCTGACACGGCTAACCAACGCGTGGCGAGGCGTTCTTTGTTAGTGCATGTCAGACTCGCGTGTGGCTTGCATGCGGAGGAATGCAAATGGCTTGCTTATCACGATAACAATGGATGGAATTGCGTATTTTTTGTACTCACTTCAAGTTCACGCAGATCGGATGTGTCTTGTGTCTAACCGAGACAAAGATGCCCACTGCGCAGCCAATTGTTTCAATTATAGAGATAAGGCACCCCCGTAAGATTACAAGGATACTTTGTAACCCCGTCCTTTTGTAGCGTGAGAAACAGCTATGACGATTAGAAAGGCTAGCACACTTCTCAAGTAAACAAGACAAGCTTCGAGTGGATGTGGAAAATGAGGGGTAGGACTGCCATAAGAAATCAAGATCGGCGCCTCCAAATAAGCCCAAAGGATCCCTGCACTTTTGGAGAAAGCACAGCAGCTGGCCAGGATAGGAAGGTCTGTGTACAGCAAGACGTGAGAGGGGGGCGGAACTTTTGCTCTCCACACTTGTACCGAGTGAGGCAGTTCCCGATACAACATGGATCTTGTTATGTACGATGCCGTTCTTACCGGTCAATCTGTACATACATTATGGGCTATGCAACGATAATCCTTGACATGGTGCAAGTGCCGCGTTTCCGTGCTGTGACATCAGATTACCCATGACGCAGAACCAATTTGCTCATCAATGCTGTATCTGGCGAACCCTTATACAGCTATAAGAACACCTCCCCGCCTTGACCTCATCGTCTCTGCACGACCAAACCAACTGTTCTCTCAACAATGCGGTTCAGTCTGATCAGCTCTCTCCTGGCCTTTGGGACTCTGTCCCAGGCTGCCTTCAACAAAGGTGCCATCAACGCCTTCAATCGCGTTCATCCTCGCCGATACGATGAGAAGCGCGCTGCGGCGCCCGTCGTCCCGGAGGAGCCTGCCTTTGAGAAGCGGTCCAAGAGCAAGTACTTGAACAAGCACTCCGAGAAGTTTGTTGTCAACGGTTCTGCTATCCCCGAGGTCAAGTTCGACGTTGGAGAGTCTTATGCTGGACTGCTCCCCATTTCTCAGGATCCTGATGAGGAGCGCAAGCTGTACTTTTGGTTCTTCCCTAGCACCAACCCCAAGGCTAAGAGAGACGAGGTTGTCATTTGGTGAGTACACCTCCAATTGAAGTGGGGAATGCGTGCTGATCTTTTAGGTTGAACGGTGGTCCTGGCTGCAGCTCGCTTAGCGGTCTCCTCACCGAGAACGGTCCTTTCCTCTGGCAAGCGGGAACTCTCGCTCCCGTGCCCAACAGCTACAGCTGGACCAACCTGTAAGTTATCATTTAGCTTTAGCCGAGGCTTGACTAACAGCACTAGCACCAACGTTATCTGGATCGAACAGCCCGTCGGTGTAGGCTACAGCCAAGGCAAGCCCAACATCACCAACGAGGTAGAGCTCGGCAAGCAGTTCATCGGCTTCTGGAAGAACTTCATCAACACCTTTGAGCTCAAGGGCGCTACTACCTACATCACCGGCGAGTCCTATGCAGGCTACTACGTCCCCTACATCGCCGATGCTTTCATCACCGCCAACGATGACGATTACTACAAGCTCGGTGGCGTAGCTATCAATGATCCTATCATCGGTGATGGCACTCTTCAACAGCAAGCTGTCATCTTCCCATTCATTGAGTACTGGTCGAACCTGTTCTATCTTAACAAGACTTACACGAATGCTCTGCGATGGACGCATCAGCACTGCGGATATGAGAAGTATCTCGAGAAGTATGGAACTTTCCCTCCGCCCGAGGAGAAATTCCCTACTCTCCCTGATCCATATGCCGATACAAATCCTAAGAGCAACTATACTTGCGATATCTTTGACTGGGCTTACACCGCTGCTCTCGATTCCAACCCTTGCTTCAACATTTATCACATCACTGATACCTGCCCCTATGTCTACGGCCATCTCGGCATTGTCAACGAGGTAAGCTCAATTTTACCATTCATGCGAACGAGCGCTGATTACCATAGGGCGACTACTCTCCTCCTGGAGCTCAGGTCTACTTCAACCGCACAGACGTCAAGAAGGCTCTCAACGCCCCCATCGACGTGACCTGGTATCAATGCACTCCCAACAAGGTCTTTGGCTTCGGCGACCCCAACTCCAACCGCAGCGACACTTCTCTGGCCCCTGCTCAAAACGACGTCCTGAAGCGCGTCATCGAGCACACCAACAACACCATCATCGGCGTTGGTCGCCTCGACTTCCTCCTCCCTCCCAACGGAACCCTCTTCGCCATCCAGAACGCCACCTGGAACGGCAAGAAGGGCTTCCAGAAGTATCCCCAAGACAAGGAGTTCTACGTCCCCTTCCACATCGATTACAATCTCGGACGACTCAGTGAGGAAGGTACTGTTGGACAGTGGGGTGAGGAGCGTGGCTTGACGTGGTATGAGGTTCAGCTCGCCGGCCACGAACTTCCCGGCTATAGTGCTGGTGCGGGATACCGTGTTCTTGAGAAGTTGCTGGGAAGAATCAAGAATTTGGGAACCATTGAGAACTTTACTACGCAGAAGGGTAACTTCCAGGGTAACCCCCATCAGCGAGACTTTACCATTGTGAACCCTCTGGGTCTTCCCTGGGATCATGGATTCACGTACGCTTAGGCATTTATCTGCGGATAATTCTTGACTTGGTAGCGAAGAATAACATTACTGATTGGTCATAACCTTAAAGCGAATTAAATCATTCAAAGAGTGATTTCTTCTGCAGTGTCATCAAGTGTAGTTATCGCTCATGCCACTGCCAGCCGGCTATAAAAGTGAGGGGATTGCCATCTCACGTGACAAACTCCATTTCGTGTGACCCTCCGTCGCGTACTTTTACCCGTCAATTTGACACCTCCATGACTTATCAGGGTCCTCGATCGAGCCCCAGAGTTGCAATTCGGTCATTAGCGATTTTTCCGACGCCGCTGCAGTTCGCGTACCAGCACTACAAAGCAGATACCGACTCGGTCTAGACTCAGTCGCAGCACTCGACTTGGGTATATGATTGGGATAAATAACCTTATTTCCTGCCAGAATATACCTTTACCCCTGCAAAACCATTCATTTATTTACCCAAGTCTCTAGTAGACACTACTGATTGTGTTATTTACATGCAGTTGAGGTTTGGAGCCTTGGGAACAGCATAGTGAAGAACGAATGAACAATCTGATGCTAGGCCTAGTTGTAGGAAGTATCAGAAGTGTCCCTCGCCCCCCAATGCCCACCGACACACCATCCTACAATTAGATCAAATGCCTGACCAATAGACTCATCGATCTCAACGGTTATAAATTATTGCAAGAGGTTCTCGACGTGACAAGTTGTGCCCAGCCTAAAAGGCTAAAGACTATGCGAAGAATATAAAGCTGAACCACAAGTGTGGCACGTACAGCTGAGGGTCACATAAGAGAGGGTTAAAAGAGCCTTATTTCTATTATGAGAGGAGGGGGTTCCCTGCACTATATATACATAACGAGCATTAAATCCATATCAGATACGCTAGACCGATCAGGGCTACCCTGTCTTTTAACAACAAGGGGATATCGAAGATGTTATGAGAACTAATGCTGTCATGCCGGACCAGCTGTTTGGTATATAATTCCACTATTAACTATTTCACTAAGGTAAAATCCTTCAAGACTACTACAAGCGGCCTCTGAAAAGCTGCGATCAGACTTATGACTTATCAGTAAGCTTCAACTAATACCATAACCCGCAACTGGTATCTATTCATATTTATTTAACATAAGACAACTTAGCGTATTAAGGACTAATAATACCCTCTTGTATTAATTGATCCTGGAGGAACTCAAAATCTACTGTTAGGAGATGTAACACTTCACCCTACTTCTCAACACGCCTAACACCCTCTCTGCTGATAGACTTAATTTGTGCTAACTCCCTTTAGTTGGGAACTAATTCGATAGAGACTTATTAAAGAACGATCTGTTGACTAAGCGTTGTAAGACGGAATAGCATTACTAAAAATACATCAGGAGGCAGGGTGCGGACCTATACATGTGAGCATATGTTACGACTGCGACCAATTGATGCTAGTTTAGGAAAGCAGCAAATCAGCCCCCACGACAGCAGGATGTCAACGTGGACCAATGAGATAGGAGGTTAACCACAAGCAAAACTCATGTATGTACTTCTTTATGACGTGAATGAAAATACCATTGCATAGTCAAAAACTCCTCACCGCTTGTCAATCCCATCTTAGCCGCAGAGCTTTACAGTCGCAATAAAGAATCCACCCGCAAAAGCTTATTAAGATGGAAAAGAAAGGCGAACTAACTAACATTAGTAAGGAAAGCCTCGATCGCTTTGTACTATACTCCGCATTGTTACGTCTGATCGACCCTGTTCGAGGCAAACCGACCCGGAATACACTCGATGAGAACCCAGACGGCATCGCTCTGGGTGCATGGCAGCTGCATCAAAAGTTTCTAGACTCATTTGCTCTCATTTGCTCAACATCTAGCGCAGGAGCGGAAACAGCTTCGGCTGTGTGTCTGGAAACACATAACCAAGTTGGAAATGTCCTCCGCTTGGCGCGCAACCATGGCTTGACACAGAACGATCTAATCGGGCTCAAAAGAGTGTTGCAAGTACTGCAGGAGGTTTCTAGAAAGGGTATGCGACCTCTGAAAAATTGAATGAGCTTGACTAACATGGCGGGCGATACAGAAAAACGATCAACGCAAGCCGAGACCGAGATTCTACAACTGGTTGCTGAGCTCGACAGAGGCCGAATTTTGTCACTTGCCGAGAGAATCGAGAAGCGGGGCTTTCGCCAGTTTCTACAAAAAGCGCAGTCTGGAATTCATGACAGTTCACTACAGTCAGAAACGTTCAGTATCTGGCTCCAAAATTGCCCTTTCACAACCTCCCCCTCTCCCATCCCGAATTGGACTTGTGCGACTACCGTCAATCTCATCCATTGGGCGTCAGAGGCTCGATGGCACTACGCTGAGCAACTAGGAACATTACTGAAATCTGATCAGTCAAAAAACGAGGCCTGGTTGGATAATCTACACAAAGTCGCTCGCTATCATTCTGCGATCAAATCCATGGTCAAGTTTGCAGTGAAGGAGCCCAGCATCTTCGTCAATATCATCATCCGACCGATCAACGCTCCTATTAGACGTCCATTCAAATTCCCTAGCGGCAAAGCTCCACTGCTTGCAGTCGTTCGCACGCTTGTGGAAAACGATACAGACTCGACAATGGAGAAGCTTGCAGAACGTTGGGGCACCCTGGACGTTGAAGCGAAGCTGCGCAAAGCCTGCCGTCTGGAGCTGACGCTTCATGCCGAGATGCAAATCGTTGCTTTTTACGAATGCAACCCTGGGTTAGCTCCCCACCTGAGGCTCATTGGGACGAGCAAAAAGGCTTGCTTTCTTTGCGACAAATATCTGCGTCATCATCCACTGAGACTGCGAGCTTCCGCTTGTCACGAAAAGATTTATCCTTCGTGGATGCCACCTCCGTACTATAGAGCCCCAGGAAAGTTCACGAATCTCCCGTTCGTGAGGCTCAATAGCGATATCGAGAAATTAACGAGTCGTGAGCTGAAGGCTGCACTCACTGCTCCCCTCCGGCCACCCAACTATGATTCGACTGCTGGGCCTTCTCTAACCTTGACAGCAACTGTACCCACGGAACTGAGGTCACTGCTAAGGACTCAAGTAGAGTCTACGGTTCAGGATGATGGCTTCTCAGATGATTCCGATTGAAACGCGGGGGCGTGGTCTGGGCGCGGGATGTCCAATAAGGTGCAACAGCAACTGTCCAAAACTGTCCAGGTGCATTATCCCACACCACCAACGTGAGCTGGACCGCCCTTACAAGTGGAGTTCGACGAATTGGATGGCGGAAACCAGCTCGACGGGCCAACAGTTTGCTCAAGACCAATTGATTTGCGAGGCTTACAATCAGTGTACATAATGGACCAGGGGAATGAAAATGTGTTGATGCCTGACCCTGCAGGAGGCCGGCCGACCATCTCGTCATCACAGCATATACCGCATTTGGTACTTCAGATCACAGCTCGGTGAGTTCTTGTTGTAGGTTCGAGAGATAAAGCCGCCATTACCAGTGATGCCTAATCCTGCAGGAGGCCGGCCGACCATCTCGTCAGCGCGACATATACCGGATTTGGTACTTCAGATTAGAGCTGGGTGAGTTCTTGTTGTAGGTTCGAAATATAAAACTGCCATTACTACCACCGAGCCCAGCAGAAATAATATAACTTCCATTCATCATTTACAAAAGCAATGGCGGAAGCTGCAAAAAACGCAAATATTGCCGTGGGAGATCACCGCGATCTCCTAGATATCATCGACAAACTCCGTTTCCAGGGAGTTAGTCATTATGTTGCCCTACCCGAAATTATTGTCTGTGGAGATCAGTCTGCGGGGAAGAGCTCTGTCCTCGAGGCCGTCTCTGGTATGCAGTTCCCCATCAAGGACGGCCTCTGTACGCGTTTCGCCACGGAGCTTGTTCTTCGTCGGCGTCCCAATATGAGCACCAAAGTATCCATCACTCCTGGCGAGAACCGGTTTGGTGAAGACAAAGAACGCCTTGAGAATTGGATACCAACGACCAGCATCGACCAAGAGGGCCTGGGCGCTGTGACGAAGGAGGCCGAGGCCATGATGGCTATCCCAACAGGCACAGGGGTGTTCTACGAAGATACACTCCGCGTCGAGCTCAGCGGGCCAGAACTGCCACACCTAACAATGGTGGATCTCCCCGGACTCTTTAGAGGCGGGAACAAGAATCAATCTGACGCCGATATCAGCGTTGTCCACGACATGGTGGAGAGGTATATGGCGCGGCCGCGCAGTATCATACTCACTGTCGTGTCAGCCAAGTACGAGTATGTCCTGCAAGAGGTTACTCGGATGGCCAAGAAAGCCGATCCAGACGGCTTGAGGACCATAGGCCTTATCACAAAGCCTGACACGCTGGATGTTGGCTCTCCATCAGAACACTACTTTGCTCGCCTAGCCCAGAATATAGAAGCAGAGCTCCACCTCGGTTGGCATGTTTTGAAAAACCGCAGTTACGAGGAGCGTGATTTCACATTGGCACAGAGGAACGACAAGGAGAAGGACTTCCTTTCCCAAGGAGTATGGAGCTCCATTGAGTCTTCAAACCGCGGAGTAGAGTCCTTGAAGGTCAGATTGAGCAACATCTTGAGAGATCAGATTATTGTTCAGCTGCCGAGTCTCCAACGGGATGTTGAAGATGGTATCGCCAGCTGCGTTGAGAATCTCAAACGTCTGGGCCCAGTTCGTGGTACCTCGCAGCAGCAACGAAGCTACCTTTTGCGTGTGAGCGAGAATTACACACATTTGATGAGGCAGGCAGTCGACGGCACTTACACTGATCGCTTCTTCGGCAACCGGAACGAACGTGCCAGCTTTAACAAAAGACTGAGAGCTGTGGTGCGGTTGCGGCTTGACGAATTCGCAGAGGAAATGAGAGTCAACGGTCAGAATCAACACATCGCTGATTCAGCAAGCGAAGATGAAGACTACCACTCACGTCTCGTTGTACCAAGTATCCCTCGGTCTGAATTCATCAGCAACGTTGCTGACCGTCTCAAATACAATAGAGGTCGCGAGCTTCCAGGTCTCTTCAATCCTCTGGTCGTTAATGACCTTTTCATCGAGCAATGCACGCCTTGGAGAAATATTGTCATGAACCTCGCTGATATCATGGTCGAGGCAGTTCACCTCACGACTGAAAAGGTAGTGGAGAAAATTGCCGCCAGGGAAGTCTGCGACGGGGTCTTGAAGCAGATTCGCAAGAAGGTAGAGGGTCTAAGAACCGAAATGATCGACCAGATTGATGCACTGCTTGCATCAGCTACACAGCATCCTATTACGAATAACCCGCAGCTTGTCCAGCACGTCCAGCAGACTCAGGAAGAACGACACAAGCGCACGGTCAAGTCACTGATTACCAAGATGTTTGGGACCAACCGCTTCGACGGCTCAGACAAAAAGATCAGTATAAACCCGGTTGAACTCTTGGCACTGGCTAAAGAGGGATTCGAGCCAAACATGGAGCTATTCGGAAGCGCATTGGCAGTAGATTATATGAAAGCATTCTACAAGGTAAGATATTTCCCGAGCTAAGATTGACTGGTTGAATCACACTGACAGGATTGATTTGCTCGTAGGTTGCAGTCAACAGGTTCATCGATGATGTGAGTGTGCTAGCGATAGAAGACTGTCTCATCGGCAAGCTTCCTTCGCTTTTCACATCAAGCAGTGTCGCAGAAATGAGTGACGATGAGCTCTACCTCCTTGCGGGAGAAACAGAGAAATCCGCCGACGAGAGAAAACGCCTAGAGCGGAAACGGGGAATCCTGGAGAAAGGGTTGCAGGATCTCAGGAGCCTCTACAAACGCAGCACGGTCGTCGGCGACACTGGGTACCCCGGCTTATCACCCGAAGATTCTGAGAATGTCTCGATCATGACACAGAGCAAATCTGAAAAAGAATTGCCCATTCCAGATAGGGGAAGGACAGAATCTGAAGTGTTCGGCGAGGAAATCCCTGTCAATGGGAAGCAAGACCCTGAACTTGAAGCAGATCACATGAAGTGGCCTGATCAAGATGGCTTGAAGAGCTTCTGGCCACCTCCTCCGACGAGGAAGGCCGCGAAGGATGTCACGGGTGACAATGCTCCGTGGGGCTTCACATAGATCAACACGGCGTTTCAGCTGTCTGATGAAATTTGTTAATATAGCGAGATAGCCGCTTTCAACTGCTAGACTCGGACATGTTTGTCGGGAGATGGTTAGGGGTCCCGCGATTAGGGTGGCGGGGACGATCTGTAGTTTGCAATTTAAGGATGTGTCTGAATGGCTAGATTTTGATCAAGTTCCAAATGATGGTAGCTTACAGCTGTCATACGTATTTTGTCAAGTCATTCAAAAGGAGGGTAGGAAAAGAAGATCAATCTTTGAAGTATGTAGCTGTAATTTTGCGGTAGACACCAGTCTCAGTGTCGAGTTGCTCCCTTCAACTCCCGCACAGAGTCATACATCTGCCATGTGCTCTCGCGAACACGCCGACCCCAAATAGCGCAGGGGATGAATAGCAAACAAACAGCGGTAGCCACGCATCCGCTGATGATGAAGAGCTTTGCGATACCAACCGATGACAACCAGCCCACAACGCCAAATGGAACTCCGATGGAGGGGATGTTGCGGATAAACGTCACAGAGATGAAGGCCTCTGCTGTAAGCTGGGGATTGTTAGTGACTGTCTTGAGGTTAGGCTGGGTTGACGTACGGTTTGGTAGATGTCGATGATGATGGTGCATGATATGTCAATCACGGATGCCATGCCAAAGCCAAACACGGCACCTCCAATACTAGGATAGATCCAGTGCCAGCCCTATCACAAAGTTAGACCATGGACTTTTTCAACATCGAACAGTACTTACCTTATCAGCAGATATCCCAAAGAAAACAAGTCCCGCACCTGTAAGAATCGCCGGCAGCAACAGAATGTACAGCCTCATCTCCGGCTCGAAAATTCCCTTATTCCTCTTGGCCAACTTGACAACGACCCAATCACCCAACACACCACCATAAATACTTCCTAGGATGTTTCCCACAAACGGACCAAGCGACATGAGACCTACACCTGCGGTGTTGAAGTTATATGGCGGTGCAGAAAAGATCATGGAGATGGATGATGTGAGAAGGATGATAAACCCAACGCAGCTAGCTACCTGAAGTGCTGAGAAGAGAACGTGCGGGAAGAGGAACATCTTGAGGGGGACGAGATAATTTCGCCACAGAGATTCGTCTGTGCGTGTTATGAAGCGCATTCGCTGTTTGTATGTAAGCCGGGGCGGTTGAGTATCCGAGTTGAGCTCTGAGTCTTGGACGTCGGCTTGTGCTGAGCTGTCCTTTGGGCTCTTGGGTGAATGGGTGCCGTGACTAGAGGTGTTGCGTGTTTCGCCGATCGTAACGGGGATGAACTTTGTCTCTTCAAAGGAGAAGATAAAGAGGACTAACAGGGCGGTTAGGAAGATGCCGGTGGTGTAGTATGTCCATCTCCAGTCTTGAGCTGCTGCTTGGAAGCCTACGATGGAGGGACAGATGAATTGACCGATCGTGACAGCCATGATATAGAAGCCATTCGCTGTACCTCTTTGGTGAACGAAGAACAGGTCGGCAATCTGCACATGTCAGTATGCCTTCATCTCTCCAGTGATTAGAACTTACAGTGATCTCCGATATAGTCTCATTAATACTCGCCGCAAGACCCGAGAGGAAATTCGTGACGTACATCTCCTCCACCGTCTGCATCCTACCACTCCACCACGACACAGCAGCCATAAGACCGGTGGAGAGGATATAGCAAGGGCGAGAGCCGTACTTTCGAGCGAAAGGGATGAAGAGGAAACTTCCGATGGCGAGACCGGCGGAGTTGAAGGCGACGCCGTAGTTTAGTTGGTCGTAGGTTACGTTCATGTCGACGACCATCTGTTGCCATAGAACCATTTGCATGACGATGCTGAAGCTGTTAGTGTTGGTCTGGAGAGAGGGCGGGGGGCATACGCTGAGAAGAAGGCTACTGTTACGGCGAGGACGAGGGTGAAGTTCCATGCTTTTCGGCGCTTGCTCCAGTTCTGGAGATGTTAGTTGGTTGGTTGTGGAGGAAGGCGGTAACTGACAAGAGGATCATTCGGGTCTTGTGAGGGTGTTGGGACGAGGATAATCTCAGAGCTACCTGTATAATGCGTCAGTATCTACGTATAGTGGTTAATAGGAATGCAACTGACTCAAGAGACGCGAAGTCCCAGGGGGAAAGCTCAGCTCGCTATCCATTTCTGCCAAATGATCAAAAGAATAACAAATGGTGAGAGAGGCGCCCGTCGAATGAAGATCCTGCTGCCCTCTCAGCCAAATCCTCGAGGATACCCCGGATTTATATGAATCCCCTTATCACCCCGAAACCGGCTTCACCCCAATCCTGGAGAAATCTTTCACCAGCCCATCGATAGCTTGCGGGGTACATCGATTGGCTAGCATCCAAGCAGTAGGTCCATCCACTTGGCCAGATAAGAATTGTAACACCTCATTGGCTGCGTGTCGACCATCCTAAAACGGCCTAGCTAGAACAAACTCAGCTCAACGCCTCTCAATTTCGTCTCTTTATCAAGGTCAACATCATTATCGCCCCTTTCAAGGGCGTTGTCTAGTATCTCCTCGAGAATTAGCGCATTGCGCGTGTCGCGGTATGCGTCGCAGATGCTGCCGCACCGGCGCAGCGTTTGCACCCATGCTGGTCGAGTTTGGAGAATGGTCACCTCGAGACGCGCTGCAGTGTAGGGATACAGCATGCTGTTCATGGCGAGGATGTGAGCGTACTCTTCGCGCTGTCTTGTTTCGTACAGCGCGTCGAGTGTTGCTACCAGACGACATAGCAGCATCTCGTTGGATGGTGAGCGAGACTGACTGAGATTCTGCCGTCGGATGAGGAGTATTCCTGATAGCCGGAATGCTTCCCAGAGATGAACGTGCGGAATAGACCCCTCGTGGCCCTCCCACTCAGCAAAATCCTTCTCCACATCTTCATGCGCCATTCGACCGAAGATATCGAGGAGACTTCGCGGCAGACCCGAAATCCTCTCAACGCCGCCGACTAGCCCGGTCGGAGACGCCTTCTGTGCCGAGCGGAGAAAGCCCCAGATCCTAAGCGTCGGTGTATCGCGCCCGCGGACAAAAGTGGGAATGTCCATTATCGCCATGGCCTCAAGCGAGAAGCGATATTCCACCTCCCCAATCCGATGCGCGTTCTTGGAGTGCGGGAACAGATGGTACACCCACATCATGTGATTCAGATGAGCCGTCCAGGGAATTCCTTGGAAGAGCTACCATGCATGCGTAGTAAGCATTAGAAGTTCAGCTTGCAGAGGTGGATGGCTTACGTGGAGAGTGCAGAGGAATACACCTGCGTTGATCAAACCCCCATCCAACGTCCCATCGAACCGACTCAGCTGCTCGCGAAAGAGACGGAGGCTTTGATTGCAGAGATCGTGGAATAGTGGTGGGGGGTTCCGGGGGTTGGTGTTGTAGACGTGGGTGGCGATTAGGCAGAGATATAGTGGTTCGTTTTGGAGGGCGCAGCGTTGGAGTTCAAGAGGGAATGGGTCCTCTGTGGATGTAGAGTAAAACATAAAGACGGTTTTTTGTATAACTTGTCTGTCAGCAAGAGGGTGTTGGGGTTGGTGGGTGGCTCACATTCTTTGAAGAGCTGTTTTTCTAGATCACTTCTTCTTTGGAGCCACTGCGGTTCCTCAGTCTCAGTCACTGGATACTGCATATCCAGTAGATCCGTTCCCAGGTTGTTTGCCTCCACTTGTTCAAGTGGAAAAGCCTGGAAAAGCCCAAAGGAGCCCTCCACACCATTAATCTCTGACCCCCTGCCCCTGTCCCTCTCCCTCTTCCTCCCACTCCCAGAGCTCACCACAGGAAGCGAAGCACCAGTAAGCTTCCCCCTCGACGCAACTCCTACATCCCACTGTAGCTTGAGGGCATAGCCTTCGCAGGCGAGGTTGTTCCTTCCGCATTCGAGACACGTTGGTTTTGTCTCGTCGCACTTTCGATGGCGTCTTTTGCATGTTGTGCAGCCGTTTCTTGAGCGGGCCATTTTGTGATGGGTGAGTTATAGATAAGGTATGGGGGGTTGATGTTCGAGTGATAACGGGATGGGGCGGTCTGGGGTAGCAGAAATTAGCTTGGTCGGGCCGAGAGGGCATCGTCATAGCTACTCGATATATGCTCCATGCTAAGATAAGTGTCCATCGTAAGAGATTTTTGATTTTTTTCATTACAATGCATAGATTGTTACATATTCAGTGTTTCACATCTATTCTACATCTACATGATCAATATATTACAATCATGGACTACTTCTTGTAAACCCTCTCACCTCCAAACCACGTCTCATCAACCTTCATCTCCAACAGTCCATCTACTCTCACAACCCCCGGCAACACCATGAAATCCGCTCTCAGCCCCTTCTCCAACCTCCCCGCCCATCCCTCCGCAAACCTCGAATACGCAGCCCCATACGTCGCCCCCCTCACAGCCTGCTCCAGCGTCAACGCACTATCCCCATTCGTGACCGTTTCCCTCTCCGGCTCCAGCGCCGACTTTCTCGTCGTAGCATTGTACAAATTCGGGAACGGCAGGTGTCGCGCCGTAGGTGCATCTGTACCAATGGCGACATTCGCATGTCCGTCGAGACATTCTTTGTAGGGGAAGCAGTGTTTCCAAGCGGAGGGCTTGACGAGCTTCTCGTAGCCTTCGAGAATGGCAGGGTCGCTGTGCACAGGCTGCACGGAGGCGGTGATTCCTAAGGCGCCGAGCCGACGGGCGTCTTCGGGGGTGGCCATCTCGAGATGTTCGATGCGGTGGCGGGCCGTGGGGTTGTTGGTGCTTGCGATGGCGGAGATGGCTTGAGAGACTGCTACATCGCCGATGGCATGGATGGCGCATTGCATTCCAGCTTTCGTGATCTGCGAAAGGACGCGATTCATCGCTTCGCCGGGCCATAGTGGTTGAACCAGATCGGTTGATTCGCCGTACGGATATGACAATGCAGCTGTGCATCCGTCAACGACACCGTCGCACATGAGTTTGATTCCGACGATGCAGAACTCTGGTGATTTTGAAGGATGGAACTTGTTGTACATGTCGATAGCTTCTTGAACCTTCTCATCAAGGAGTTTCTCATCTGCTTCGTAGGGGATGAACCAATGAGCCGCGATGTGAAGATTAATCCTCTTCCTCTCTCGCAGCGTTTCCAAAACCTCCCAAACTACGGCGTCCATCGCCATGTCGATAACTCCCGTGTATCCCTCGGCGGAATAAGCTTGAACGGCTCGTTCCAAAGCCTCAACCTTATCGTCCATTGAGAGCGAGTGAACCAGAAATGGCCAGACAAACACTGTGACAGCCCATTCTGCTAAAAGTCCAGTCGGGTTGCCGTCTTTGTCGCATGTGAGATGTTCGGGGCACTTGGCCTTTATTTCATCAATGGGAAGCTCCTTCAAAGCAGCGGTGTTGCACCACGCCGAGTGAAGATCGTTTGAGTCGATGTAAATAGGTCGTGGGTCAATATCATCAATCATACTCGCAAGAGCAACTCCATCCGTCGCGGATTGAAGCCATCCTCTGCACAGAATCTTTGGCAGATCGGGATTGGCAGCAGCAAAGTCCGATATCCTCTGTCGAATCTCTTTTAGGGATTTGCATCCGCCAAGATCGAGCTTCTGCTGTGAGAGACCAAAGAACAAGAGATGAACGTGGCTGTCGATAAATCCAGGAAGAACAACGCGGTTATTGAGATCCAGAACTTGTGAGCCCTGAGATTTCGCGTCTTGGACTATTTTATCATTTTCGGACCCGACGTAGGCGATTTTAGATCCTTGTATGATCATGCACTCTCGATACGAGTCATCATCGCCGACGAACCGGCCATTGGTGAGAATTGTTGAAGACATGATTACGCCCGCAGATGATAAGAAGAAGAATATCACTAGAGAACAAGGGATAAGAATAAGAATATGAGGATGAAATGTAATGGAATTACAGGTCCTTATCAATATGAGGGGGAACGAAAGTGACAGCATTAAGCGCATCGACCTTCTCAATGGGTTAGCCTGCTGAAAGCGCTAAGCTTGGGGCGGGATTGACTTTCTGGGCGTGTCGACCTGCTGGAAGGGGATTAGGTTAGTGGGGAGCTGGAGAAGTCCGGGGGGCTTTGACAGTTGAGTTCGCCTAACTTGGAGAACTAGAGGCTGAGTTGATTGGGTCTTACGGCATAAGAATGTAGGTGAAAGTGACCGAGTGGCTTAGATCTATCCTGCGGGATATTGAACTTGCCGACCGAATGAATGAATGAGTAAATCGAATAGGAAAGTTCCGTATGGGATCCGCGGGACACGTTGCGGGGAAAGAGTTATTCTTGTGAGATCTTGAATTCGGTCGTGATCAAGTTCATCGCCGTTTCGGCCCCGACGCTCCGATTTCTCCACTTCTACTTTCAGATTTTACCCAGATGCGGAACAAGCCACCAGACACAATCATGAACCGGGCCCCGGCAACAGCATCGCTACCTGGCGAATCAACACAGCCAGCGCCACTGATAGAAGAGTCAAGTCTAGAAGGAGAAGACGCTGAAGACTGGGGCGATCTCGTCGACTCTGATGAAGAGCCCGATGTTGAATTCGCCTGCGAGGATATCAACCTCTACCCTAGAGGCTTCTGCTACCCACTCTCTATCGGTGACATTATCGTCGAGCGGTATCGCATTATACACAAACTTGGTCATGGCGCTTTTTCAACTGTTTGGATGGCGCAGGATCTCTCCGAAAATAAAGATGTTGCGCTCAAGATCTTGATGCTGCGGAGTCCTGATGAGCGTGACTATCAAATGCAGAGCGAGATTATCAGCACAGCAAAAGATCTAACATGCTTGCTACTCTATCATCAAACGTTTCAGCTCCCTAGTCTCCATGGTCAACATCGTGTCTTCGTCTTTCCTCTCCAAGGGCCAAACTTGAGAAACTACTCGCCCAGAAAAGCGCCTGTCGCTACAAGAATGGCATTTGCGGTACAGATACTGAAGGCCTTGAAGGCGCTGCACGAGGCGGGGATAGTCCATGCAGGCACAGTCACCTAGTATAAGTAAAAAATAAAGCAGCTGACTCATGAGCAGATTTGAACACGGCCAACATCATGTACACCCTTCGCCCTCTCAATGACAGTATATCTGAAAAGTACAAGCAAATGGGGCGACCGAGAAAGATGAAACTATGGACTAAGCAGTGGAAAGACGGGGAGCTGGTAATGCCCGTGAAGCCTAAAGAGGATCTGATAGGAGATTCCATTGTTCTCGGCGATTTTGGTCTAGCTCACAGAGCTGGAACATCGACTCAGAAGATGCAATCACCTGCTACTTACTGCGCCCCGGAACGAGTACACAACACCAACCCGTCTTACGGCTCCGATATCTGGAGTTACATGTGCATCCTATTCGAATTGTACACAGGAACGTATCTGTTCCAAGGTTGGAGCCACGCATCAGTGGTGTCGTCTATCGTTCGTACCATTGGGCCTCTTCCCATGCCCTGGAGGGGAACCTACCATGTCGGTGGCCCGGGTGAGGACAAATGGTATGATGAAAATGGGAAAATGGATCTAGAGTTTGATCTGCAGGAGAGGATCACTCAACTCCGTCTCGATGTCAGTGCGAGGGAGTTGGAGCTTGTGGTGTCGATACTACGAAGGGGACTTGTCTATCAACACGAGAACCGAATCACGGCAGCAGAGCTTCTAGAGCACGGTTCATTCAAGGAACTCATGAATATATATGCACAGTAGCCTAGACCGGAGTCTAGGGGCATCATTATAATACCAACGTTATTATACATGTACTTTATTCTCTAGCGTGGTAGCAAACATACGTCGCGAGGTTCCAGCGGTGTGTATAATTTTATTAGTTTATGGCAGTATATGATGCTGTTGTAGACCTTTGATGAACGCCGTAATGCCCTTGACGTCTCTGCTCCAGGGAGATATGAATCGCTTGAGATGTCGCGGAGACAAATAAAACCCATGGGTAGTCGGGAATAGCCCACCAGTCAAACGGGAAGCTGGCACCGTCAGTGGATTCTTTTATTGCGACATATTCCATTGGTTACCTTTCGGTTAATCTAGAAGCCGACCTGAGATAAATCAAGATATATCCTCATAGCATGACGTCACCATCATAAACACGGCACGAGGCGCCATCATTGACGGAAATGCATTGGCTGAAGCACTAGATACGGGGGAAATTGACTCTGGCGGTCTGGATGGTTGCGGACATGAACCTATGATCAACGAATTCCTTCTAAAGAACGAGAGTGCCCTTCTTGTGCCTAACTTGGGAACACATACGCATACGGTAGAGACTCTGACCAAGATGGGGATATGTGCTATAAAGAATGCGCAACGGGCTGTTTTGAGGGAGCTTCTCTATAAAGTAAGATCCCCGTTGTGTAATCTGAAGGCAAGACTGTGGATGGCTTTCAAGACAGCCTAGGGTGATGAATTAGAAGTTGTTTGGGCAACGTCAGACAAAGGCGTCCCATCTTCAGCCGTTCCCTCTTCTGCATCAGGCTCCCTAACTCTCCCCTGGAGCCATTGGCAGATTACATCCATCCATCCATGCCACACTTCTGCCATAAGACTGGGCCCGGAACGCAGCAGCTTCATTGTGGTGCCTATAACCATCTGAACAAGTTCGAAGAACCATTTGTAAATCCTTTCGATGTTTTTCATGTTTTCCAGTAGCACGTAGATGGTAAGAAGAGCCCCGATTGCAACAACAATCATGTAAACTAGAGTTCGACTCGCGGGTGCCTCACTCATACTGAAGACGCCGGTTGCGAAACCCAAGGGGAGGAACACAACGGTCACGTACGTGAAACGTTGAATGTCGTCGGCACGGCGTTGTTCTACATCACTGCGCATGTTGTCGACCCTTTTGGCGAGTGACTCGTTGAAGCTCTTGATGTTGCTGTGGCTGCGTCTGAGTTCTTGAATGTTGTGATCGTTACAAACAACCAGCTTGGAGATGATAGTTCGGTAGCGACTTTCATCGTTGAAGGTCCATCGTGGTCTTTCTGCCTGCCTCTCCTTTTCTCGGTTTTGCCATTGACCAACCTTCGTCAAGTTCTCGTCAAGATCGTCTTGTACAGCCTGGAGAGCCTCTTGAAACTGCCCGAACCGCTTTCTTTGCTTCACAAATTCGTCGTAGTCCAGTTCATCGGCTTTCTCACGACTCATTTGCGATGTCTCTCCTCGAGCCTTTGCCCTTTTCGTAATACCCGACCTTGCCTGTTTGAGAATTTCATTTGCGTATGAATGCATCTGACTGATGATCTTGTCAAACAGGAGGAGCTCCAAAATCCTGCGTTGCCGCCAAGGCTCTTTCTTAAGGTCAACATTTTTCTTCTCTCTTAGCTCCCCCTCAAGCAGAGCCTGGACGACCCCCTTGATGTTATCTTCCGTTGTTTCCGTTCTAGGGTCAGCTTCTAAGAACCAACATGTCCAGTAGCGGTCAAAGAAGTCGCCGTCGAATCGAAAGCTCATGGCAATCTTGGACAGTTGAGTAGAATCATCCTCTTCCAAGCCTGGGAGACAAAGCAGCCCCTTTTTTGTAGCCTCTAGAGGCGACTCCTTTGAATTAGAACGATTTGTCTTATCAACTCCATAAAAGGAAAGGTGAAGCTCAGTTATCCATGAATTTGATATTGGCGCTGGATCATCGGTGACGAATTTGTCGTAAGAGTTATGTCGTTCGTAAAATAAAGATAGCTCCTTATCCTCTACTATTTCTGACCCTTCTTGGTTGCAGTTTGAAGAGGAGCTGTAAAGGACAGATGTGGCACAGCAAATTTCGTTCGCCGAGGGGGTTTTTGCGAAAAAGCCCCAGAACCTCTTCTTCGCCATTTCTGGCGTCCGTACATTCTTCTTTTGAATCTCGAGTGACTTGCTCGTGGTGACCTTCTGGATAGATTTCTCCAAGCTGATAGTGTTCTTTTTCAGGTGTTTGGATTTGGGAACATCCACCATGGCCCCAAGGAATTCCTGCGGTGAATCTGACGGGGTCAAATCTTCTTTGTCCCTGTAGAAAAGGTAAATGGCTTCATACAACCTGTAAAGCTCATTGTCCATTCTGTCACGCGCAGCCTCAATAGGTAAATATGTTTCCAAGTCGATATCAAGATCGAAGTCTGCTTCTCTGAAGGCATTCCCAGAGAAAGTAGCATCTCGCTGACTATTGGTATCTCCATGAACACCATCATTGCTGCGAATCGCGAAGGCATCATCAGCACCGGCGTTGCCATTGGGGGCGGCTTTTGGAAAAGACCCAAAGAATGCGGGTTCATTATAGAGCCACTCATCTGCGAGCTCCACAATGTTGCCATGGTCTACCATGTTGTTAAAAGCAAAGGCATGCTTCATGGTATTACCACGTGAGATGGCTGTCATATTGACCGGAGCTTGTTGCTCGGTGGGTCTAGTTGGGGGTATGTGAGCCTTGGTATCAGGTGGCGCTGGCGTCTGCTCATCAACTCCCGTGGGATTGGTGACTCCATCGGAGCTAGTGGAAGGGGTCCCCTTAGCTGACCAAAGGAATTTCCAGAGAAGGTATGGTACCTCAAAAGTGACACTCCAGTAAGTATCTCTCATGAGCTCATTCTGATATAGGGCTGGCTCGTTATTCTCGTCGAGCCTTCCGGGGAAAAGCCCGTTAGCTGAGGTACTCTGGATTAAAACCTCCATCGCATGATCACGCATTTCCTTCACAGGCCGATGGTTTATAGGTTTATCGAAAAAAGCCATAACAATCGCCAATGCGAACCGCAGCGGCTCATCCCAGATATCATCATCGTCTTCATGTGCTATCTGGCAATCAATGGTATTTTTCCAGACATCGATCTTGTTCTGCCAAGTATTTTGGCCTGGTTCCGTTCCCGGTTTATCAAACAACCCAAGTTCCATAGCGTGAAAAAGTGAAGCATCCTTGGTACGAAGAAGGAAACGGGTTTGGGCAGGACTTCTCGACACCGCGATCATGCGCTTCTTAGAAATGGGATTTTCAGTTGTGAACCTTTTGAGAATGTTGGACTGAACCACTTCGGGGAAGTAGAGCTTGGGCTTTCGATATCTTTGGCCTGATTGATGGTCGTTTGTTTGTTTCCCGGCTCTGTGTTCCCTCTGAAATGCCTTCTCGCTACCAGTTTCAGTAATTACCTGTAGCTGCGCCCTGAAACCAAGGCGCTCTGCAGACTTGGCAGCCCGCCAAATCAGTACATGGTCGGTGAAATAGAAGTTGTGAGTTTCCTCCTTCTTGCAGCGGGGAAAGGCGTAAAGCCCCATCTTGTTGCTCTGATCGATGTCTCTAATCCACTCAGCGACTGTACCCTTTACGCCAGCCTGCAGAGGGGCCTCGATGTATCCAAAGGCTTCGTGAAACTCTCCAGCCTTGATGATCTGGAACGGGGTACCGACAAGGGTCTTTGTTGGGAGATACTCATTGTCTTCCCATCCTTCGATTGGTTCGCCATTCACCCATCTGTGGGGAGACAAAAGGTTAGAGGATTTGTTATCCCTTTGAAACAGCCACATTAGATGGCCCTTGCAGACCCTCTCGATGCGATCCCGCATTGTGCTGATATACGAATGATCCGTCGACCCTTGGGGGGCCTTCTTAGGGTCAAAATGTTCCCTGGCCAGCAACAAGAACTGAAAGCAGTAGCTACGTTGATTAGTAAAATGACTCACGTCAGAAAGTTGCGTGAACTCACAAGCTTGCCGCTGTGGCAACTCGATGACCGTCAATATCACCACATGTAAGGGAAATGGCAGAGAGGTTTCCCGTTCTATGGGGGTTAACTGGGATGCTGCAAACGGATAGAATGTGCTCTAGATTTCGACTCAAGATGGGGTCGAGATACGGATGGCCAGTGAGCTTGTGATGCTGAAAGTCAGGCAAGGCGAGCTGTTTCTCTGCAGTGGAGACATCCTGGACTGAAACGCCTGGGGGAAGGTCTCCATGGGAAACAAGGTCCAACTTGTAGGCAAGTATAACCTTGAGGTTTCCGGTTATCTCAAATTCTTTTAACGCTATCTCGTCCCATTTGATCGTATAGTAGTCGTATTCAGTTCCGGTTTGCTTGACAAATTGTAACAACTTATTATCTTGGAAGCAAGAAATAGACAGTACAGCCGATTTCCCGTGATTGGGGTCTGTCCTGTCTTTGATTTTGTGTTCCCGAATGAAACAGTCATGTTCTTGCCTGGATTTGTACTCTGCGTCTTCTGTAGAAGCTGCGTCTTCTTCAGGAGGTGCGTTGTAGTTGTTTTCAGGGTTCTCAAAATCAAGATTTCTGATCAACAAGCCATCTTTCATCAATAGAGTCGGTGGATTGACCCTCTCAAGATCAGGGGAGTGTGTAAATTCAAAGACCTGGTATATAGTGGCGGCGGATACGACATACTTGATCTTGACCTCCAACCCATCCTTCCGCGTGCGGCGGAAAACTGGCCACCGATCACGAATATATCTGTCAAATGTCGGCTCCTTCCATGATGATGATGGAAAAAGAAGAGGATCAATGGCATTTCTAAGTGAAGGATCGACAGCCCAAGAATGGAGTCTCTCAGCACGATCTAATACCATATATGGTTCTTGAATGAATCGATGGTCAACGCAGAATCCTACTCTCTGGTCCGGGAAATGTCGAGACATCTGTAGTAGACGCCCAGAAGCCCCTGCTGTTGCCGTGACCCCATCATGCCCAAACGAGTGATAAGTCTTTCGATTATTGGCCTGCTGTGAAGCCTGTTTGAACGGAGTTTCCGATTCCTTGAGGTCTGAAGTGGCCATGTGAAATCGGAATTTGAAAGACTTTGGAAGCAATGGAACGAGGATAAATAAGACCTGTGAAGAGGGTTCGGGGCTGGGGAGAAGATGGTTCGTGTACTGTAGAAATTGAGAGTATTCAAGCTCGCGACGGACGCCCTCACATAGGAGACCCTGTCTCTTGTACAAGGACTAACGCAGTTTTTGCTCGTTCTCGTGCTGCACTAAACTTGCGCGAATTTTCAGCTTCGGATCTGACATTTCCTACTTCGTCACAGCCTGCTTGACTTTGCCGCACGTGGCTTGCTGATCAAAGTTCAGCTCCGGAAGATCATCCTTCATCTGGATGTTATCAACAAGGGCCTGGCCTCATACGTGGCTCGAATTAGGCCATTCCCAGCCCAGAGCCAGACAGATGTATCATTTTACAAAAGTGGATCTGAGGTCAGAAACTTGGCTGTTATAGGACCCAAAGTGAGACCTGCAGAAAACGGCAAAACAGGCTCTCGTTATCCGGCTGCTAAAAAAAAGGGGAAATTCCTGTAAGCCTTTTTACACCGAGGACTCCTTTAGGTGGGTGACACAAGAAATGAAGAAGCCTACTGGTCACCTGTGGGCCTCAACTGAAGATGTACCAACGAAGTTTATCAGCCGCTCCAATAACCTGCTGTGAAGCGTTGATGCATGCTTTTGGTGATATTGATTGCCCAGCCAGCCACATATGCATGG
Source organism: Fusarium miscanthi (assembly GCA_014898875.1). Taxonomy (NCBI): domain Eukaryota; kingdom Fungi; phylum Ascomycota; class Sordariomycetes; order Hypocreales; family Nectriaceae; genus Fusarium; species Fusarium miscanthi. The sequence goes on from JAAVUA010000071.1 coordinate 237,618, forward strand.
AGCAACGAGGGCGAGAAATGATTGGTTAGCTTAGGTCACGGGCTACAGCCTACTTCAGAATCAGTCCTTCGGACAGGGTCAGGTCACATACGTCTAGATTGTTCATTCATGAATAGCTGCTTTACAACTTCCGGCCGTCGAGGTCGGTCTGCCCAGTCCAGCAGAAGTCAGGAAAGGCCCTGTTGTAGCTTTGGTATAAAGCCAAGAGTATTAGATATTCAGTAAGGAATCAGATAAAGGTTTCATCCATCGCCATTGGCCTCATATCTAAGATGGCCTCTTAAAGTGCACCTTCAGCTCCTCCCAGCTATGCTTATTATAATCCGGCTGCACCTTCTTACACGTCTCCAACCCCCAGTCCGTAATCCCCAACATCAAACTGCTCTCAAACATAAACGCCATGCTCCCCTCCCCCACCTTGACCGGCTTCAGCTCAGCATTACTCGCCCTCTCGTAGGAATCAGCATCCGGCCCATGCGCACTCATGATGTTGTGCAGACTGGCACCCGCGGGCTGGAAACCACCGCCGGTCTTGGCGTCGTACTGCCCGCAGATCAAGCCCATGAACTCGGACATGGTGTTGCGGTGGTACCAGGGCGGGCGGAACGTGTCTTCCTGCACGAGCCACCGCGGGGGGAAGATTACGAAGTCGGCGATGGCGGTGCCGGGGTGGTCGGACGGGCCGGTTAGGACGGTGAAGATGGAGGGGTCTGGGTGGTCGAAGGATATGCTGCCAATTACGGAGAAGCGTCCTAGGTCGTATTTGTAGGGGTAAACTGTGACTGTCAGCGGATGCTCTCATCAACCATAGCATTATGTCTGCAACCCACATCTGTGAGGTTAGCTTCGAACGTTAACGATGGGTAAGGATACTTACTTTCCATGCCACGCCACTACATCGAACGGGGTATGTCCCTGCTCAGCGACAAAAAGCTCATTGTTGAACTTATTCAGGATAGTCCAAGTACTCTTCGTATCCACATCAAAATCCGCAACAGGTATCTGAAAATCCCGCGGATTCGCCAGACAATTCGATCCAATAGGCCCCAACTCTGGCAGTTGAAAGTGTCCCTGGTATAACTCAAGAATGTACCCTCTCACCGGTCCCTCAGGCAGGGTAACCCTATATCTCACTCCCCTAGGAATGACGGCAATCTCATTCGGCCTCACGAGCAATCGTCCCAGCTCAGTCTGAATGTCCAAGACGCCATGCTGCGCAACGATAAGCATCTCGCCATCAGATGAATACATCGCTGTGTTAGCATCCATGTCCCTCCCCGCAGCAAAGACGTAGATTCCAAGACCGGATTTTACAGTGGGATCGCCTGCGCCAGATACAAGCTTCAGACCACGAACCCAATCGACCTTTTCGTCAATGTCAAAAGGATCCCACCGGAGTTGCTGGGGTTCATAGTTTAATTTCGCTTTGAGAGTTAGGGATGAGGGATCACTGAAACGTTTGTATGTTGAGTGTGAAGCGGAGGGAAGAATGCGGTACAGCCATGTTTGGCGGTTCTCATGCCGGGGAGCTGTAAATGCTGTGCCAGAGAGCTTCTCCGCGTACAGGCCATAGGGGGGCTTTTGTGGTGAGTTGGCGCCTATCGGTAGTGCTCCCTTGATAGACTCAGATCTACTCCAATTAGCGACTATTCGCATCAAGGTAAAGCGGGACGTACTCATGGAATGAATCAAAGCCGTTGAGGTAGGAATACTTCTCCGGCGTGGAAAACTTGGTAACGGGCATATCGACGACAATGAAACAGGCTTGTGTCGAATCGACATTAGTATTCGATAAGACATGTTTATCAATCAGTTCTTTCTGCTTTATTTAACGATATTCTTCGGTTCGAGCCCGAGGTTCCGAGTGGTTGATACTTACCGCCCCAACCGACTCGTCTCGGAAAAAATGGAAATTTCCGAAACGACCCCGCGCTGAAGATGGTCACTTAATCAGCATCACGACATTAATACAACCCTACAGTACCAAATAATGATCTCAAATAGAGGGTTATTTATTTGCGGAGGCTTAAAAAGAACTGCCTTTCCTCTGAGAGCATTTCGTTGTCAAATTGTTGTATCTTTCTCAACGTCTTCATACTCAAAATCCTTCAAAATGACTTCTTGGCTTGCTATCCCTTCTAAAAGCCACTTCTCACTGGCAAACATTCCTTTTGGCATTATCTCAACACCTGCTGAATCAACTCATCGTCCTGCGATTGCAATCGGTCAACATGTTCTTGACCTATCAGTCTTTGCTCAAAACAGCGGTTTCTCCAAACTAGCGGACTTTCCCGCCGATCATCTAAAGGTCTTTTCTCAAACTACCCTCAACGACTTTGCTGCTCTTGGAAGACCTGTGCACAGAGCTACGCGAGCTTATCTACAAGATGTATTTCGTCAAGAAACTCCGTATCCTGAGATTCTCAAGGACAATGAGCCCCTGAGAAAACAAGCTCTGATTCCTATTGGGGATGTTCAGTCTCATATGCCGCTTAGCATTGGCGACTATACTGACTTCTTCGCTGGTCGCAACCACGCTCACACCGTTGGAACGCTCTTCCGGGGCGCCGCGAACGCTCTGCAGCCTAATTATAACCATCTCCCCGTTGCATACCACGGCCGTGCAAGTTCTGTCGTGGTATCAGGAACACCACTCCACCGCCCTTGGGGCCAAGTCCTCCCTAATCCCCAAGCCAAAGAGCCCGTGTTCCAGCCCTGTACGCGACTGGATATTGAACTGGAGCTCGGTATGTTTATCAGCAAGGGGAACAAGCTCGGCGCTCCTGTTGATGTGAATAACGCGGAGGAGCATATCTTCGGGTATGTTCTCATGAATGACTGGAGTGCGAGAGACATTCAGCAGTGGGAGTATGTTCCGTTGGGGCCGTTTAATGCCAAGAACTTTGGAACGACGATAAGTCCGTGGGTTGTTTTGGCGGATGCGCTGGAAGGTTTTAGGGGGAGGGGGTTGGAAAATGAGGTGCCGCCCAAGAAGTATCTTGCTGAGAAGAGGGAGGACTCAATCCTTGATATCAACCTTGAGGTTTCTCTTACCAGTAAGTTCTAACAGCCAAGCTCCATCAAGATGCCAGTCCTAACAAGTTGCAGCTGCCAAGGGCAACAAGACAAGAATCACCCAAGTCTCATCCCAGAACCTTCTCTGGTCCTGGCCCCAGATGATCGCCCACCACTCCGTGTCTGGGTGTAACCTGCGCACAGGAGATTTACTCGGTTCAGGAACAATTTCTGGTCTTGAGCCTGGAACACAGGGAAGTCTTCTTGAGCAGACGATGGGCGGAAAGCAGTTTGTCAAGTTGGAGGGAGGAGAGGAGCGGAAGTTTATCCAGGATGGTGATAGTGTTACTATTACGGGTTGGTCTGGTACTGCTGAGGATGGGCTTGTTGGGTTTGGAGAGTGCGAGGGTACGATTATTGCTGCTGTTCCTCGGGAGTAAATTGCTGTGCCTGGAGGGGATCTCGAGGGGTATACTAGACTATAGATTTTGCAATTATTGTTCTCGAATGACATCGATGTTTATAAACGTGATGTATAGAAACTCCAAGAATCTACACTCTATTCTTCGTATTAGTCAATTTAAATTGTCGTTAGTCACGCAATCTGTCTTTGGATTCATTCGTATTCCGATAGCAAATGAATGTCCATGGTGTCGGAATCTGTGATCTTGGGTGGTCATGATGAACCTTCTCATATCGTGATAATTCTCTCAAAGGCTATATCCACATGACACTATCCGGACTAAGTGCCGACATATATTTTCCCTCATCGTATTCCTGCACAACGGTGGAGCCAAAAGTAGCTCCGGAATTCTTAGCTCAACTTCCGAAGCAGCTACCTCATATAAACCTCCAAATCTCCAAATGCATTCCTGCACATCGATATCCGTACTTCCTTCTCCCCGCTCCACCAGCTCATCAGATCACCCTCGCCAAATATTCATCATGTCCGGCAAAATCACCCGTGTCACCCTCTTCAAGATCCCCAAGGCGGAAGATCAACAGCACCTCGTGGACCTCTACAAACAAATGCCCCAAAAAGCCACAAAAGTAACTCACTCAACCTCTCAATTTCTATCCTCTAACACTCTTCAGGACGGAAAGCCATACATCGTCTCTGTGCAAGCCGGAAAAGCCAAAGCAGACCAACGATCCCAGGGCTTCACAATCGTGGCTATCTCAACATTCGCATCTCAGGAGGACTTTAACTACTACGATACCCAATGCGCAGCGCATCTTGAGCTGAAGACCTTTGCAAAGAGTGTCAACGAGGGTGTTGCGATGATTTACTTTGAGAACGAGGTTCTGTAGATTAGAATGAGATTCTCATATTAAGCCTTGGAATCTCATGGATATATCCTTCCCTTGCTCTGCAGCCATGGCGTACTCTCCCTCTTCGCTAAATGTGCTTGGAACGGGATTTAGGAATTGCTGTCCTTCGCCGAATGCATTGAAGAGGTTGAGTAGTGATTCGCTCATTTGAAACATATCGGGTACCGAGTTTGCCATGTCTGCGTCGCCAAACATCATATCTCCAAAGGAGAAGGCTGTATTTTCGGGTATTACCATTGGGACTTGCTCTTCCGCGTTGACCTCGACTTGCGGCACGCTCTGGTCGTCTGTCGCCCCTTGGCCATTTTCATCGTCCTTTCGAGTCTCAACGTCTTCACCATTGTGGGGAAAGCCGAAAGTGTTCATTCGAGGAATCATACCGCGAATACTCTTCCAAAGCCTCTTACTGACAACGTTATGTCGAGATAATCCTCTGACTAGCTCAACGCCTTCTGAGAATGTGCGCTTGCACGGCACGGAGAAGATCTCTGGGGCGTGGCAGACTGCTAGGAAGATTACCGCCAAAGCACTGAGTAGGAAGTAGTTGAAGACGTTCTGCTGTCGTTTGTAGATATCCGTCGTAGCGTGTAGATGGACCAGGACTTGGATGGTGTCCTGCGCTATGTCGACTACCAACCATGCGTTCTGCGGGTTAGCAGCTATGCTAGCCGTGCTCATCAGGTGATGCCGGTAGATGAGGATACGAGCGTAGTTACCGCGAAGGTATAATAGAGCACGGAGGCGATGTGGCAGTCGAGGTTGGGCTCGTGGTGCCAGACCAAGACGAGGATGACGGAGTTTGAGATGGGGTGGAATAGAGTCCAGCCAGTCTTGAGTTTTCAGATCGAGAATAGCAGCTGTATCATCTGGAATGGTCTGTGAAGCAGATCCAAAAGGCGGAATAGCCTCCCAGATTCTAGAGCATAGCTGGCCATATCCAACCATGCACTGAAGGTATAAATACTCCTCATCCTATTCTCATCAGCCTTGATCAATATTTCTGATGAGTAGACTTACAGGTTTTGGCAACTCTGGATCAACATCCTTATCGACCAGCGCAAACGATAAGCTCGTTCCAAAACTCCATCGCCGATCAAGCACATACACGCACCAAAACACACGTGTAGCCAAGCGGCGAGAATCAGTGTCTTTGAAGTTATCCAAAAGACTCCTTTTTCGATGAAGCCCCATTTCTAGAGCCTGGCGGGCTGCTATACCGATAGAACGCCATGCTAGTAGCTCCTCGCCTGCGTGGAAGTAGTATATACTCTACTCTTGTCAGCAAACCGTTTCACTTTAGTGTTACAGGGGACGTACCAGCATTGCCAACAGTTGAACTTCCTTCAAATCAACCTGCGGACTCAGAATGCTCGACACATTCGTCTGCACCGAGTCCACAATCGCCGTCGCCAACTCCAGCTTACTCGGCTCCTCCAGCAAAATCCCCGTCGATATCGCCACCTTTGCAATGTCGATATCCTTACTACTCAACCTGCCCTCATCCTCAAACCCCAACCCGCCACCGCGAATCGCCTGCAATATCTCCTTGGACAGCGCGATATACTCCGCGATGTCGATAAACGGATACACCGACTCGACCTCCTCCTGGAAATTGACGAGATACTTTGTGATGTCGCTCGCCGTGCAGCAGTGCCAGAAGCTCAGGTCGTTGACGGAGTCGAGGGCCGGTTCGATGGGCGATTGCGCGCCGCTGGGGGGCATGGAGTCGAATTTGGGGACGCCCATGCGGTTGAGGGAGCGCTCGCTGACGAGGATGCCGAATGCTGAGCGCGTTGGGCCGACGAACTGCGGCTGCTTGGGCATTTCGCCGCGGTGCGTGCTGGCGGGGGAGTGGGTTACTACGTTGTGGGATGAGGCGGTTGATGCATCTTGGGGTTGGGTTTGGTGTTGGTTCTGGTTCTGGTCTTTGAGCTCGCGGACGACGCCGACGAGATCGGACATTTGCTGACGAAGCTCTGATAACTGATGATTTAGAGCTTGGATATTTTGATTACTGGTGACTCGTTAGTTCATTCCTTCAGTTCAGTGAAATACTTACTCGTCGGGCTTTTCCTTGGCTGCCTGCGTGCTCGTCGCGAACGTACACGTCAAGCCACCCGCGATACATCTCTCACACGCGTTATCCTCCGAGGGAATACACTTGAGTTTCTTCTTCTTACAATCATCACTACCCCAGTCAACACTCATCCATCACCCAACCCCATCGCCATCACTCACCAAGCAACAGACGTGTATTTGCCCCTCTTGCTCCGTGGAGCAGGCGTGTCAGCGACACTCTCAGCATCGGCCGAGTTCCGCTTTTTCGGCTTTAGTACCGGGTGCTTCTCAGACATGGTGGCCTGACGCAAGGTAATCGATTGACTTTTTCCGAACAGGAATCGACTGAGCGGTCTTGGATTGGAAATCACTGATTAAAGAGGGTTTCTCGGAAAATCTTCCGATATTTCCGAGTCGGAAGATCAAAGCTTTGCGGGGTTGCGGGGGGCTAGAGAGCTTCTGGACTGTGGGGTTACACTTGGCGTGTTTTCGTGTTATTGAGGGTGTTGTTGAGTTTGGGATGATATATAGAGCTGAAAGAAATCCATATTCGAAAAATCTCATTCACTTAGCAATCAGATTCATCAGGCTTCATCATGACCATCGCTAATCTCCTTGTTTCGCTGAACGACAAAGTCCACGAGAACAAGGGCCAGTCCCTCCTCGTGACACTCCTGATCGGGCCATTGATCTACATCTTCATCAACGAACTCATTCGTCACAATGCGAGGATCAGCAACCTAAAAGGCCCTTCTGGGCTGCCGCTAATCGGCAATATCTGGGACATTCACATCAACGCCGCCGAGAAGTACCGCGCTTGGGCGAAGAAGTACGGACCGGTTTATCAGATTCAGCTGGGGAATATTCCCATCGTCGTGGTCAACTCCGCTGCGGCTGCAAGGAGTATTTTTGGCGCGAACGCACAGGCTTTGAGCTCGAGGCCTGAGTTCTACACCTTTCACAAGGTGGGCAATCTCACTAATCGCTCATTACAGAGGCAATGCTGACGGTTTAGGTCCTCTCTGATACTGCTGGTACTACAATCGGTACATCTCCCTACAGCGACTCCCTCAAGCGTCGTCGCAAGGGCGCCGCCTCTGCTCTCAACCGTCCATCAGTCGCCACATACGTCGATCATCTCGACGTCGAAACCCGCGACTTTGTCAAGGAGCTTTTCGAGTATGGCAAAGGCGGCAGTACCCCCGTTGATCCCATGCCCATGATCCAACGCCTTTCGCTTTCTCTCGCACTCACCCTCAACTGGGGCATTCGTCTCAAGAGTCAGAAAGATGATCTCTTCTCTGAGATCACCCACGTCGAGGAAGAAATCAGCCGTTTCCGCTCTACCACTGGCAACCTGCAGGATTACATCCCCCTTCTCCGTCTTAACCCTTTTAACCTGCACTCTACCAAGGCGCGGGAGATGCGCAACCGTCGGGATAAGTACCTCACCGATCTGAACAACGGTCTTGACGAACGCATCGCAAATGGTACTTATAAGCCCTGCATCCAGGCCAATGTGATCATGGACAAGGAAGCCAAGCTCAACAAGGACGAACTCACCTCGATCAGTCTCACAATGCTTTCTGGCGGTCTTGACACGGTTACGACACAGGTTGCCTGGTTTGTCGCGTATCTGAGCCAACATCCTGAGATTCAGGAAAAGGCTGTCTCGGAAATTAGGAAGTTTTACAGTGAGAAGCAGCCCATGTGCGATGAGCAGGATGATCAAAAGTGCGAATACATCGTTGCGCTCGTGAAGGAGTCATTGAGATATTATACTGTCCTGAGACTGGCGCTGCCAAGAGCTTCGATTAGGGATATCGTCTATGAGGGTGTTACTATTCCCAAGGGGACTGTTGTTTTCTTGAATGCGTGGGCATGCAACATGGGTAAGTCTCTACTCCCCTTGTTTCTTTGTATGCGAACTAACAATTTATAGATGACCAAGTTTGGTCTGATCCTGAAGTCTTCCGTCCTGAACGATGGTTCGAACAGCCCGATGCTCCTCTCTTCACATACGGCGTCGGTTATCGTATGTGCGCTGGCTCTCTCCTCGCCAACCGAGAGCTGTACCTGGTCTACATGAGACTTCTCAACAGTCTCAAGATTGAGAAGTCTGACGAGGTTGATTGCCATCCTATCACTGGTAGCTTGGATCCTACAAGTCTTGTCGCTCTACCCCGTCGATACAAGGCTATCTTCAAGCCCCGAAACCCTGAGGCTTTACAAAAGTCTTTGGCGGTTGAGAATTAAATAGGGGATGTTTAGGGGCAGTGGACAAAGGGGAATCTTAGGTGCTCTGTTAAAGCATGTCAAACAACTTATGCTCTTGTTTCTGTTACTATTACATAGCATAGATCATTCTAAACCATTGAACGCGTCTGTTACTCTGTTAGCTAGACAGGAATAAAAAATGTTAATACAAGTGTCTTTCTATGGTCCTATCTTTGATCCCACCTCTAAGCCCCTCTCATCCCTCCCGATCCGCTCGAAGCCATGTTTACTGCGCAGCCTCCTCAATAATCTCAACAATCTTCGGTAGCGTCTTCTCGTTCAGAAACGGACAGTGGCCAGCTTCTATCTTCTCACATTTACAGCATCCCCCATAGCACCAACCATAGCCAACTGTCCCTGCACAGGAACCGCATTATCCAACTCACAGACAACATACGTCTTTGGCACGGCGATATCCGTCGCGACAAAGTCCGCGGGTGTTTCAAGGGACGCAGTGCTATGATTGACACATTCACCGATTACCTGCTTTGCTACTTCGGGATTGCAATCGTTGTAGAATGCGTTCTTTGCTTTATCGTTTAGGTAGCATATGTCATCCTATAGGCACGTTAGCAGTACTCTAGCCTCGGCGATAGGCTTTGTTGGTAGAGTACCGTTCTGTCGAGAAAAGGGCCATGCGTTCCTCCAGCGGCAGTCAAAAGAGAAACACCTTTCACGGGTAGAGCAAACGCCGCGATGTATACAACGTGCGAAATACCGCCGGATAAACCCTTTGCCTCTCTCTCGTGAACCTGGTGACCCTCAACAGCAGCTGAACCAGGAATACCTCCGTAGCTATGGCAGATCAAGACGATCCGCTTGCCTTGATCAAGGGACGACTGGAGACTTTTATGAATGGTTTCAACATCGTCTAGGTGAGTTTTGCCCTTGATGTTTTCATCTTTACCAGATGTGACGTTGTCGGGCTGAAGGACTGTGAATCCCTTGTTCGTTAACGACTGCACGAGGCCTTGGTAGTGGGCGGCGCGATGCCATGCGCCTTTAACGATGGCTATGACGGGACGTTCTGACATTGAGGCCATGATGTGATAGAATGAGTTCTTTCAGGTACCCAAGTAACGGGGAACTAAGTGAGATGGAAGCGAGTATATATAGCTGAGGGTCATTGTCAGCACTAGCAGCGCCCTGCACTACGGCGCTCTATCGGGCTTAGCAGCATCTTATTCTGCCTTCTTGTTATACTTTATTCTGGTGATCTGGCTGACAGTGCTGACGATATCGAATCCTGTCAGCGACGACCGCAGGGTGTCAGAGACAAGTCCGCCAATGAGAGGCTGGGCTATCACTTGTAATGCAGGTCAGCTACACAGGTGAGATAGTTGATTGAAAAGTGAAGACATTTACACAATCATATTCTACACTCTATACCATTTATCTTTAGAACCCAAAATCTATAGCTTGAAAGGGCTCTGAGGCGGGCTCGCACCCATCGATAGCTCCATACTGTTGTCGATCTTTTCCATCGTCTTCTTGAAGCCCTCCCTCTTCGCAATCCTCTCAAGGTACTTCAGAATATTAGGATACTCCTCCAGACTATACGGCGAAAAGTATCTCATGGTCGTGAGTGGGAAAAGAACCATGATATCAGCAGCCGTAAACTCCTCTCCCGCAAGCCACTCGTTACTCTTGACCCGCTCATCCAACAGCTTCAGCGCCTGTCTCGACCTGACTTTTCCAAACTGCACAACAGGATTGTCATCGCTGAGCTTGGCAGAACGGATCAGCATGATTCGGCCCAGTGCGGTCTGCAGAGTCCCGTCGACGTAGTGCCACCAGTACAGAAAATCAGCGTACGCTGGGTGGCTCGGGGGCAGGAAGAGGGAGCCGTTGGCGTATTTGTGGCTGATGTACTCGATGCATGCGCAGCTCTCCGCTAGGGTTGTTGGGCCGTCTGTTATGACGGGCGCTGCGCCCATGGGGTGAAGGGCCTTGAAGTCGGCGGGTGCGAGGAGAGGAGAGCGTTTGTATTGCTTGAGATCATATTCGATACCGAGTTCCTCGCAGAGCCAGGGGATGCGCTCTGACTGAGAGACTTGGAGATGATGAACTGTGAGAGGCATTTTGATGCAATTGACGAGTTGTAACGATTGGAGATGCTGAAGTGAGAGATTGTAAGTGAAGAGGCGTCAATCGTTCTTATACTGCTCCATCTCAATCGTCATTATGGAGTTCATGTTTCCCGTGCCGAGGCATTTACCGGTCCCACTCCCTAGTTCGAGACTTTATTGACCAATGATATGATTTACCGACTCGGAGAATGTTACCGCTAGTACGATAACGTCGCGCTAAGATGATTTGTCATATGACGATTCGAGACTCTAGGGTATTTCCAGATCGAGACCCAAGCCCCATGAGGTCTGATCTGCTTCCAAGAACGATAGATCGAAATTGTCATCGATGCAAAAAAGACCAGCCATATCAGCGTCGATAAGGGAGTTGAATATGTCCAAAGTCGGCCATTCACTAGGCCCTGAGTTGAGCTGTTTCGGAGTTTGTGGAAATATCGTGTTCGGGTCACTCGTATTCGCTGTGTTCTTTAGAGTTTGAGTATCTGGCGAAATTTCGCCACGCCTGGAGATCGTCGGATCTGAGGTCTCTTCTCCGGCTTTGACGTATCCGTTCTCATCAGATCGCAACATGCCAGCAAACTGTAAAATTGAAGAATTCACAAGTGATGCATCGATGTCAAAGTCAGCGAGTGCTGAAACATCCATGTATTTGGGTTCGCCGCAGATTCTGGGTGGGTTGCGCTTATGAACGTCATGAAGACAGCGCACGTAGAGTAACTGTCCCCGCGTTAGTCTCGGCAACAAGCTATCAGTGAATCCACAAGACCTACCAATAGCGAAGCCAGTTTCCAATAACTCGCCATTCCTTGGACCATCTTGACATTGTCGTCGATGTTGCATTGAGCTCGCTCTCTAACGGATGGCTCGGAACACCAAAGAAAGGGGATCTGGATAGCACAGCTTGAGTAGGCTGCGTACGCGACAAATATCGGTATCGAACTGAGGGGAAAACCGGTATTCAATACCGCAGAGATGAGATTGGAGATTGCAATGGCGTGATCGAAGGCAACTTGAGCAGATAGCTGTCTGGCTGATGAGTAAGTCTTATCACCTTTCGACCAGCAGAAGAGCGGGACGATGGAAGAGTGCAGTGCACAGAGGGATTGGTGGTAGACGAGGTTGGTGAGCAAGATCTTGGGCAAGTCTTTGCGTGGTGTAGTTGAGATACTTGAAGGGTCGAGTCTAAAACTGTCGGGGACATTGCTCCACCATGATGCGAGGTTGTTCTCGACCCTGAAGATCTCTTGAAGACGGGAGTTGAAATCAGCTTCGGACCTAACGGCAGATACGACAGAAGACCTTGGAAGTCAGTAAGAGTGTCTGATTGTTGAATTCAACTTACCAGAGATTGAGACCGCGTATGAGCTCTGCAAAAATACTTCCCGAGCAGACGCCATTAGCAATCGTTGCGATACCTGAGCGTGAAGTCCCAACTGCAAAGTCTTGTCCACACCAAGGCAGTGGTAGACTCTCAATGTCAGCAATCGCCTCGAACCTGAATAACTTCTCACAACTTAAACAGTGGAATAAATAACATGCCCAGAAACGTCTTCGTCGCAATTCAGCTTCAAGTGAGGAGCCGTTCTTCGGACCTGTCCCGTTTATATGGAGGAGTTGACACGCATTACCTGGTAAAGTTAGAAGATAAAGGGTCTAATTTGGGTGGACGCACCCTTGTGAAGATAGCTTATCCTCCATGACCCTTGACTATGCCAGAACAGCGATAGATTGCAGAACGTGACGAGATTATCATCGCTGAGCTCCTCTGCGTCCTGAAAGACAAGCGCTCCGGCTTCCTTAGCCCACTTCGTCATTAGACCTTGTTCCTTGAGGGTAGCGTTCCCCGATCCATCGCGGTAGAAACTTGGCTGTCAGTCAGGCGGGGAACATGGTGGTGAACGGCAGATGCTTACTTGGCGCCCCAGGCGCAGATGCTGAGAAGAACATGAGGTTTGACAGTCCGCTCTACAAGGGATTGCGTGAGTGTGTCTCTATGCAGGAGAAGAGTTGACTGGTAGACATTGTCAAAGTATAGTTCGACCAGGGCATTGACCAAAGATGGGGCGATGCCTCGGTAGATATCATGGTTTGATGCGGCTTCGATGCTGAGAAATGCTGTTTGCACAACTGGGGCAAGATGACCTGACTGAGCCAAACGTGAAGTTGCATCTCCAGTTGCGGACTTTCTTGCCCCTCTGGTCGCTCTACTGTGAGTTCGATTGGTCTCGTACCGGCAGGTGTTGTTCAATCGTGAACATCGCTTACAACTGGGTCGCTCTCCTGAGCATCGTATCTGACGCCAGAATTAATAAGGCTCAGGCCATTTATCCCATCTTGTTTCTTCATACCTTTTGCTTTCTACAGACATCGCAAGCTTTGCTCGGACGTCCTGGTGCATTGGCCATCGCGGCATAAGATTGTGGGATTTCCCTTGATGCACGTCAGCATCAGATATCATCACCAAGGGAAAACGATAATCCGACGCCTGTAACTACAGGACGTCTTTACCGACCAACACCCCAAACTCAACTGAGATACCCCAGAACTAATGCAACGGACAAAGCTCACCCGATTCACCTTCTCTCGTAATTTAGGCTCTTTTTTCGTCTCATGGGCCGATTGGTGGTTGGCAATTATCCCGGCCCATTCCCCCAGGGCATCCCAGCGCCAAGAGCCCCTATGATTGAAGCGTCTACCAAACCAGCGGGGGATCGACGTGCGAATTGGGGGGCTCCCCCCGCAAACCAAACAAGCATAAACGGCTGTGATGCTAAGACGATGTACGACGCCGTTGGGGGACTTCTGCGCCGTCGGGCGTAGATGTACCGAGATAGCTATAAAATGCAAGCATTTCCATTCGGTTTTACATACTACAGAGCTTGTCAATTGGTCGTGCAAGTAAGAGAGTCGCCAATTGATTGCTACCATGACTCTTCTCTCGGTCCTAGCATTTGCTGCGCTCGCGAGTGCAAAGTGGATTGTCCCCGGCGCACGATGGTACGACACTAACGGAAACTTGTTCAACGCTCATGCAGGCGGTCTTTGCGTCGATAGGGAGAGTGGAAAGTTCTTCTGGTTCGGTGAACATAAAACTGAAGAGCAGGAGGAAGGCGGTGGTATCTCGGTCTACAGCTCCGATGACCTCGCTACGTGGAAGTCTCACGGTTTGGCTCTGAGTTTGTCTCCCAATCGACACTGGAGATTGTTACTGACGTGGTACAGAGCCTGAGGAGGGTCATGAGTTTGTTTCGCCAGAGAGTATCATCCAACGACCCAAGGTTCTCTACAGCGAAGAAACAGGAAAATACCACGTATGTCCCTCCCTCTCATCAAACTACCAAGCTAACCTCGTCTCAGATGTGGTGGCACGCCGACGACCGCAACTACAGCCTTTTGCTCCAAGGCCTCGCAACATCTGACAACATCGCCGGCCCCTACAAATTCCAACACGCCGTCTCCCCCCTCGGAAACTGGTCCCAGGATTTCGGCGCCTTCACCGACTACAAGACCGGCAAGTCGTACGCTCTCTACTCCAACGGTGACAAGGTCCAGGGCCGAGATGTATACGTCAGCGAGTTTAACAAGAACCTCACGGATGTAGAAAAGGTCACGTTTCGGTTTAATAAGTATGACTTTGAAGCGCCGACTATTATTCAGACGGAGAAGAGCTATTGGACGTTTATGAGTCACAAGACCGGATATCGACCTAACAGTGAGTCTTGATGGGAATGGGAGTAGGGTGAAGGCTAATCGGTGTAGATGTTGTGGCTATGAGGGCTGATAAACTCGAGGGCCCGTGGTCGCAGCCTTTCTTTGTCGCGCCGGCTTATACGAGGACGTTTAGTACGCAGAGTGGCTTCTCGTGGAGGATCAAGGGAACTAAGAAGACGACGTACCTTTACATGGCTGACCAGGTGAGTTGTCGTTATCTCTGGTGCAATTCGAAGCTGACATTTTGAAGTGGGATCTCCCGTCGATCTGGGAGAGTCGCAATGTCTGGCTCCCGATCGAGATTGACGAGGAGAATAAGAGTGTCAAGGTCGTTTGGCACGATGTCTACGACTTAAATGTGTAGGTCCGCTCACCGTCGACTTCTTCGTCTGTACTGACTGCTTGTAGCAAGACTGGTGAATGGAAGCCTATCAAGGGAAAGACTTATCCCTCCAAGAACGCCAAGTTTGCTGGGGACGCGCATCTCCAAGAAGCTGTGAGAAATTCCAACCAATAGCGTAAAGATTCTCTAATGACAGTGATTAGACATTTGGGACGGATCATGTCATCGCGACTGGCATCTACGGCAACGACAGCACAGCGACATTCACAGTCGACGGCCAAGGCGCTGATCAATGGGTGTCTTTCTACCACCAAAGTAAAAACCACCTCCACTTTATACACTGACAGTACACTTACACCCTCTAGACATTGACGATATGGGTTTCGGCGACCAGCCAATGGGTCAGCCTGACCGCATCAACGGTACCTGGGCGGTCCGACGAATCAGCAGCGTTGTCGTCAACGGCGATACGGACAAGGTGCACACCCTGTGGCAGAAGGATACTCACAAGGGGATTATTCTGTCAGCTCCTTTGTTGCTGCCCCTCAAGAAGGGCAAGAACACTATCACTGTCGGTGGCCTGAACAACGGGAAGGATGTCAAGGGTGCGGATCTGGATAGGATTGTGGTTTATCCTCCTGAGAAGAAGAAGGGAAAGAGGAGCTTCTTTGGCATCTTTTAGAAAATCTATTCTCAGAATTTAATGATATGAGGGAACTTGGTTGAGGCAATAAACCTGACCTTTAACCAACTGCTGAACTTCCTCTAAGATTCCGTCAACTGAAACGGCCACGTACTTCCTTGAGCTCACCATGGATGCGTACTATCACTTTGACTTTTCAGTTGAAGAGAAACGACATATATCTGTGAATGATTTAGCATATCCTACCATAAGAGAATACACTGCGTTCATCTACTATGAAAGAGGCACACTGACTCTGCCAAGAGACTCTAGCGCTGAATGCTTTGCTCTCCCACATCTTTGGATTGAGTAGTCGCCTCCAAGTTTCCAGCTAACCCAGAATGCTTTGTTTCAAAACCAACCAGACATCAGACGAACACTTAAATATCCATTGTTTGCCGTATGCCATGTTCAAAGCCATTCACAAAGGTCACTGACTCGCTAAGCTCTCACAAACAAAGCTCATCGTTCATCGCCATGAACATCAACAATGAATCACAGCCCAAACCATAGAACAGTTTCACAACCCTCATCATGCCATTATAAAATCTCCAATTTCTTGGAAACCAGGTGAGTTTTGCCAACTTTACCAACTTTTACTTCAAAAACAGCCCACCCGGTAAGAAGATCACCATCAACATGACGCCCTTTCCTTGGCCAACTGCTCTTCCGTCAAATGAACACATTCCTTCTCGAGTCCTTCCGTCTCTTTTGCTGATCGTTCCACTGGCTGTTTGCTTACCTTGCATTTGGCTTCTTGTCGATGATGTCTGGACACAGGTGTTCTGTACGCTCTTCACACTGAGATATCTCCGGTTATTCGGACATATTCTTGGATCGTGGATCTATCGTCCTGCAGAGGTAAAAGAAGATCCTTCGTTTTCGAGGAGTGATGTGACTGTTATTCTTCCAACTGTTGCCCCTCATGGCCCTGACTTTCGGGAGTGCGTGGAGAGTATCCTTGCGAATAACCCAGCGTGCATTCTTGTCGTCACAGTCGGTGCTGTTCTTCGAGAGGAATGCCAGGCTGTTCTCAGAAAACTAAGTATCGATGCCCCTCATATTCAGATTCTTGTCTCGGCGCTTCCTGAGCCGAGCAAGAGGCGACAAATCACTCATGCTATGCCAAGCGTCACTACACCCATTACTATCTTTGCAGACGACCATGTTTTCTGGCCGAGGAGGTTTATCCCTTCTGTTCTTGCGCCCTTTGAAGATCAGAGCGTCGGCATGGTAGCAACCAAGAAACGGGTTCGTCGAACAACACCTGGAGTTTGGACATGGCCTTCCATCGTCAACTTCATCGCGTGCAATTACCTGCAGCGTCATAACTGGGAACTCCGCGCTTCCAACGCCATCGATGGCGGAGTATTCGTAATATCAGGTCGGACAGCAGTGTACCGTACAGAATTCCTCAACGACACTGACCTCCTTCAGCGGTTCTGCCATGAAAAGTTCTGTTTTGGCCTTTTTGGTGGTGAGGGGCTGGGTCCCGACGATGATAACTTTTTGACGAGAGAAGGTATGAAGAAAGAGTGGCTTGTAAAGTTTCAGGACACAGAGGATGCGACGATCGAAACGACGCTTGGTGAGTGGCCCAAGTTTAAGGACCAGCTACTCCGCTGGGCACGCACGACCTTTCGCAGCAATCCAGTCATGCTTCGTGACCCGGCTTTTATCTCTCGGTATACATGGAGCTGCTTCATGGTGTATTGGACCAGCCTTGTCAACTTTGCTATACTCTGGGATACGCTGCTCATCACGACCTTTGTCCTCGCTGAGAAATTCGGTGGCGCTGAATTGGTGCTCTTCTTGATCTTTATGTTCTGGACAAAGGTTATTAAAATCATCCCACATTTTTTCCGGTATCCTTCTGATTTTCCACTCGTTGTTTGTCAGGTTGTGTTTGGGTATGTACACAGCTTCATCAAACTTTGGGCACTGGCTACGTTTTGGGATTGTGATTGGTCTGGGAGGAATCTGAACGAGGTTAATCCTGAGCATGTCGGGCTTGATACGTCGTTTTATGAAGTTTGATGGTCTTGCGAGGTTGCTTGAGGTGCGCTTTGCAGTTGACTTCTTGAGAGATATAAAATACAGTGCCTGAAATTGATGCTATCTAGCAGATGCTAATTACTCCCGCGAATTTGCCATGTTTCTACGTAAAGACTGGATTAGATGATGAGCTGAAAATTTATCTTTGGCTCCTCCGTCAATATCTGGTACACTGCCTGAAGTGAGTTATCGAAGAATGTCAAATGCCTATATTCAATATGTTTGCCCCGTATTCGCGCTTCAAAGAAACTTAAAAACAAACTTTTATTCCCACAGGATCTTGGTTGGACTACATATACTTTAGCGTTAGTAGTTCTCAAAGCTATGTTTCAGATCCATCGATGACTGAACAAGTCTTCATCTTGGTACTCCTACTTCTTAAAGGCGCCATTGGACATCTCATCCTCCAAGTCATAATAGACCTGAAACTCACAGTAGGCAATCTCAGGATCGCCCTCGACTTGAAAGTTGAAATCGGCCTCCTCATCCTCAATCAGAACTTTGGGCATGCCGTTCGCCGCAGCAGCCTCGGCGAGAAGCTGGACACGACAACTATTCTCCATGGACGTGTACAGCCACGCTGCCTCGTCCACTGTTTTCCCAACGGTCAGGATGCCGTGGTTGCGCAGGATACAGCCTTTTCCTTTGGGGCCCATGGCTGCTGCGATGCGGTCTCCCTCTTCGCTGCCCAGCACGACGCCGCCGTAGCTGTCGTAAACGCTATGCGCGTCGCCCCGGAACTTACACGCGTCTTGTGTAATCATCTCGAGACGCTTGCCGAACACAGACCACGCTTTGCCGTGAATGCTATGGCAGTGGCAAATAGCGTGCACATCACTCCTTGCTTTATGGATAGAGGCATGGATCAAAAACCCCGCTGTGTTGGGCGGTCTTGAGCGATTGCCCCCAATGACCTCTCCACTAAGATTGACGAGGATCATATCGCTAACCTTAAGCAGGCCAAAGTGTCGGCCCAGGGGGTTCGTCCAGAAAGCATCGGTGAATTCAGGGTCGCGCACGGAAATGTGGCCGCTCATGCCTTCGACGTAGCCTTGGCGGTGCCAGTGGCGAAAGGCGGCGGCCATGTGCTCGAGCTGCCATTGGCGCTGGGAGGAGAAGTCCGGGTGCGAGGGGATGCCGCTGAGGACGACATCGCCGTGGGACATTGCTTGTAGGGGGGTTTTGTCCTTGAGTTCATGGCCGTGGGTGGTTTTGGGGGCGATGGTGAGGGTGCCGCTTTGGGCTTGGATGGTGGTGGTGGTGGTTGAAGACATGGTACCAATTGTCTTGATGAGTTTGATATTGTCTCTTGTCGGTGTTCAATTCTCAGTTCTGTTGCTCTCTTTTATGTGTTTGTTATACTTGGTCTGTCATTGGCGTGCGCCCTCTAAATACCCCCTGCTAGTGATGTTGCGGGGAACCGCCTTGTTCAACCAGTGCTTATCATAAGCGGGACCGGGAACTCGACCCGGTTCTTTGAAAGAGGGCGGCCGGCGGCGCATATAAGATTAAGATCCTCCGAGGTCTGAACAAGACAAATTACATATGAAATGTCGTCGTCGGCCCGATCACGAACAAGATGGTCGGAAAGTTTATATCAAGGTTCTCATCCCGGTCTACAATGACTTCCCGGTTGTGCTCCTCCTTTCCCTCTTAGTCTTCCATATGGCACTATTTCCAAGGCGGACCAGTTCCGACACGAAACTATTGAGCGCGTGGATGCAGTCCATGTCATCATTTGTCAACCCTTCCATCGCCATATCCTGGAACAACGTTGTACAACTGGCCAAAAAGTCAAGATCGCTTCTAGCCCGCTGATCTAGAGGATGGATCAGAATGTTCATGAATAGCGCCATGGCCGCTATGGGAGGGTAGAAGGCAATGTGACTGTACATGTTAGCACAGGGCGAGTGAATGAGACGCATTTCATATACCCAAACATATTCTCCTGGAGGATATCCGTATGAGACTTGAAGATCTGAAGGGTTGTGCGACTCGCCTCCAGAGAGATATCACTGCTTGAGTGATAGACGCTGTGTAGATCATCCGGGAGATTGTCATCGACGGCATATATTGCGCCGCATCTTCGAACAGCCGTGTGAATCACTGTGTTTATGTAGTTGTACTCGAGCTGGAGGTGAATACATCTTGTCCTTTGTGGAGACGACATTTGCGGGCCGAACAGCGGTTGGTCTGGAGGCATTGACAGCTTTGGCCTGTAATCAACGGGGATATTCGAGCGCCATGACTCAAGATCGAGGTCTAGTTGGCGAACTTGACAGAGGATGGTGCCATCTGATAGGCTCGAATTGTGGAGGGAGCAGAAAACCAGACATAAACTTTCTTTGAGTAGGGAGAGGTGTAAGTCTTGTGGAAAACAGACACTATCACCCGGGGAAAAGACCTCACCCTGAGCAGTTCCGGTCGGCCGGTCATATATCCTAGCCCAGTCATTCGGCAGCGTCAAGTCACAGTAGTCTCTGGTGATGGAAGGGGGTCTACCAGATCGCATGGCTATGTCCTTATCAGAGATGTAGCATAGCCAGAAGAGGTTCCGGAGATGGCGCTGATCTGCCGCACCTTCTGATCCGCTTGATGTAAGTGGATGCAAAATATGGCCTTTAAGATCATATACAATACGGCAAGCATGGGGATGCAAGGTGGCTGCGGCCTCCCACTGCCCTGAGAGTAGGTGGCTGATTTGCTGTTCCATGCGTCAGAGTTGGGAAAAACAGGATTGGGTAGAAATTCAACTTACCAGCATGAGAACTGTTTGTAGAGTTTCCAACGTACTATGACTGATGACTTGAGATAAATAGCCTTGCGATGCGCGCACATAGAAATCACCGTCATGAGGCTCGACACCCGCAGTCCTCAGTCGTGAAGCCATGGCCATGAACGCTAGAATACACGCTTGTTGTGAAGCTTTCTCCTCGGAAGAAGGACCTTGAGAATCAGCATAAGCTCGTGTCAAAATATCTTCAATCAGCACCGGGTCGATAACAGGGTATACAAGTCGCCATGGCGAGCTGAAGTATGACCTCAGAGACTCCTCCACCGTTTTTCTGTCGAGAAAGTTGAAAAGCGCGGGAGAAGTGCTGGGATTGCCTGCTTGTGAGCCAAAGAGACGGAAGCCATTCAAAAAGACACTTTCGCCTGTCTTGGAAGACATCCAGTCACGGCCTTTAGGGAAGTTGATGGGTATGCCCTTGAAGTACCAATGTTGCCCGAGACATGTCCAGAGCGTTGCGTTAGTAGCCTTACCAGAACTCGCACTTTCTTGTTGTGAGTATGGAGTGACACAGAAAGAAGGGGCATCAGACTGCGTTCCCAAGAATGATTGTGGAGACGTCAAAGTGACACTTGGAGTAGATGCAGAGACGGCTGAAGATCTAATCTCAGAGCGCATCTGCAGAAGAGCTGCTTCAAGCTCCGTAACGCGACGCTCCAGCGCCTGAACGTGGTTCGAGAGTGCCGCGCTGTAATGTATTAGTGGTTTGACTTTATCAGTAGCAATACTGCGGACTTACCTCACGTCGGATTTCCTCTGGGACTCCCTCTTCACAGTACACTCGAGGTCATGATGCGCACACCATTCACAGGCTATCTCTGGATCTGGTTTGATGCATTGGATCTAGTCACCTTGGTTAGCTTGACTAGGGATGCTATAACGGTGCATCATACCTTGCGCTTGAAACAAACGTCGCAGGCTCGCTTTGGAGGCATTGGGTGGTCTAGATGATTGACAACGTCCATCGGAGAATCGGACTCCGTGGTACCTTTAAAGGCTCACCTCACAGCGAAGCACACTAAGCCTGTAATATCGCAAGTGCTGTAGCTCCTCGCCGTTTATTGGTAGACTTTTAGTATGATGGAGTCACGGAGTCCGTACGCCGCTGACATGACTTTGATAGTGGGGTTCATTGAGATTCCTGCATGGAATGATCGTCTTTATGTGGATAAACTAACTGAATACCTAGAAACGCAATGCCCAAACATCGCCGAGTCGCTGATTATCCTCCCCAAGACCCCCATGAACAATCACAACATCCTCCCCGTCCTCATCCCTTGCAACATCAGCGTCAAACCAACCTCTAGCAACAGGTCCATCTTCCCCAATCTCCACTTTCTGCCAAACATTCTCCCCAATGTCAAAAGCCCAAACATCGGACAGCATCTTTCCAGCCCCAGCATGGCCTAGAGCGCTTGGGTCTCTCTCACCAAACATGGTAATCAAGAAGTTCTTTCCCTGAATGGTAACTGACACAAGAGTTGCTACACTTCTCGCCTCAGGGCCTTCAACACCATCGGGTTTGTAAGTCACCGTAGACCATGTGCCAGCCTGAATGTTATATATGTCCAAGGCGCCGCCCTGTTCTGTCTTTCCATCAAAGCCGTTCATACGGTAGAGATTGCCATCGTGAAATGCGATGGAAGAGCCACCGCGCGCAGGACCTGGTGCAGAAGGCAGCTCGGACCATGCCCGTTTCGTCACGTCAAAAACCCAAAGGTCGTTGAGTCGATTCTGCTCTGGACATCCAGAATGGAGGTAAAGCTGGTAAACTCCATCCGAGGTGATGCAATGGTAGCTTCTACCGTCCGGGAATGGCGCAGAGGAATCTGCAGGATCGATAGTGTCCCACGTATTGTCAATTGTATTGTACCGCCAGATAGCGCCTTTCTCTTCAATGGGCTTCATCTCAAGACCACCACGTCCGGAGAAGAAAAATATGCTGCTTCCGATGGTGGTGCTCGAGCTGCCGACTCGAGGTGAGGGGGCTTTGGCGGGAGCCATAAGTGTCTGGGCACCATGGTCTGTGAAGCTTAGCAAGGCTTAGGTAGTGGCTGGCTGTTAACATACCCTGAGTATCAAGACTGATAACATCGACTCTATTATCAACTGGTTCACGTGGGAGTAACTCGCCGCCAAAGATGTAAATCTTTTGTCCAACGCTAGATACAGCTTGAGAGGAACGGTAGAGGCGCTTGCTGGAAGTGATGCTAGACCAGGTGGCACTTGGAAGCCTGGTAGAAGTCATGTTGAATATTGAAGGGCACTGAGGTACAAAACGAAAGATAATTGAGGGTGTGAAATCCGCCTGAGTGACACGACGGAAGCTCTCTATTTATGCTGTCTTGGGCACCTTGCAGGTACTAAGTATCAAGCTGTTCGGAGATAGCCAATCAGCTTCCAATCGTACTATGATCTATAGTTATGATACGTATCGGAGAAAGCGGTCCGCTTAGGTAATGGATCCTTTAGACCAACCATTATGGGAGCACTACTCACACAATTCCGAATAGACCGTATAATATCATCTCATGAATATTTACATGCTCTAGTACAGTATTATGTGAGTCCTGTCAGCTCTTCCCGCTTCAGCGGCCATCAATACTGTCCCAACTTCCTCGCCATTCCGTCTCCATAGGCAGGCTGAGCTAATGACTTTGTACCCGTCAAGATATGGCCGCAAAACAATAGGCACTTGCAGCCCGCGCAAGATCCATACTTCATCTCCATCGGTGATTGAAATCAGAGCACTGCCAATCCATCCTTGTTGGCTATAGAGTCCCGCAAAAGGCCAATCCCTCGAATCAACCCGTACTTTTGTGACGAATGTTCCATAAACCTTCAGGATGTGTGCTTGCGTCCCATCGGTCATGTTTCTGACAATCTGAAAAGTCGGCTCAGGAGGTTTATGGGGTATGGAGCTCATCTGATGGAAGTTCCTGTTCCCGAAATGGTTATTTGGAGTATCCGAGGCTTCAGTGCTACTCCAATCAACGACCCATGAAGGCACATCTAGATTCCTAGATCGAACTAATGTCGCCGCTTGGACTAGAATACGAAGGCTATCTTCCTTCTCTATGATTGCTTTGGTGGTCATTGTCATGACCTGGGCTGCACTTATGTCGTGCGAATAGTCAGGTGAGATCTGATACTCTGGCGAAGCTAATCCAAGAATAGCGTATACTCGATCACGATCATCAGAAGACTTGCAAGACCGAGAATGTGATAGAAGAACCTTTATATCCATGCTGCCGCTCCAGCGGATCTTCATTTTCAAGGCCATGCCCACGTGATCGACTTGACGGTTGAGGTCTTTCCCGTGAACAATGTCAAGAATGCGGCAAAACTGACGATCCTCAGGACAGCCTACAGAGAGGTTTCGAAGCGACAGAAAATTATCCCGATTTGTCAGGAAGTATCTGTGTGTTCCGCAAAAGGCTTGCATGGTTCTCCAGCACCGTTCCCACGAAACAAAATGTTTGCCGAACATGAAGGTGACCTGACTGGATACCAGGAATTCCTGGCAGATCCAAGCTCGGTTCCACCATGGGCTGGTCAGAACATCGTAGAATGCAATCCACCCATTCACAAACTTCTCCATGTACACGCTGTCCCAGAGATGGTCACATATACGAAGCCATTGCTCTTTGTGACCAAGGCACTCCGAGTCGGATATGTCGGACATTGTGTCACTTTCTCGGGTAAGGTCTTCTTTTTCAGCCTCGTCATCAGTATCTAATTCGTCTTTTGTGCCGTATTGGAATGGTCCATCGCCTTCTTGAGAAGGAACGGCGTCGCACAGGTCGATCAACCATTTCAGCCCTCTCCCGCTGGTCTTTGTCGTTGATAAGCAAGCCAAGGTCCGTTCCGCCCCTTGATAAATCTCTCTCATGAAGCCGACCTGGTGTGATCTCTCTTTTAAATCGTGCTGATTGATGCATAACTGATCAATCCAGAGTCGGAGAGGGGTTTGCCTGGATGATTGAATCCAATATCGGCGAGCGAGTACCAGTGCATGATGTAGATTCGCAAAGATGCTACATTTTACCCCATTCACCAGGATGTCCTTTGTGTCTGTCGGATCTCCTGCGCAATAGGATAAAGCCAAATATTGTTTGCGTGCATCGGCCAACAACGTCGCAGGCAGTAACTTGCACTCGAGTATACCGCCTCCAGTTTCTGTACAAAGCTCGATAAGTCGAATTTCCTGCTTGTTTGCATTGAGACTCTTGTATAGATTGGCTGAGTAGAACGTCGGATTCTCTGGAGTTTTGAAGATATCAAGCCCTGGTGCTGGGCTGCGGGCCGACCCCGCCTTTGTCGCACTGCTTGTCGCCATTGCGAAGAAACCCGATTCTCAGAAAGTTACCCGGGGCAAGGCGAAGGTCAGGATTCAAATTAACCGATAAGGAAATTCAATGGTCGATTGTATTTAAATTCTCAACGAGGATAGTGTCTTTTTGCAGGCCATGCCTAGGAGTTACTAATCCGCCTTTTAATATGCCTTACAGCCTAATGCTGACATGGTGGGCAGGCTGAAAGCGAGAATGCATGGCATCTGATTGGCGACGCTAATTACTCAAGTTAGGTATCGAAAGTTCTTGCTCTGCTCGTCCTCATCTGCAGAGTCCACCTCAGCGCCATCGTCCAAAGATCCATAGAGCTTCTCGTTACGCTTATTCTCCCTCTCCAGAGCGAAATGCATGAACAACGCCAGAATGACAATGGCACCGCTCATACCACAGCCGATCGCGCAACCTTTGACAAAAAATGGTCTACCTGATGTTAGCTATAATCCAAGCACAAAGGATGTCTGCAACTTACCCATCTTCCTTTGGAAACATGTAGCTGCTGAGGAGAGACGAGCATTGCCCAATTACCAACGTGATGGCAAGGCCTGCGCCCCTCTTCGAATCCCGTCCCTGGTTATTGAGCAACCAAGTAATATTGATACACAATGCCGGAAAGATTCCACAAGCTGCGAGCCATACTCCAGCATATCTGGGTCCTGGACGATGGATATCTTGAACGCCAGCAAGAAGGCCATAACCCACCGTGGCTATAGCAGCAAAGCCAGCTACAATAAATCCACGATTGCCCCATCTATCAGACAGAAATGCAGTTCCGATGCAGAGCAGGAACGCCGCAAAATAGGCTGGGGCTGTGAGTCTTTGAGCATTGATGGAACTGTAGCCCATAGCCTTCACGATCGTGGGAAGGAAGTTGGACAGAGCTGCGAAAGAAAAGTTGCAGCAGAAGTGAATTATGGAGTGAACGTAATTCTTGTAGTCGAGTATTCCAGCGATTATTTGTCTCCAGTTGACCTTCTTCTTGGCGCCATCGCGACCTTGGACGCGCTGGACGGCGAAGTGTCGCTCTTCCTCTGTGAGAAACTTGGCTGTTGCGGGGGAGTCGATGAGGAAGAAGAACACAACTGGGGCGAAAGCGATAGTGGGTGCGCCCTCTAAATACAATCAGTATATGTCAGGCTGAGGAATGGCGGTCATACCTATGATGAACAACAGTCTCCATGGGGCTAAAGACCCTTTGATATGGGTGATACCGTACGCCAAGCTTGACGCAAAGGTGTTTGCAAGAGGCGACATGCCCAACAGGATAGACATCCGGAGACCCAATTCCCTTCGCTTGTATAAACAAGATAAGAAGAATGGCGCGCCAGCACCAAAGGTAGCTTCAAAGATACCAAGAAAGATCCGTGTGACTATCAACTGGGTCATGCTGTGCACTGCCCCAGAACACATCGCAGCCGTGCCCCAACTTCGCCTCTGTTAGCTGTAAACATTACTAATAAGCTACAAAACTTACCAAACGCAAAGAATAGAAACATAGATATGAGCAGGAAATATCTTCCAAAGCATAGTCGTCCACTCAAACAAGATGTACGCGATATAAAACGAGTTGAGAACCCACGACCAGTCATCGGAGCTTAAGTTCAGGGCTTCTTGTGCGCCGGCGGTCTTGGCGTTGCCGATGTTACCGCGGTCGAGGTACGACAGGACATAGAGGCAGCAGACGACGGGCATGACGCGACGGTCAAACTAGATTTTCGTCTGAGTCGAAGCCTTGATGATGAGGATTTGGGGACTTACGGCGCGTCTGATTCTTCGGTCCATGTCTGGTGTTGAGATGAGAGGTTGCTCGCCTGTCGAACCCCTAATGTTGTCTGTTGCCTCTGTGCTGGTCTTGTCTGGATCCATGATGTAAACAAAGCTGTTGTACGACAAATACCGACAAGTCTTATCAACGCCGGTCCTGTGCAGCTGTGTCTTAAGATCGATTTCTTTGGTGTTTGCTTAGATATAGATTGTAGAACGAAGGTGTAAAGAATGATGGAGAAAAGACACGGTAATTAACGAGGCTTGCCCTGGTACCTTGATGTCGATCATTGGCTGTGGATATCTCCGCAAGGGATCGGCAGTTGGAAATGTGGAGATTCGGACGGCCCGAGCGGGCGTTCATGCTCAATGCCGCTTTGTAAAGCTGCGTTTATTCCGTCACACTCATTTACTATAGCTTTTATAGGTGGTATTCATGGGTGAAATCGGCATCTATATCCATACTTGACAGTCTCGGAGGCTTCGGGAAGCTACTTCGCTTTTTCTTTTGCTGCTGGCTACAAGTACAAGGTTTTGCAACATCGCGACTCTTTATTAGGCTGCACCTTTTTCCTTACCCTGTATCACAATACGCTCTGGCCGTTCTGATTAGCGCCATAATATTAATTAACTCTTAGTGATTGTCTAGGACACTTTGCATGAATCCACGAAAATTGTCATATTTTATCTTCTAATTAATATATAGCACGAACCTTAATGATCTATCTTTCTCATGCTCGGATCCAGCTCTAGGGTGTGCGGCTCTCATCCAACATGGAAGCTTGTGTCCGTCACAGAACGAACAAGGCCCGAAGCGTCACTAATAAATCAACGCATCATCAGGCGAACGAAGCTATCACCAGCATCTTAATAATATTTCCCGCATGTTTTGTGTCAATGTATATCCATCACCCTCCGTTAGGCATTAGCCAGAACCTCCCCGGCATGAGCTCACCAATGGCTGTATGAATGAAAGTTGTCTCGTGCTCCGCCTACACAGCCTTCCGAGGACAAACAATATGCGCCTTCTCTTCCTGATGCTTCCAGAAATCATCCCAGTTCTGAAACTCGTCAATGTCGGTGTCAGACTCGTGATCGAAAGGACAAAAGAATTGCCGCGTTGTCCGCCACAGCACATCGCAAACCGGGCATCTCATTACATCAGAGTTTCCGTCAATCTCTGAAACTTTAGTTCCAGTCACAGCCTTGAAATGCGCATGCATCAATGCCGCCCTCAATTGACTTGCCAATTCCTCTAAAGCTTCTTCTTGTTCAGAAAGTCCCAGAGTCGCCATCATTGCATCCCACGCCCTCTCCATCATCAGGTCCCATATATCTTCCTCATGCGCCAAGTGCGTTTTGTAGCACTCCACCATCATCAACGTGTCAACAAGTCGGGCAGGTATCTCCCCACTGTCTTGCACTTGGTCTGGGGAGCTGCTGAGAAGTTCTGACATCTTTGGACCAAGTTTCGTTTTAGTGTTCGGACAGAAGTGGAGTTGAAGCTCTTGTCTTGCTTGCTCCGACAGTTTGAATAGACCCTGACCGTCCTGAGATTCCATAGCAACCCGCCAATTGAGAAGGTTATACGAATCATTTCGATGTGATGAAGGGACGGATTCGCTCAGACCCTGCACCTCCTCATTGGCCCAATCCAAATTCACGTTACGGGACCGAGTTGTAGTAGGTTGAGAAGGACTACACCGAAGTCCACCCGCAAAAGGCGACCCTGGATATGGCGACGTAGACGGAGGCTCAGAGGAAATCTCACTGAGAGGTAGTTGAGGAATATGAGTAGCCCTCATTGCCTCCGTGTCACCTGGAGCTCTGTAAGTTGGGAACTCGAGACCGCCAGGTAGGTTTTCTTTTCGTTGCCGAGACCGGAGAGGAAGGCTCAATAGCCGGTGGGCGAAGCTTGGGATCAATGATTTCGCTGTCTTCACGACAGAAGAACGCCGAGAAAATGAATCTCTTTGAAGAACGCCTGCGACGCGAAGCCTTTGATTTGTACCAATTTTGTGAGAACCGCGGTCTTTGGCTTTAGACAAAGGTGTGAAACTCGGTTTGTGCTGTGAAGTAGAACCCCGGCGTTCCCGAGATCTCCGCTTACGGAGTACCTGGCGGGTTAAGTACCTATGCCGTAGACTCTTGGTGGCATGACGGCTATAATCAGACCCTTGTGGCCCTACTGGTTTTGGAGTGGTTATGCATTCGGAGATTTGAGTATAAGGTAGATGCCTAGACGCATCACTATCACCTTCAGAAGGGCGGCCACTATGTTCTTTGTAATTAATAGCTGCGCGACGTTGAAAACTACCCCTGATCGAACGCTGCATAATCTGTCCGTGCGGTGCTGTGGTTGATTCACAGTGAAGAGTCATGGGAGCTGATAGTGGAAAAGTGTTCGCAGATCCAAAAGATCGGCTGCTAGTGGGAGGTTCATACGCACTCAAAGGCATTCCGAGGTTCTGGCGGGCACTACAGTTATAACCAACCGGTAAGCCAGAAGATGGATGCTCATCATCATCGACATTATTGAGAAGCTCTTCGATGCATATCTCGTCGAATTTGGCTTTGTAATGGTTCATCTTCTGCTCTTCCACAGTCTGGGTAGGCTGATTCTCAGTCTCAGAGATGGCCACGAAGCTTGTCCACTTGCTTGTGATGGAGTATGACGTGCCGATATTATCTGAATTTGCTTTTGCGACTTCTGTTTCGCTTGCCCCACGCTTGATCTGATCTTGGAGATCCAGAAGAACAGACTTTGCCACTAGTCTATGTATTGTACCGTCACTGCCTGATGCTCTCTCGATGGGCAGTTCGTACGTGTTCTTCTTGGCACCGGGAGTTGTTGTGTTTATGGTAACAGCTTTGGGGAGCTCTGCGCCGTGACGAAGGTCGATCAAGAAGGAAATAGACGCGAAGCCGAAAGGATGGAGAGATGAAATAGGAAAAGGGGCTTGGATGTATGGTGTCTTGCCACTATCCAAGGCGTCTTCCTTTCCTAGCTTGTGGTCTACGAGGCTCTTTCTTTCAAAATCACTGCCGAGATCGATGTCGCAGCTCCAGCTGTTCGGTTCCAGAGCAGACTTCAACAATCTGTTCAACCGATTGTGCCAGCGTGGTGTCTGCCAAGGATGAACTACATCGCTGTAGCCACCACCACATTCCGCGATACTCTCGACCAGACGATGAGGAACTTCATCTCCAATACCCAGGGCAAAGAAACGAACTTTGTCTCCGAGTAACTGCCGCTTCTTCCAGATGAACTGGATTGAATCCTCCGGCTCTAGTTCACCATCTGTGAGAATGATGATCTGCGTGGACTCTCTCTCTTGTACCCGCCGCTTTACTACAGCTTCCAAGGCTCGAAGTAGATCTGTACCGCCCATATCAGCCTCGATCTGGGAGACATATTTCTTGGCTTCTCTGATGTTGGCTTCGGTGTGAGGCTGGGAGGTTTCCCATAGACCCATGGTTGCTGATCCCCAGGAAATGATGTTGAAGATGCACGTCGATGGTATTCCCGACAGAGCAAGGTGCATTGCTTCGCGCATCACATCGATCTTTCGTCCCCCGGGTTGACCTCCTTCATATGCTTGCGGTCCATTTGAACATTCCATAGATCCAGATTGATCAAGAAGGAACAGGATCTCGCCAGTGAATGACTGTGGAATGACGGCATTCCGGAAAAGGCCGTCTGGCCGGATGTTTACCATCATGGCAGCGAAACCCTTGTCATCTGCAGGACAGGCGATGGCTCGAGACCTGATATGATGGCCGTCATTCATCTGAATGACAAACACAAAGTCTTTTCTCAGAACGGGTGGCTTTGACTCATGGTGCCAGACATAGTAGGTTCTAGGCGCAGCATCCTTTTCCAGCAAGTTGGAGTATTCGACAGGCTTGGAACCATGAAACCAAAGGGTGTGACCCGACTCCTCTTCACATCCCTCTTCATTGACCTTGCCATCATCCATGACCTTGATCCATATATCAAGCCTCTCCTCTGGCACTTCCGACGCTGGCTCCCACTTGATGGGTGACTTGCTGTATCTCGGAGCGATAGACATTGGAATAGTCAAAGCGATGCCCTCGGTCGCTTGTGTCTCCATCATGACGACCTTCAGCTCTTGAACGTACGCGATCTTAATCTCCACGGTTGTATTGGCTGGGATGTTTCCAAGAGACGTCTCAAAGATCTCAGGAGTATGTTCCTCCAGCAGAGCTGGAGCTGCCACTTTGTCGCGGACTGCTTCTTCGAATTCCTTTCGTGCTTGCACTTTGGGTTTGACAACACCTCTGACACGGCGTTCATCGCCAATAGTACATTCGAAGGATGTGATGACAGCGCCGTCGTAGAGAGGGAATACGTGTTTCGCAGTGTCGATTATGACATCCGACGAATTTTGAAACTTCTGTATCAGCTCTATATGAGCGACTATACCGTCCACAGTCGCCGTCAAAGAAACACTAAGAATTGGTAGACATAGTGTCACCCCAGGCACTTTCGCCGCCGCAGTTTCTACCTTAGGCCTGGGGTACGGTAATCTCGAGTAGGGGCTGTACTCATCTTCAATGCTACGGGGATCTTTGTTCGGAGTGAAACCGATATCTCCGTATGGCTCATTATGAGGTGTCACTTTTGCTATCCAGTGAGGAAATCTATCGAGGCCATGATTTCTAACTTTTATCTTGGGCTTTTTCGACCGGGATATGGGCGTATCGTCGCCCCAGCCTCCCTCCGGCATGGCCAGCATGTTGCCCGGGGCTGAGAATATGACACCCGAGTTGAGTCGATGGGTGGAGATGTGACGGCTAGCCATTTTGATGTTGAGTCACTGCTGTAGAGTCGGTAGTGTGGCAGCAAAATTTGAAGCGCAGATGTTTTAGTGTGATAGAAGGACGAGGAGTTCTGTTCAGCCGTTCTTATCACTACAACAGCACTGCTTACTCTGTGCGTGAGGCATCGCCGCCAAGCATGTGACTAAGGAGTTTCAACCCCCATGCCTCGCAGTGCTTGCCTGAGTAAGACGGATGTAACACTGTGTAAGTGGCTTGCAGATAATCACTCGAGGGTGCATGAGGTCAGGCGCTGGGAGCAAAAGTATTCGATCCCCTTATTATGTTGTGCTTTAAATTCCACTAATGGAACGCATATTCAACACGAAGAGTATTTGTTCGTCATCAAAGCTTATATCCGTCTCGCTTTCAATCTGATCTCCCCGATCTGGATACATGTGGTACCAATGTAGGGCCTCGTGATAGTGTGATGAACGTGCATATTGCAACCATGATGGAGGGGTAGGTGGTCTGACGAGCGGGGTTGCTGTCGATCATGATATGGGATGCTTGTAATCAGCCATGCCGATGACTACAGACTCAGTGAGGAGGGGGTATGTATCATGGTTATCTATAAACAGGTGTCATTGTAGGTCTATTCCTAACATCGTTTACTGAGAACGGGGTGTTCAGTTACACTTGGGAAAAGAAGAAAGAGAAAACCAGTTCTAATACTGTCCCGCCAAAGAGCCAATACCATACGCACTACATGACACCTCCATAATAAGGCCTGCTAAAACATGGAGTGTGTCGCTGCCTAACGTGACCGCCAGAATCAGCCGCAGCAGCACTGCCGCTGGTAAGGCCTTTTTTTGTGCCAGCCTGATTTTCTTCTTTTGTGTTCACAGAGCGTTCTTCTCAAAGAACCCCCGACATCACCTCCGACATCCTAGGACATTGAAATCATGAACCCACTACATTCAAGAAGATTGGAGAATGAAGATGCGAAGAAAGTCTTCGACGGCCTGGAGAAGGAAATTACCAGTTTCTCAACCCGGATTTTCTCTCATGCGCTACCTGTCGATAGCTCTCAGGCAACTTTCATAGTCAGTGAGAGGGTTATAACGAGAAACATCGGGTCTGATTCGTTTCCCGAGGAAGTAGTTATCTGCCCGCAGGCTCGTCTCCATGAATCTACGATAGAGGAGCCACAGGTCTTGAAGTATCGATGCTGTTGTGTTGACGAACCGCATTCGATTGACTTGTCCTATAAGCGTAAGTTACACCAGTATAACCGTCTCTGAGTATAAAGGCTGATTTAGAAATAGTCCAAAAAGGCAAGAGCTTCCTCAGAGAGGAACTACATCCTACTGGCCTGCGCAAATGGTTCATCGTGACACGGAAGCTAGAAACGCTACAACATGTCCTCTTGAACCTATCGGAAGTATCGCCAATATGTATAACACCGCTTCTTGAAAGCTGTTAGCTGTCTAGCTGATTATACATAGACTCTAAAGAGATTGAAGCTTTATCAAAGCACATTGCTTCGCAGGGAGTATCTTCTGAGCGAGGCGTTGCCACGGGAGCAAAGTCCAGGCCGGTGGAAATGATACAGAAGTAGGTTATTGCCGGGTTTGGCTTCAGAGCATTCGAACTGTTCTTGGAAACTGACCTACTCAAGCGACTGGGGGTTCCCTTCTGCGAAAATAGTGAAAGCTGTTCTCCACTCGTCCAACACCGTAATATTGCTTCCCAAGCCGTCAACTGTCGAGCTAAAACACTTTGGCGTACTACAGTCTCCCTACACGGCGAACTATGTAGGGCAACGGCTTCTAACGAGCTTATTGCCTCAGCCCTACTTCTGTGTTCTTTCAAAAGCATCTTGCTCGGGCGAGGAAGGCTGGGAAGTACGAGGTCAGTCTGACTGCAATAAGCAGAGTAGTGGTTTGGTGCTGCTACTAACAAACCCTATTGCAGTTAACTTGGATACACAAATATTTCACGAAACAAACCCTCTTGGTAGACTTGTTGTCACTCTTCAGAACACGATAGTACCTCAAGCCATTGCTCAAGGACAGCAGAGACCAGAGGGTGATGTTCACTTTTACTTCGATCTACGTGATGGTCAGTCGATCGAACCGTATTGGGCATTTTCTGAAAACTGATTGTCGCACTGATGATAGATGCACAGCTATTCGCCGCGTATCTCCAAGCTGCTCAGGACAGACTGCGTGATATGTTTATCCGTGGTCCGATGGCGAACGAGCAAATGGTGGATTCACGGGTGTTTGATGCTGATCACATTCTACGCGCCCAGGCCGGTGATAGGAAGGAGTTTCCAATACCCGCCAAAGATGACACACAAGCGAAACTAACATTAAGCCTGGTAGCACCACAGGAAGATGGGGAGCAGAGGTGCAGGGTAATTGTGTCACGAGAGGCATACGCTGATGCTATTTGTATCGACCGTAGGGAGTTTCCCATCGTGCTTTACATATGTGCCTCAAGGCTGACAGAGTGAAAGTCAAGAACACAGCGCCCCAGATATCTCAAAGAGGCCTCCTGAAGTCTCTGCAAGACATCGAAATATGGATAAGTGATTACGATGTGAACGGGAATTCTGTTGTGTCCCAGATGAGCTGGAGAGAACTCACGCAACGAGGGACCAAACCTCAAAGCTTGAAAGCAACATTCATCAAGAGGTAGGAATCTTCCAGGAGGTGCCGACAGATAACTTACACTGGAAGCGATAACGAGCGCACGGCCGGCGATTGGCTCGACGAGGTGGATGACTTGATCAGGGTTATGCGAGGCGACAGAAAGGATCCCTACGAACGGGTCAAGATTGCCATCATCGACTCTGGCCTTCATGATAGCGAGAGACCTCATTACCAAGCCGAGTATAAAGACTTTACCGGTGTTTCTACGAATGACTCGTGGCACGGGACGTGCTGTGCTGGGATAATTCAGGGAATATATGAGGAAGCTAGGCTTTGTATCGCAAGGGTCTTTGAGAGGGATCACGCTGATGAGATTGAAGGGCCTCTCCGAATGGCCAGAGTTTGTGTCCAATACCTGTGAAGTTGCAGGGTATACTGACTGTTCAATCAGGCTATCCACTGGGCTATTGAGCCACCTTGTTCCGTCGACATCATTAGTATCTCCGCTGGTTTCCGCAACTACTCCAAAGAACTAGATGAAGCAGTGACCAGAGCCAAAGCCGCTGGTGTCCTTGTTATCGCCGCAGCGTCTAATTGGCAGAACACAAACACAGTTGCATTCCCAGCTCGGCATAATCTCAGTACCATGTGCATTTACTCGACCAACACGGGCAATCAGAGCTCAAGCTTCAATCCAGAACCTCGTGCAGATACACAAAACTTTGCTATGATAGGTGAGGGATTTCAGCATCCGGATCAAAGGAGAAATGAGCGCATGAGCGGAACTTCAAGTAAGGACCCTATGTCATGAGGCGTATATCTGCTAATTGTGTACAGTGGCGACAGCTGTTGCGGCGGGACTTGCTGCCAGGATAGTAGACTTCTCACGACAGAAGGATAATAAGGCGTCTATCTTTAGAGCACAAGATGTAGGCAAGCTGCCTGGTATGTTGTCAATTTTCAGCGCTATGTCAAAGCCAGCTGGAAATCTCAGATATATCTCACCACTCGAGTTGTTACCCTTGAGGCGTGGGGTGAGCCGGGGGGTGAGCCGGGAGGCGGATAGACAGCGTGTAAGGGAGGTTCTGTCACAAGCTATGGAAAGGGCGAATTAGATAAGATTTCATGGTACATAATAACAGATATTATCACAACATTCAGTCTAGTTGCTCTTGTTCTCATCTAAAATTACAACTTCGTCAAGCAAATCATCCTCGACAATCATGAAGCCTTCCAAGCCCTCGTCTCGCAATACGCTCTCAACATTTAGCTCACTCTCATTCCCTTCTGCAAAAGTAGCTCTCCTGGTATACGGATCCACTGACCAGTCTTTCATCAGCAAGCCTTTGTGGATCTTGGCGAGGCGGATAGCCCAGATGAAGTCCTCGGGATGCTCTCCAGAAACTCGCTGGGAGCCGATGCGTTGGTTGGTAGCGGTGGCTCTCATTGTAGCAACCAGCGGAAGATCACTATAAATCATCAGTATTAGCTGAGATTTATTATGAGAAGTGAGACTCACAGCTCTGGGCCAATGTCAGCTGCAATGTTGGTCTCCTCCTGCGCTTCCCGCTTCCCCGCACGGGCGACTTTAATGCCTGTGATCATAAACATGGACCAAGAAACCTTTCCCTTGACGTAAGCTTGTAACTTCTCTTGCTCCAGACAATCCTCGATATACCCCTTCGTAGGCTGCACTATATACGTATCCAACCGATCATACGCCTCATGGCTTTCTACAGTCTTCATGAAGGCAAACTGCAGACTCGCCTTGGCCGTGACGCCCGTAGCTGCGAGTATCGGCGCGCCCGCTGCGAGGTTAGTGCCCGGAGATCTCAATCTGGTATCATCCCATGTGAAGTTGAGAGTAGTGTTGCAAAAGACGCGCATGCGTGAGGGGAAGGGGAGGATTGAGCCAGGGTTGAGAGGAAAGTCGAGGGTTTTGAGGTTGGAGATGAAGTGGCCTAGACAGAGAGGGGCAGTGGAATCATCGCCATCGCCGCGGAGGATAGTGTCCTCTGAGGCTGGGGGATAATCGGTTTGACGGAGCTTGAACCAGACTTTTTCCATTTTTTCTGTTGTCAAGATGTAAGAGGCGAGATGGTTGATCCCGTTAGCAGCCTGGTTATAGAGCTGGGTGAATGCAATTGTGAGGCCTCTTGGACAACAAGGCTGTGCTGGCTGCGAGAACAGTTAATTCTGTCGCCAATTGGCTATCAATATGCACCTGGGTCAGGTCAATCTTGTGGCAGTTGGTGTGACACGGCATATATCGCCACTTGAATCCCCAAACACTCCCCAGGTTGGACCTCAAGTTCTACTTGTTATCTGGCTTGAGATGGAGAGTATTGATGATTGCCATCCCAGTACCGCATTTGAACATGATCCGACACTGTTCATCTTACTGCACGTAAGCTGCATTATGACTCGACTTGACCCAACTAAGTAGTCATTGCGACAAGACAGATGCCATGCATGTAATCGAATTCAACGAGCATAATGAGTCACATACCGCATCTGTAGGGCTGATACTCAGCAGAGTCCTTCAACCGCAGTTGATCTCGTCACCGCGATGGGTTTTAGTGGTTCAGTCAGCGAGCCGCTGTGGATATCCCGCCATTGTACGCGCCAGCCAATCGGGGGATTGATCGACAGCTTACTTTAGTGAGTCGATCAGTGAGTCAACGTTATTTCTCACTGCATCTGAGGACAGAGTTGATCCAAACTGATCATGTAATGAGAATGGAACACTTGCAGAACACTTACTATTTAAGACCATAACCTCGCGGCCTTTTAATACCTCTCGCTTCCGAACACAGCTTCTTGAAGCTTCAGTCCCCCAAAACAATCCCCTCACTGTGTCCAGCACACAATTCACCTTCCCTCAATCACAATGGCCCATTCCACTACTCCAGGCTTCGACAAAGCCTTCGCCCAAACCCTCTGCGATCTCCAAGTCCCAAAAGTACTCAAATTCTCTCCCAGCGGCAGACAACTCTTGTACTCCACCAGTCTCATCGGCGGCCACCGCAAAGGCAAAAACGCCCTGTCAACGCTCTGGATCGCATCATCCACTGAACCAAACTCTTCTCGCCAACTAACATCCGGTCTCTTCAACGATACTGGGCCAAAATGGCACCCTGACGGAAACAGAATTGCGTTTCTGTCAGATCGTGCAAAGGCTGGTGAATCTTCGGCGATTTATATGCTCAGAATGGACGGTGGTGATGCGATACCGATAACTGATGTTGAGAATGAGGAGGATATTGAGACTTTTTTGTTCTCGCCTGATGGGAGGACTATTTCTTATGTCTCGCCGGATGAGAAATCGAAGGAGGAAAGGGAGAAGAGTGAGAATGATGAGCCTGACCCTGAAGTCTGGGGGCAGAAATGGGACTTTGCGAGATTGAGACTCGTCGATGTAGAGACTCACGAGACAAAGGTTCTCGTTGGCGGAGAGACTCACATTGGCGAGTTTTCGTGGAGTCCCGATGGCAAGAAAATTGCTTTTATGAGTCAGGAGAATCCTCATATCGAAGAGGCGATGTTGACTGGGACGACTATCTCAACAGTTGACGTTGAGACTGGAAAGCTCAAGGAGCTCTGCAAGATCATGAATGAGCCGTATGATCTTACCTGGGCACCAGATGGTCAGGTCTATTTCATCACTGGTGTACCTGCCGATAAGGATTCGGGAGGAAGAGCTGTCTACAAGACTGATCCCAAGGCCGATACTCACGATTTCATCAAGGTTGCATGTGGTGTGGATGATGATGCTGGAGGTCTTCATGTCGTTAGTGGCAAGGTCATTATGAACCGCCAGGTTAGGCTTGTTGATATTATCAGTGAGCTTGGGGGCGATGACCTATTCGATGAGAAGAAGGAGCTGTGGGTATATGATGTCTTTATCAACCCCGAGACTGGTACTTCGACTCTTGCAGCCAGTTTGTCAGATGTTGGTACGCCATACGACATCTTCGTCATCGAGGCAGGAAAAGAGAAGATCAAAATCTCCAACCATGGGGAGCCATTTGCAGACAGATCTCTCGGGTCATGCACAGTCATCACATGTAGATCCACCGACGACGAAGTCGAACTCGACGGTCTCTACCTCACACCAGCATCAAAAGCAAACTCAAACAAGACTCCAAGTCAACCCCTCCCAACATTTGTGCTCATCCACGGTGGTCCTACATCTCGCGACACTGATAGCTTTGACACAACTTGTTTCAACTGGGCTCCATACATCCTCTCAAAAGGCTACGGTGTTCTCCTCCCTCAGTATCGCGGCTCAAGCGGTCGAGGTGAGAAATTCGCTTCGTACAGTATGGGAGGACAGGGGAAGTATGATTACGCTGATGTTGTGGCCATCACCGATAACGCTATCAATAAAGGCTTTGCGGATCCAAAGAAGTTAATTGTTGGAGGATGGAGCCAAGGTGGTCTGTTGACGTACCTCTGCAGTGTACGCAATGGTCTTCATGGTCTGGGCTGGCGCTTCAACGCAGCTATAGCAGGAGCGGGAGTTTGCGACATTGAAAGTCTTGCGCTCACAGCTGACCTCGGATCAACATACGAGATAGAGCTTGCAGGTGGTGATACGATCTGGACTCTCAACCGCAACGACACGAGAAATCGACAAGGCAGTGCGCTCTGGGAAGTCGCCAGTGCAGTGAAGCATACCAAAGAGACAGGGGAGATGGTCATCCCGCCAATGCTGATCCTTCACGGTGATAAAGATGAGCGGTGTCCGTTTTCGCAGGCGGAGGGGTTCAGGAGAGCCTTGAGGCACTGGGGGTTGAAGCATGAGTTTGTCAAGTTTCCGGGGGAGGCGCATGGGATTGAGCAGCAGAGGTTTTGGCTTGATATGTTTGAGAGGATTGGGAGGTGGTGTGATACGTACATTGGGGATGGGGCGGCTGGACAGGAGGTGAGCCTGGCGATGAGATGAGGTGCCAGTGTTGGTATATAGCTGAGCACGAATCAATTGTTGCCAAGGTCTCTGCCTGTTCTTCTCAGTGGCAGTGGACATTTGAGTCCCGCATGCATGTTCATAGCTGTTGTGGACTGAATAGAACGACAGTGGCAGAAACCACTTCTCGCGGTGTCTCGACACCCGAACAGTGAACATTCTAGCATCTCCCTTCATAAGAAACAAGCCCATTCCTGGAACCCTACCCTAACTCAAACCTTTCATCTACCCCTTGGGTTTCCATCTCAAGAACAACTCAACATCTATCATCACAACCAACTCAACACATATGATCACAACAGCCAGAAACATCTCGTCTCATCGCAATCATGCCTCACCCCCCTCTCCAGACCGAGGCTGAGCACAACGCCCCTATCGTCATCTCTCCCCCTAACACTACTTCTCCCACCCCCAAGGGCCGCAACCCAATCTATCTCCGCTCCTTTCTGCGCTACGCCATCGGCGCCGCCGCAACATCCACCAAAGAATCCATCAACCTGCGCGTGATGAAGCACGACCCCGTCCTCAACACCTACACCCTCATCTCCATGGAAAACTCGCGCCTCAAGAAGCCCGGCGACCTCGAGGTCGTTGTCATCACCGCCGCGGAAATGGAGAAGATACCCGATCGCTGGGGGGGCAAGATCACGAAGGACACTACTACGCGAACGGGCCCGAGTCTGGCGGAGTTTCCGGGCTTTGGGTACCCGGTCCCTGACTTTGGGGCCGTGAAGGAGCTTGGGCTGGAGGTTCTGGCGTGGAGAGTTTTTGGGAGTGGGGATAAGGTGTTTATGGACACGGATGGGTTTGGACTTCCGGGAGTGTCGGGCATCATTCAGGCTTGGTTTGAGCGTATTTGAGCGGTGAGAATGGGCTTGGGAGTACCTGATTGTATTGCTGAAGGTGGTCGAGACTTTGTACAGCATACTGTGATCTTACCTTGACGAGTGTACAGAGGACTTGGTTTGGTAGGAATAGCATCTGCGCGACGATAGCTAGCACCTATGTAGTTTGTGAAATGCTAGCCTTTTGCCTGGCACCTCTCTTCTCATCCCAAGTGAATATTCCGCTAAAGTGATTGAGCCCTCTCCAAATTTTGGTTATCCATGACGTCGTGAAGTTTTGCATAACTTATCGTGCAACCTGGTTGAATGAACGTGCAGGTGGTTGTTGTGCCTTTAGCGCCCTTGCTTTAGTCTCAGAGTGCGGTCTAGCCTGTGATTCGACGGAGCGTATAATCGACTTGTAAGCCTGTGGTTGAAGAA
The DNA here is from genome assembly GCA_014898875.1 of Fusarium miscanthi. Classification (NCBI taxonomy): domain Eukaryota; kingdom Fungi; phylum Ascomycota; class Sordariomycetes; order Hypocreales; family Nectriaceae; genus Fusarium; species Fusarium miscanthi. The sequence goes on from JAAVUA010000071.1 coordinate 277,764, forward strand.
CTATTTAAACAGCCTCACGTCCAATGCAAACCGACGTTCCTTCGACACGTAATAAGCAAAGCTTGCAACTTTCAATCACTGAATTCGTACTCAAGGCAATTCAAATCATGACTTTCCAAACATCTGCCCCCAAGACTTCCTCAAAGGACATCGACGAATTTCTCCAACGCCATCCTCAAGTCCGCACAGGCTCCCAAGCAAAAGCCGAACTAGACAATATCCACGAGCACGGCGACACATTCTGCGTCATAAACAAACTCTTCGACAATGCAATACTTCACAAAGACTACGACCCTGAGTCTCTTAAACTGGTCTTTGCTTTCGCTTACGTCGACGATGAGGAAGCAATGGCCAATTACGCAGAAGATGCTGGAGAAGATGACAGTGTCTTGTGCGATTGTGAAATTGGGGGGGAGGAGGGTCCAGATCATCATCTTCACGAGTTTGTGAGGGCTACGGTGCCAGATTGTAGGGTTCATAGGGGGGGTGATGAGCCGGATCCGGGGTGTAAGGACTGTTGGCCTGTTTATTGTGGGAGTAACTGTCGGGGGGTCGAAGGGTTTGAGTGAGGGTGAGGTTGGGTTGGTGAGATTGACGATGCCACTTTTCCATCAGATGGACATGAACTAAATTTAAGTGTGGACAGGTAAAAAGACCCAATCCCAACTCCCCGTTCAACTATTTTGGTCTCTCGTGTTATAAGCCCCATCTTGATTTCAGCTATCTTGCTGCGGGATGGAAGACAAAATCCAACTCAACTACACGATCGTCAGGGGATTCGCAGGATGAGATTACGCTGAAGTGTAAAGGGCGCGATGGAATTTTTGTCGTAGTTCTATCACAAGATTGAGGCGTGGTTCTTAAGAAGTAGTTGGATGCGGTCTTTGGTAGGTTGCGTGACTTTCAGTTCATCAGGAGTTGTTTTCACCACCAGCAACAGTTTTGATATTCTTACTCCGGGCCCTATTCTCAATCATGGCTGTTTGGCTTTCTCATTTGAATAATACAGCGATACAGGATTTGTGTTCTCATCAAAGATCATCATATTTCAGCGATGCGGAATCTCATGAACTTAGGGAAAAGGCTGAGTATCATCGATCTCAAAATTAGTCTTGACGTCTATTCTATTGTCATGTCTATCATGCTTGTATGTGTAAATCTAAAATCTATCCTCCTCTATTCAATATCGCTGAAAAACAAATGCTTTAACCCTCATGTCTATGCCCAACCAATTCTAAAAAGCTCGTAATGACTCTCATCACCCCTACCAACACCACTCCTCTTATCCAACTTCTGCCTCTCCAGAATATCCAACCTCCTCCCATTCCTTCCATGCAATCTATCCCTCTCCGCAAAAGCAGCTTCCACGGTATCCCCAATACCCGCAAACTTTCCATTCGGTCTTATCGTAATCAGCAGCCAGAAAACACCATCGTCCGAGAGGAGTCGTGTTGCACAGTCTCGTAGCCAGCGTGCGTGCTCGGGAGCGTATACTACATCCGTGGCGAAGAGCATGCTTGCTGGGACGTCGAAGGGAGCGGCGTTTGAGAAGTCGGCCCAGTCGAGGGGAGATGCCTGCACGGGGGAGGGGGGAGGGTAGTTGATTGAGATGTTGGACTCAAGGTTGGAGAGGACGGCTGGGTGGTAGTCTGTTGCGATGATCTTGGCATCGTTTATGCCCAGAGCGGGAATGAGTTTTCCGAGGACGAGGCTTACGAGCCCGGTGCCTGCACCAAGCTCGATAATGCGAGTATGTTGGGTAGGATCAAGGTTTGTCAGTCCGAATCTTTCTGGGTCTGTACACATAAGATCCGAAAAGACGATCGAGGCACCCCAACTTTGGAGTCCAACATCTTCAAAGTCTGTATCGTTCGTTCCCGCAAGTCCGTCGTTCAGCTGAACAGAAATCTGCTTCTTTTCCTCGTTGGGGCCTTTCATCTCAAACGAAAACTCCCTCAGAAACGGTGAGTTCTGGTCATCCTCGTCCAAGGCACTGGCAAACAGCGACTCGAATATATACGCCGCCTGGTCCAGCGCCTGCTGACTCGTCTCCTCCGACGAGAAAATCTCCAGACTTTCAACGCGCGAGATGAGTCCCGTCAACCAGCGCTCGGTAAATGATTTCTCATGAACATCCGCACGAATAGTCGCTGGCGTCAGTTCAGTCTCGTCGTCTTCGTTGCCGGAGGTATATCCGGAATCCACCTCGGCAAAAGCATGCTTCGCATCCCCCAACTCCTTCGAAAAGGGAAACGATAAAGGACAGTAGATAGCCGCCAGGTAATGCAGGGCGCTGAAAATATCTGCCTCGGAGCGTATAGAGAGCGTGAACAGAGGCGGTAAGCTGCTCGAAGGCAGCGCGAGGGTGCTCATCTTGTCCCGGTTTTGTGAGAATTAAAGATCGTGGAGTAAACAGGGAGTGGAATCCGGGGAGAAGAGAAAGATAAAGAAGGAGAAAATTATTAAAGTGGGTGGCGGACGCTATCTTGAAATAGGTCTAAGCCCGGAACTTGAAGCTATCGTCAAGAAAAAAAAATCTTGCTGATAAGTTAGAGTCCCCACGTGGCCCACTGTTAGGCTGGCGTTAGAAGGTTTCGGGGGCTTCCAAGTGCCTGAGAATCATGCACTAAATTTGACTGACAGCGCTGAAATGTCGGTATGGATGTGGGTCCTTTTGCGTAGCGTATCGGTGTTTGGTTCCGATCACCTGGTTGAGGCTGGAGAGTTCATGATCAAACTGACATGACTCAGAAGCGAGCCAAGACCCAATAGAATTGTGTAAGACTTGTATAACTTTTCTCTACGTGTAATATCTTAGGCCTTCAGGTTATCTAACTGAATTATCTGTTGCCCTTAACTGACTTCTGTGTTATAATTAACCAAAGTAGCTCTTCTGCATTGTGATGTTTCTTCTCGGGAGTTTCAATGGGGACCAGCTAAGACAGACACCATTAACCGAATTTAAAGATAGATTTGATAGAAGTATTGGAATATATTGGTTATATAAGTACACCCCAACAGTACCCATCGTATCGAATTCATCTTTACAGTGGTTTTCGGCCCCAAATAAACCGCATTGGAAAGTAAGCACCTATATGTTTTAACTCTTTCTCCAAGTCGTCCACCAGCGAATCCAACCTCTTATTCGACAATGGTCTCAAAGAAGGACCCAAACCTATCAATATTAGCGTGTGTCTTCAGATCATACCTTAACTGACCTTTAGTACCCGCCGCAAACCCCTTCGCGATGATCAAGTCCGCTCCAACCCCCAAGCTCCCCAACTCCTCATCTTCATTCTTCTTACCAACTGCCCTCATAGCTCCCATCTCTTGTACATCCTCTAGTCCGGCTTCAACCAGCCAAGACTTCATCTTTGGTGCTTCGAGAGGATCGAGACCTGAGGCTTGGCAAACGGCTCTGATACACGCAAACATATCGTGATACCTCGGGTTCTCAGTCTCGGGAGTTGGGCAGACACGATCGCAGTCGCCAATCTGGATCCATCCACCTGGTTTTAGAAGTCTGATGTGCTCATCCACCACGGCGCGTTGAGCAGCACCAGAGCCAGCAGCGATGAGGATCATGCGCATATTGATGAGATCAAAACACCCTTGCCATGATTCTGGTGCAGGATCTTTGATGTCTAGCTTTATGTAGCTGATGCCATTCGTGGTGGTGGTTGGAAAGAAAGAAGTATTGATATCAGTGCCGATGAAGGAATGTTCGCCTTGAGCTGGCTTAGGAATCGAGGACTGAACATCGCGCATCCAGAGACCATCTGCAGTCCCGACATCGAGTATAGCTCGAGGCCGCGTTGAGAAATCAACCGGCGGGAATATTAGTTTCCCCTCTGCTGCCTGCTTGAAACCGAGATGATAAATGGTCAATCGGCCTATGTCACTGCTCACATCTTGATCCTGGGCTTTGAGATACCACTCTGGCGTTGAATATACAGCTTCTGACATTTTATGTTTCGGGATTGGTGAACAGTCAGTAAGCTGAAGTTAAAGGATGGCTGCTTGAGTAAGATACTTGACTTATCTTTTTATCACAATTAATGGCACGTGCCTGCTGAGCGGCGCAGCTCCTGCTTACTTACTTCATTCTAGTGTTCTCCGCGGGGACTAACAGCCAATGGAGGTTTTGCATATTCGTTATAGAAAAGTGATACCAGCCCTATCGATGGAACTCAGTGCACTGCCCAACTACTCAGGTAATATGAATGGCCATTGAGACTTCTGGACATGTGTCAGCATCTCAGGCCGTGATAGATAACCTTATATAATATCGCACGGATGTGTTTGGCGACTTCATATATTGACTCAAAGGTTTGAACTTAAGTTCACATGTCAACGCAAAGGCGTTCATCTACCTGTACATCTTCAGGCAGGTATCAGACGCTATTAGATGAATAATATACGAAATCATTACTCATGCAACTGTTTGTGAAGACCTCGTCAATATCACCGCGCTTGAAAGCTGGACTCAATGTCTGTCACGTCGCAAGATCTGTTGCAAGAGCCTTCGCCTCGGCATGTATCTTTCGTATTTCTCGTCGAAATTAGAACCTTCTTTGAACCTTGATCCTCGGATAAAATACAGTTGAATCCCTTTCACAGGACAAATCTCAAATTTCTTCTCCAAATCACCTTTCTGCAATGCTGAATAGCTTCACTTTGACTCCGCCCACGGCACCGTCGTAAAGGCACAGATCGGCAAACAGTTCTACGCCATAAAATTCGTGAGTCGTCATCAACCATCTCAACACAGCATGCTAACAGCTCGCAGTTCGTCGCTCGTTCCGAAGAAGTCAACACCAGAGGAGTCTGCGGCAACCAAGCACTATGGAGCTGCTGTGGAGCGTTTGACTGGTATTTCTCGCCCTTTGAGAACGAGTGTCGAGCCTTCGGTAGACTGAGGGAGATGGGAGCAGAGTTCATCGCTGTCAAGGTCTACGGGTGGGTTTCTCTCACGGCAAAACAGATCGAGAAAAGGCTCGTTGCGTGTGGGGTTAAAGGACGTGGGCTGAGCGGATTTCCACCTGGTACACTTTATGGTATCGTCAAAGACTGGGTTGAGATGGCCCCTTACCACGATTCAAAGCAACGCAAGATCTGGGACCAGATGGTAGCGGTGAAGCACTTCCCCAGAAAGCTGAAAGATATCCACAAGCTTCATTTCCTGGGGATAGTGATTCGGGACTTGAAACCAGATCAGTATATCGACGGCGTCCTCGTCGATCTCAGTCTCGCCTCCACAGTTCCCCATCCCTACGGTCCATCAGCCACTGGCAAAGAAAGTCCTTGGCAACCACGCTGGACATACCAAAGCCTGGCAGCATGGGATCTATACTCCTTCCAGTGCCACGTCATCGACTTCTGGAAGCACAACTCAAAGATATTCTTCAGGAGACGGCGCCGAAGCGGTATACAAAAGACCTGCGACTTGGTGGCGTACCCTGTAGCTAGATGCCGAAAACAGCGCCTCGTACGCTCAGAACGGTTCTTGCCAATCCTGAACTATTACGAGGAGGTGCTGGCAATGGCGACGGTGCCAAAATATGATCCTCTGGATTTTCTCAGGAGAAATCCGGCGTATCCGAGACATATCGCGCCGTTTGGCGTACCGGCGAGACTGCCTCCACCCAAACTTGGACAGATACCTAGGAGGATACAGAGCGACGGTTGCTGTGCTGTTATGTAGCAGATCGAGCTCTACTTTTTAGTTATCGAGTAGTTGGTTTTGAAAAGAGTATGGGTGTTGATCTGGAAAACGCAGTGAGTGGCCTTGGGAAATGCACTTGACATGATCGACATGAAATGCATCAGATTCCATCTAGTGTCTGGCTATAAGAAAAACTGTTGGTTGGCGCGTATGCACTAAACACTGCATGGGTTACTAGTGTAATCACACTCAGGCTATTCTAGGTATCTCGTCTCAAAAGTCCCGCGGTAATGCAGATAATATGTTATTTCCAGAAATATGTTCAGTGAAGTAAACAAAACGCGCGCATTGGCACATCCTACACCATGCTGATACCAAGGAAGCCTCCAAGTCCAACAGCCACGACTCCCCAGCTCCAAGAAGCGATAGACCCTGCTGAGCATCCATCGTCGTCATTCTTCTTCTTCTTGGTAGGGCTCGCGGATGAAGCCTCAGTATCGTCATCATTGTCAGCAGCAGATCCAGATCCGCTCTTGGAACCGCTGCTAGAACCACTGCTGTCATCACCACTGCCACTGCTTCCACTACTTCCACTATCTCCGGAGTCCGACCCTGAACTTCCATGGGTAATCTTCCTCTTGCAAAGCTTGTTGCTCGCCGTCTCTCTCGCTTTGGAAGCTGTTGACTTGGTGCTTGTCGTCTTTCTCTTCTTAACGTCGACAAAAGTAATAGGCGTCATCCGGAGTTCACTCTCTGACGAGGGAATGGTTCGTGACTGCACAGACTCGGTCGGCGTTGCAGTGATGGTTGCGCAAACAGCTGAGCCTGAGCCCAGGGAGCAGTCGTATGTTGTTGAGCTGACGGCAAGTTTCATGCTCGACTCTTCGTAAGTCACGGTAATGCCGTGGAAATCTCCATCGCAGGAATATGAAGCGCCAAAGTTTGTCTGGCACGCGAGAAGATATTCCGTCTTTGAGCCGGTTTCTGTAACAAGGGAGGCGTAAATATTCGTTGCGCTTCCCGTCTTTCTCTGCGGTAAAAATACAGTCTTAGTAGAGTATTTGGTCGTGCTCTTTGCCGCATCAGCCATGTAAGGCGCGACAGCTAGGAGACTGATAGTAATCGAGGACCGCATAATGGTGTTTGTATATCTGGTTGAGAGAATTGAGTCTGCAGAATCTACGGAAAGTCGGGAAATGAGCTGAATATTTATCCTTAACCCAATTCAACCTCAACGTCCTTCAGGAACCATGTCGTCCAATAATCAGTGACATTCCCCTGCGACGCCACTGGCAACCCTTGCTTACAGCTCAGCCCTGGGGGACAGGGGTAAGCGAGTGAATCATCTCGTCTAACAAGCTTGTTTGGTGGCACTTTATGCTTGTTTTCCGCAGCCACTACCGTCCCGTTGCGGTATGTCAAAGGAAACGTGGTATCAAAGGGGGAATTGATCTGACGGAATTGAGGTAGCCCGTCTATTTGATGACCGTCTTTGTCTGACCAAGTTTGTCGACGTGGCTGTCTACTGTCCTTTCAGAGGGAGAAATAATAAAGGAACCTTGTGAATAGCTGCTCTACGTCAATCAATTACCTATTCCCCAATGTTCACCGCTATGCCTGAGCGGGATCTTGGCTGGAGGTCACTATTCAGCCCTATCATTTCGCTAGGCATCCTCTGTAACAGAACATGGATCACTGAGGCTGTGGTAGTTCCTCTTCGTGTATATCGCTCAATCGAGAAGGTATTTTTACGATTGCCATCCTTCTGTAGCGGATTCGGCTTGGCTGCAGCTTTACTGATCTCTCCAGTAGCTTTACCCAGCAGGAGATCGAGCCGAGGCCTCCAAGGTCAAATACCCCGCTCCGAAATGATAATCCGAGCCGATGAGCTCAGCTTCAATGACGTAGCTTAACCTGTAATCTCTAACCTCGTGATAACCTCACTTCAAACTCAAAATGGCAGACACAAGCTCCCGACGTGTCGCCGAGGTTTTTTTAGAGCCCATAGGCTTGAATATAGTATCCTTCCAAGAGATACAATCGCTTTGGGCAGGATACGGCCATATCTGCGCCCTCACCGCAAGACCAAAGGACGCCGAAACTGCTAGCAGAGTGCGCAAATATCTTCATACCGCCGAGTCAAACAACACCTTCTTCTTGATTCTAAAGCTTATATCGCCGCCGCCTGGCCCCACAGATGAGGGCCATCTGCGCAAGATATTGAGTTACGACGTTGAGCAGTATTTCTACGAACATGTTGCTCCTCAGTTGGAAGATGACGTTGCAGTAGCTCACTGCCTAACATCGAGCTGGAAGTCTAAGCATGAAGATGGAGAGCTAAGGGGACTCACTGCTACAATCCTTACCGATTTGAGAGTCAAGTTTCCTGTGGAAGGAGGGAAGAGATCAGTCTTGAGCCCACGACAAGCTGAGTCAGCTCTGGAATGGTTGGCCAGATTCCACAGCAACTCGTGGAAATTTCTGCCTGCGAACTTGGATGAATATCTCCTCTCGCCGTTGGAGGAGTTCAAGCGACGAGATGCGGGTGGGGCTGTAGGGAGCAAGTTATGGTTGAACGGAGGATACACTTACCTTGCGACTCGACGCACAGAGTACAAGTCCCTTGCTGGCGACACGTACTCCGAGTGGTCAGATGCCTTTTGCGCGCCTTTTGAAGGATCGGATAAGTCTACTGCAGAAGCGGTAGCTGACTTCCTCACACCAACTGGTCGACCCTTCGAAACTCTCATTCACGGCGATGTCAAGTCTGAGAATCTCTTTACCACCGAGTTGGGAGATAACGTCTGCTTCTTCGACTTCCAATACGTTGGTCTCGGTCTTGGAGTCTGCGATTTGGCCAAGTTGTTCACATGCTCTGTCCCTCTAGACATGCTGACCGACTGTCCATCCTTGCCTGAAGAAATGGACATGGACGGTGGTGAAAAGGCCTTGTTGTATCTCTACCATGAGACCTTGCTGAGCCGTCGGCCATCTGATAAGGAACCCTTAAATTACGATTGGGATACTCTCGTTCGGCATTGGGAGTGTGCTCTTGTTGATTGGTGCCGCTTCCAAGCATCGTGGGGATTCTGGGGAAACACGGAGTGGCTTGAGGCGAGAGTTAGACATATCCTCAAGGACGCTGAGTGGAGAGAGTGGTTGCAGAAGGAAATTTCTGATACAGGAAGATCTTCCAGCGTATAGACAATAAATGAATAGATTTGTATTTGATAAGCCAGTCAGTATTCTAGTATTTCGGCCTTGCCAACATGGTCTCGCGGTAACGGTCTATCAATTTGGTACAGGCCCGTAGGTGGTCCAAGGCGACCGCAGACATGATAAGCCCAAGGCGGTATTTCTCCTCCACCCAGCATAGCTCTATCTACTGCATCCCCTTCTTCAAGAACAAGGCAGCGAGCTTTGCAACATGTTCCAGCTGTTCAAGTGGAACACCGTCACTTCGCGACAGCCTGTCTGAAAGTCCACTAAACGTCTTCCAAACCTCGATGTATTTGTTATTCGTGTTCGAGTCGGTGCCTATCCAGTTCAGCGCATATGCCATCTGCGTGCGTTCCTGTATGTTCTTCAAATCCTGTTCGTCGATGGAACTATGGTAGTAGTCGATGGCAACCTTGGGCTCGAGTTGCTTCAGCTCTCTGGTGTAGATAGCACCCAGCCTCACGCACTCGATGACAAGAGCAGCTAGACCCGTGGCTAGGCCGTTGGCCACGGAACTGCCCGAGTGGGCTTCGAACTTCTCGAGCTGGGTTTTCATCTCATTGGTGTCGACGACGACTTCGTGGCCGGGGAGGATAAAGTCTATGTTGTGCGAATCGCCGACTGTTTCGAGTATGCTTCCTGTTGCCTTGGCCGCGCCGATTCTGAAGCATTGATTGCTACTCCCATGCGGGTAGCTGAGGTCTGTAGACTGCCCTTGATCACTGGCGGCGCAGAATATGAGAATGCGATGCTTGTCGATGGCGTTGAGTATGGCCCTGTTGAACTCGCCCTTCAGCTCTCCCTCTGGCGGCTTGATAGTCCACGACATGCAGATGATTTGCGACCCCCTCTCTGCGGCGTAATCAATAGCCTTGCTAGTCAGAACACGTCTGTTACACGAGGGGCCGAGCTTACCTTTATCGCGCTGTCCGCTCTGATCTGAAGTTTATCCGAGTTCCCTGCCCGAAACGTCTGAAGCTTGATGACATGGATGACAGCGCTGGGACAGATCTTGTGAATCAGTCTGGCCATCAATGTCCCGTGACCTGAAGGCGAGCTCCAGTACGGCGGCACACGTGGTGTTGGGCGCTCATCACGATAATCAAAGCTTTTGCCTAAAAATGTGCGATCTCTGGTGTCGTTGAGGTCAGGGTGCATGATATCAACGCCATCATCGATCAAGGCGACTTCCACTGGCTTTAGAGATGGTTTCGTGTCCTTGACAGCGTTGATCTGCTTGAATCGTCCGGAAAATTCCTCCATGCACTTCATCCACTTGTGGGGATCGATTGATCGCTCCAGGGGCTGAGGTCTAGAGTCGTGGACCTGAACCTGGGTCACTCGTCGCCCGCCCCCCGTCTTGGGGGGGTTTACCTTGGGCGGAGACTTTCCCTCTGGCCAAGACTGGCGTAATCGTTCTTCAAATCGTCTAATGTTCTCTTTATTTCTGTCACGAGACTCGAGGCCCTATCGTAGTACACGTTAGTACTAACAAAACACAAGAGCAAGGAAGGGACTGGATCGCTGATAGACATGCCTCATCTTGGGACAGATGAATGACTTCAAGTGTAGGTAGCATGGCTAGACCCTCCTTCTCAGACCATGCTCTGAGAGCTGAGTTACTGCCACTCCATTGGAGGTGAATCTCACGTAGGTGCGTCCCAATCTTTTGAAGGCAGAGCGCATCCAAGTCCAGTCGTCTCCAGTCCAGGATTTCAACACCCTAAATTCATCAGTCAAAGGGCATCACAATAGATAAAGCTCGCACCTACCAGGCCCTTCAGACACTCTTCGATCGCCTCATCACTGTGCGAAGGCTTTTCCATATCTTCAACAACAACCTATTCCCTTGTTAGTATTCGGACATAGGTGACTGCCACAGTGATGTTACCTTGATGATTCTAGTTACTGGTTTTTCCCGCAGCCATTTAAAGAAAGTTACCATGTCCTAAGCAAGTCATCAGTATACTTACAACACTAAAAAGGTTTGTCTCTCACCTTTCTCCCTTGATGCCTCACATCTGGCTGTTCTCTACTGCCCTTTAGTCGAACTTGCGGAAATCCCACGTACTGCAGTGCTGTATCGAACTTCAAATGGCCGAAATACTTCTTGAAGTCATTCTCACTGAGAATGTTGGGCGGCCCAAAGTCAAACCAGAACTCTTTTGCTGGACATCTTATTAGCTATGAATCTTGGGTCAAACCCCCATGTGACGGTGCTGATTGATGAAGGCCTAACCACTGCACTTGTAGATTCCGAGGGCAAAGGAAACTCTTCTTACCTGGCTCGCCCTGCAACCTCAAACTCTCAGCTGCCTTTTCCGGACTCTGTCTACGCAAGGTCTCCAGTTTCAGTATTTCACTGATCATGTTTGCTGCCTCCTGCGTCTCTTTCTCCTTGCTCAAAGGCTTATCTATCACGGCCGTCTGAGTCACCTTTTGCACTGCCTCTGTCTTGACGCGAGCAAGCGGTGCCAGGTATGGAGATTGAAGAGGAGTAGCGACGCCTTGTGGAGTCAAGGCGATTGAACCTCTTCGCTTCGAAGCCGGGTCTGCCTTAGCTCTAGGCGGCGGCGGACCCATACTCGATCTTTCTGCTCCCGACTTCTCTGGTCTCGCTGATACTCTCTTTGCGTCCTTCTTTGGATCTTGTCCCTTCTCTTGCTTGGGCTCAACCTTTCTTGGGGGTCCTGTCTTGAGCTCCTGGCTGGTTATATCCTGAGCATGTCTTTGTCGGCTCCCAAGCACCTTCTTCCGAGTATGGTGGTGATACTGATATACTGACAGAGTCCGGTTGGCATCTTCTGGATCCTGAATTTGTATGTCCAAAAGACCATGACATGTGCGTAAAAGTTCACTGACCACGCCCACTTGGCTCTTGCAGCAACTCTCATAATCAACTGCCCGATGGAGAGGGGTGCGGCCTTTGCTATCCCTTACAAAGAACATCTGTCGAGGTGAAAAGCGGCACATGTTGCTAAACGCATCTTGTCGATTCTTTCCATCATCAGCGATGCATGCTGCTGCTGCATGTAAGCATGTCGTCTCATCGCCGCTCCAATTCTCGTACTTCTTGGATAGTAGAACTTTGTAGTCTCCGTATGTTCTCTCTTTCATTTTCAAGCACACTGAGTAATAGAAGGCAATATTGACCCTTAGGAGTGCGGCAGTCAGAGGAACACGGCCTTTGTTATCCGGTGACCATACCAAGACTGCTGGCAGTTTTCGAACCGCTTGCATCATCACCCACTGCAGGCTGACAGCTGGTTTGTGAGCTCTGTGATTGTATTCTGCCAGGTAATGCAAAAAATTCCTCCTTTCGTCGTCAGTCTTTTCACTCCATTCGGCCCGCCTTTCATTGACAAATCTTGCTCTCTGGCTCTTCTTCTCTTCTTCATCCAAATCAGGGCTGAGCAGTTTCTTAGATAGCTTGCGTGCTTCTTCGAGGTCCAGCTCAAACCTTGCCTTGACGTGATCCTCATCTGGTTCAACTTCTGAAGCAACCAGAAAGTCATTTGGATCGAGGTCGTCATCGTAGTCATCATCCTCCTCTTCATGCGTTTGGGACAGGGTTTTAGACGGTTCTTCAATTGGATTCATTGTGGTTTGGAGGATAGCAATAAGAGACTTGGTGAAATGGTGAGATGAACGAGAGGCTCAATTGGATGGGGAGAATAGAACCTGCATGTCGACATTCAAAGGGCCTCACAACAGGGATCATCAGCCCTGTCTTGGCGGCGTCCACCCATTTTGCCATGATTGGCCTTCTACCCGCCCGGTGACCTGCATGGTCAGCATGTGCCGCTCTCCATAGCATGATCTGATTTAATCGTAGGTAATCAAGAGGTACCGTCCAAGGCGAGGTTACTTATAAATACTTGGTAAAGGGTGATTTGAAAAATACAGGTTCTAATTTATGTATATTTGGACACCTACTCTCTCATCAGACACGTAGACAATATCAATTATTGACCCCGGGCAGTGTAGGTCAGCACCGTCTCAGCAATGACAGGTCCCTGGAGTGATGATCAAGCAGACGAGCCTCTGTTGGCTCTTGAGCCACCTATGGAAGACCAGGTCATTGGTGAAGATGACACTTTCCGAACTCAGAATGCCTCTTTAAGCGATTGGGAGAGACGCAACATTATTGAGCGAACTAATGGGGGCATCCATACTCGCGTTGAGCTGCTTACAGTCAGTCACGGATCATACAATGAAAGAGGAGACGAAGCAACATTGCTGGTCTTCCGTTTCCGATTCGACCCTCAGAAAAGCTCTCGGAGAGTGCTCTGGGCCAAAGCCGAAATTGAGTTCTTTGCCACGGACGACTCGTATCTTGAGGTAGATGCCATCGCACCCGAGGAGCGTTGGGCAGTGGTGCCGACAACTGATACAGAGACGACCACACGCAGTGGACAGCTGAACCTGGGTGCTTCAGGTGTACCGTTGCTCCAGGCTGGCGCTTCAGCAGGCTTGGAGAAGACGTACAGCAGGGATGTCAAAGATGCGACGACTGTTACGGGCGCCATCAACCTCGGGACAGGGAGGAACTCGGGCGGCTCTACAGTGGCAGTATGGAATTTCCAGGAGAATGAGCGACATAAAAGTGGTGTTCCAGATTCGGTAACGACTGCGATTCTACTGCGACGTTCGTCCGATGAGCGCTTTAAAGCCGAGGTTACGCTGCAAGCTGACGTTGACTGGGTCAGTGGATTGGAGCGCAAGTTTGCCAAGATACCACTGGACGATCCAATCCTTTTCAACCCCAAAGACAAAGACACAGGGGGGTTAAGGGTAAGCAAGAAGGGAAGGTCATACGGTTTGAAAGACTTGGCGGATGTTGATCTTTATCAATTGTGCAAGGTGAGGATGGCTGTTGAGGCCCCATTCGCTGTGAAATGAGGCTGTGTAACACAAAGCTGGAGATAGAGAGTCAATTGAATCAATATTTGGTCAGATCACTTATGGAGGACTTTACCTTAGCCAATAGCGATCATGTACAACCAATTCCCCGATGAATACATGAGAGGTACAGAGAGTGATGTGACTCGCATATGCACCTCGCCAAATCATCACACGCCCTGTGGCTCTACATTGTCAGCCTAAATGTGCCTCCCCCTCCTCCGCAAGCTGGTCTGTCCTCCACCCGTGGTAAGGCTCCCAGAGGAGGCCTGAATGTCAAAAGAGTCATCGCAACTTGACATACAAACTAAGGGTTAAGTTCTGCCAGCGATAACTAATCTCGGACCAATAAGCCAAAGACTTTGCTGGGAACATGGCTGAACCAGTATCTCCTGATGGGGAGAAACCTGTTTTGGAGATTCGTACGACAATTTGCAACGAAGAAGACAATAAAGGATCACAAAACAGTGGGTTGCCTTGATAGAATTTTCTTTATCTGCATACCGCAATACGGCTAACAGTCTCACCAAGCTGTGTTCAAGGTAATCCAAGAGGGAGGGCATCTCGTAGCCCCAGACGAGAATTCCGAACGCGAAGAGCCATTCATACCCTACGAGTGAGTACAAGTCAATCATACTCCTTTCACTGCTGATGTTTATCCTCCCTAGTGTCGTTCTTATCCACGGAATCTACGGGACAAGTCCAGATTCGTGGACAAGAGGGTCCAATACGATATGGCTCAATAACGCCTTTGCTGATGTTTCAGCAAGAAGGGGACGCATCATGTCTTACAGTTATCACACGGATGTTGAGAAAGGCAGATACTACTCACTATCTGGTATCTATCAAGAAGCAGAAGCACTTTTGGACGCCCTCAGAGAGCTCCGAACCCCCGAGATCAAGGTTTGTTGTCTACAGCCACTGAGTCGCTAGAGGCAAGCCACAAACTAATGGCTCAACAGGAAGCTAGACGCCCGATATACTTCTTTTCTCATGATATCGGAGGGACTATAGTAAAAGCGGTAGGAGATACTTATGAACAGAGTAGACAGTTTTCTAATAGTCGTCGATTGATGCAGGCACTGGCGGTGGCTACAGATCACGAAGACAAATATGCCGATATCCTGCATTCAACGCGTGCTATGGTGAGAGTGATGCCCTCGACCTTTATTAATTCCCGGTTCTTCTTAACTGATAAATGACGATGACTATAGTGTTTCTTTGGGTATCCACACAGATGCCCTTCAATCAACCTGCTGGAAGAAGCTGTGTTGCGATTACTGGACCAGAAACGTCAACTTTGGTCCGGCAACATGATATGGTATGCCAAAAGTCTTACAAATACAATTATGAAAGTCAATGATGCGTTTCTTGGGACTCAGATGCTCACTCAGGCCAACTTCGTCAACGTGGTTTCTAATCACCTAGAACCGACACAACAGGTTCGTGTATAACTCTATGGACGCAGAAGAATGAATGAGCCTTAATTTGGTTGCTGACGAATCTGGAAAAGATATTCCCTCTCTCCATGTCTACCATGGCTACCCCATTTGAGCGAGTGGTGAAGATGGAGAAACCAAACAGCGATCTCATCCTGGCGGGAGAAGATGGGACCCATCCTGTGAAAGATGTTTCCGACCCAGACTGGCTTAGTAAGTTATGCATTGAACGCAAAGTACTCACTAATGTTATTCTCAGTGGGCGACTTTAATGACGAACAGCGTGCGGCTCTTCGTAGAGTTATAAACCAAGCGTCGCCTGTATTGCCATATCACCGGGTCGATGAAGACTGGCAATATCCAGACCTTCTAGACTTACCAGAGCGCATAGAAACTACCATCGTGCATATGAGATGTTCTTCCGGTACCGAAGCAGCAACGGAGAATGCCGGTTTCTTCCTAAACAACAGAAGTGGCACATATCATCCCATACTGTACATGAAATTTGATGCTCATGATATCCGATTCAACACCTGTGAAGCTATGCTGCGGACATTCATTGCTCGTATTTCATGTAACAGGCTGCAGACTGGAGGCATGGTATCAAGGATAATGGATACTCTCAACGTTTTCGAAGCTTTACATCGAGCTACTCTGTTCACTGAGGTAGAGAGACTACAGGGCATAAGAGGCAAGCGAAAGTGAAGTCATACTACGGACGGAGCTGACGAATCTGTAGACATAGAGATGGGCATTCAAGTCCTGGGATGTTTTGATGAGTGCGATGACTCTTCGATATGGTTTCTTCGTGAAACGCACGAGCGGCTTCTCAGAAATGAGTTGTTGAGCAAGTTGTTGATTACAACCACAAAAGGAACTCCCGGCGATGCAGATATCGTATCAGCACTGTCTGATTTTCCTCCAGAATATGTCAGAGTCATCGACTACGACCCCAAGGAGCCGATACCATTTCCTGTTGACATGGAGGCATCAAAACTCATGAGGGAGCGCGGCGAATTTATCGGGACCGACCTGCATCAGAATATCCTCAGCATACTCTCTAGCTGCGCGGGAGATCATGATATCTGTGGATTGGTCCTCGAATGGCTCGGATCCTGCACGACGCCAATGACGCGTATCACGAGGGTACTGGGCAAAGCCCTTACCCCAGCTTTACTTTTTGAGGAATTACTGGATGATGTCGCTGAGGCACATCGACCTTGGGCCAGGATGCTACTGTCTTGGCTCTTAGCCTGCTACAGACCACTGAAATGTGGCGAGTTCTGCCATGTCTCTGATACAGTGTGGACTCGAGTAGGTGGAAGCGAAGCCACTCGGCCGAATCTGGCCGATGTCCTACAGATCTTTCTTGGACTGATCACTCTTGTGAACGGAGAGATTAAATTCAGGCATCCTGCCACTCGTGCCTGGCTTGAAAGCCGCCCTTTAGTTGTCGAATGTACTTGGTATGGCACACACGAGACTGAGCGCCACGAGATGATACTACAAACTTGCATCGACTATATCCAAAATGCAGCTGACAATCCAGGGGACGTGTCCCTGTATCTTCCTTATGCCATTGAATTCTGGCCCAAACACTGGCAGTTAGTCGAGACCTCCGAAAGCCAAATGCTGGACCTGTTCGAGAACGACACAGTGTTCGAGTTCTGGGCAAACTCACTGGTTGGCCTTAAAAACACGTTGTTGAAGCCTCCTCCTACCCATATAAAGCCCCTTCCTGTTGCAGCTCACCTAGGCTTGACGAAAGTCGTAGGAACGCTTTTAAGAAGAAGCCCAGATCAAGCTGAATTGAGGGACCAGGCCTTAATTGAGGCTTGCAGAGCAGGCCACGTTGCTATCATTCGACTCCTGGTGCATTCATATTCTAACGGCCTAGACTTTGGCAATGAGAATCTGCACGAAGCTGCGAGAGTTGCCGGCAACTCTTATAACAAAGAAGCGCTAAGAGAGCTCATCAACGGCCTCCCCGAGCCCCCAAAGACCGCCTCAGTCCACGAAGCCACGAGACACGAGGTTGAAGCGAGTTCCAAGTCCACAGAGAGCGAAGATAAGAACGATCAACGGGACAATTCCTCAGACAGAGCGATGAAGGGCGAGGGCGAGTGTGAAGACGCGCAATCTAAAGAGCGCGTACCCGGGCCACTTGATTGGCTTGTGATACCAATGAACAGAGCCGTCAAGTCAGGGATGGACGATGTTGTCACCAGGCTACTCCAGCTTGGAGTAGACCCTAACCCCCCAAAGGGCATAATCCACAGCAACAACAGCTTCGTCTACACAGCAGCTAACACCTCCAATATAAGCTGCGCAAAGCTCCTCATCGAAGCGGGAGCGAACCCAGCCGCAAGGAACGATCAGGGTTATACTCCGTTGCACACAGCTATCGACTGGGCCTCTGGTGAAACAGTCGAGTTCCTGCTTGGCCATGGCGCGAGTATCGAGGATGAAGGCCCAGGGGAACGCCGAGCTTTGGACATGGCTACTTCGTGGGGCTCCTTCACGGCACTGGAGATCATACTACGGCGAACGGACGAGGTAGAGCGCTTGGAGCACAATCCAGATCGATACCCAGTAAATCAAGCGGTTGAATCAGGCCATGAAAAATGTCTCAAGATTCTCCTCCGACATGGCTTCAGCCCCAACATTGCCACCTCTGCAGGGGAAACCGCCTTGAGATTTGCCATTCAAACTGGAATAATTGACATTTGTAAGATATTACTGGACAATAAAGCTGACCCAGATCTGGCATCGGGAAATGCGAATACACCTCTTATAGAGGCAATCTCCATGGGTGACCTCGCCATTGTTAAGCTACTCATCGAATACGGGGCCACGATAGACAAGCGCGAAGCACCGCCGGATGAAGGGTGGTCACGAACACCACGCAAGTTCCACATGGATCGAAAGACGCGAATATACTAACTGCCTATAGTGGGCATCGCTGCCGACTGGCGTCAGCCAGAGATATTCGAATATCTGCTTCAAAAGGGGGCAGATCTCAATGCCCGCGACTCAGACGATATACCAGTGATAGGCGCTGCCGTGAGCGTCGGAGACACGAACATGGTGAAATGGCTGGTAAAGGCACGTGCCGAAGTCAACGTCAGCTACTTCGAGGTCAAATCGACGCCTCTTCATGAGGCTACGGCCTATCCTGAGATAGTTCGTCTCTTGATCGAGCACGGTGCAGACGTCAACAGAGTTAATGGAGACTCACGAGCCGCCCTGAACCTTGCCATCTCTGGGAACCATCTGGCCACTGTCCAGATCCTGCTTCAGGAGTCCAAGACTAAGCCTGATCTTGGTACCGCCACCATCCAATGGGAACTACGCGAGGCAATAGGGGCTGGGTACACTGAGGTCGTCGAGGCACTGCTCGAGGCCGGTGCTGATGTCAACAATGTCAATGAGGCCGGTGAAACTCTGATGATATCTGCTGTCAAGAACAATGCACCTAGTGGCATGGTCCGCAAGATTCTCGAGTACAATCCTGATTTAGAACTGAAGGACAACAAAGACAACACGGTCCTTCATCATATCAGACCCGCAACTAATCTAGAGACTATCCGACTTATCGTCAACGCTGGTGGAAAGCTGAACGTCTCAAACTCCGACAACGAGACACCACTATTTGGCGCGATCCGAGCCCACCTCAACGATGTCTTTTCTTATATGCTGAGAAAGGAGCCTGCGCTGCTGAATGGCTCCGGGGCGTTGTCTGAGAAATCAGCTACACCCCTCCACGAGGCATGCAGAGCAGGTACACTGACCATGGTTCGATCACTGATCGAGCATCAGATGGACGTCAACTTCACCAGTGAAGGTGTCTACGGAACTCCTTTGATCTCAGCGACTCTTCGAAGAGGCTTTGCATCACCTGGTCTAACAAGTGACATCATTGCTCTCCTTCTTGTGAATGGAGCCGATCCAAAGGCCCCCGCTGGGCTATTCCGATATCCTCTCATCTCGGCGTGTCTTGCTTGTCCTACTGATACAATCAAGCTACTTCTGAATTCAGACGCTTCGTCCGTCGACCAGGACACCATGAGTCGCAGGCCGGTCCACTTGTCCTGCTACAACTCTCTTGAAGTTCTCGACCTCCTCGAACTCCCAGATTCGGACTTTGCAGCCCCAGATGTAGTTGGTAGAGTGCCTCTGCACTACGCTGTAATGAGAGGAGATGTAGAGTTGGTGCAGGCTGTGCTGGAGCGTTCCAGGCGAGCTGGCATTGGCATTAATGTCAAGGACAACGATGGGTGGACGCCACTTCTCTGGGCTGCTCGCACATGTCCCATCTGGAATCATCAGCGTGTGGACTCTGATTTGGTCTCTGAGATGGTCTCATTTCTGCTGAAGAATGGTGCCGACGTTGACGCCAAGGGGCATGGAACTGACAATGAGTGGACTGCCCGTGATGTGGCCTACTATCACCACGCTGAAAGGTAAGTATTCGTCGATCTCCTTGATATCTAAGCTGACCTAGACTCTCCTTCCCCAGTATTGACACACTCCTATGTCAACACTCTGCAACAAGCCAAGATAACCCCCCTGCCAGAAAGCGAGGTGGTCTTCCAGAGTCCCAGGGTGACGAATCCCTTTCTTGTGACTGCTGTTTACTCGAAAACCACGGTATGCATTACAAGTGTTCGGTGTGCTACGACTTCAGCCTGTGTTATAAATGCCACTGGTCTGCATCCAAGATACATCCCGATCACTCTTCCTTTATTCCGCAAGGTAGTGAATGGTTTGAAGACAGTACTTCAGATCAAGAGAAGATTAGCGAGCTGGGTATAGACAACGGCGATGGTGATCAAGACGTGTTGCTGGATCATGAAGAGATTCTGTATGAAGATTTTGATAGTGAGATGTCAGATGGGACATCGTAGTTACGTTCTTGAGGTTAAGGCGTCAGTATAGAGGAGAAAACAGAATAGCAAACCATTTTTTAAGCGAAGCCTATTGATACGAGTGCTGTGCCGCAGCCAAGGCGGTTGCCTGAAGCATTCACACCCACCATTACGTGCAGCTCTTTTCACCTACCAATGAAGAGGATCCCAGATCGACTCACTGCAATTCGGCCATTTCCAGGATCAGACGAACAGTCGTCACTGGGGCTGAGGCTTCTTTTAACCCCCAGGCTCATGATCCCATCACAGAACCATTTTACCTATAAAGAGCGACAGTGGCCAGTGGAAACCTGCACCACAAATCAGCCTCTTCATCATATTCCAAGCACTTATCTTCCACACAAAGGACCTCAATACAACCAAAATGCCTGTCACCGTCGCCATTCCCAATCGCAAAGTCAGTTCTTGGCAATATCCCAAAGCTGAAAACACCGCGCAGCTCCTCCAAGGAGCTAGTTCCCAAGAGGCAGATGGCTGCAAGCAGATCATCCAAAGCTCACTCTCGTTCGAGGGATCTCTCGAAGAGCATCATATATCAGCTTCGAAGAATGGTCTCGTCTGGTCATCGTTCTACGCGTACAGCACCCACCACCATCTCACCATTCGCCCTGAAGATGTCTGGTTCGCTATAGTCACCCAGCTCAGCTCTTACATCAACGCCAACTCCGAAAAGATGCGCGATTACTTCGTCAGTCACGATGGACAGAAACAGCTCGAGGTTATCGACTGCGCGACTCTGCATACTGCCGACTACGGGAAACTCTCTCGGGCAATGGCCTTCGAGATCGAAAAGAACATCAAAGATCCTGCCTTGAGAGAATGGGTCGTTCCGTCCTTCTCGACAACTACTGAGAATGATCGCATCGTTGGATCCGTACTTTTGATGGGTGCAATGCAGAAATACTTCTCTTACAAAATGTCTTTGACTTGCGGGATCCCTTCAGTGACACTCCTCGGAGAAGTAACTGACTACGAAGATATTCTCAAAAGACTTGATAAACTGGATGAAATGGGCGAGGAGCCGACCGAATTTGCCAAGCTCCTGCGGCCAATTCTTCGAAACATGATTCTCTCTTTCACTCAACCATCCGACCCAGCTATCCATAAATTCTGGAATCAAATTGCTGACATACACAGCATGTCGGGGCCCGACCGGATGACAGGCTGGATCACAGCATTCTGCTACTGGGACGACGAAGGAAAAGTTAATCCCCCCAGTCGAGCAAATTGTACGTTCGAGGGGTTGATGTATCCCTTTGTCGAGACTGGTGATATTCCGTGTGGATATGTCACTGTTCCGGTTGAAGTTGATGATCACGGTACTAAGTATAATTGCAAGATGCTTGCTGGATCTGTTGGTATACAAGCTCTTCCAGGCCTTGAAGGTTATGTCCCTGCTGCTGAGAACAGAAGAATTGGCGTGGAAGTGGATGAGAAGAAGATGGGGATAAAACCTGTTACTGGGTGGATGATCTATGAGTTTGCCCAGCAAAGCCAGCCGCAAAACGAATGGCCCGGGTATGGATGGTAGAGATTAACACTAATAACGGCCTTCAAGTTTTGAAATAGCTCAAGCTTGGTGGGCTATTGAACTAGTTGGTCTTGACAGCATGGCTCAATGTCAGAAGTCCTTTTTCTCCCTGGAGGCTTAATATACTTAATATCCATGTGGATAAACTCTTCTGCCACGTACATTCAAGTCAGCGATATCCTAAAACAAAACAGTCACTTGAGAAATCGATCTCGCTTCAGCATACCAACCCAAGAACTTAGGTCGGTCAGTACTCGTCTCACCAAGCCTCTTGCATCTACGTAGCCTCTCACTTGCTCATAACGGAATGCTGCAAAAGAATCGTAGGATCAAATATTCCAAACTATAGTAGATGTGTCTGTAAAAAGGGCTAGAGCATTCCTATGTTGATTCTAGGCTATTTTGTTGAGAGGGTGAAGAGTCTTATCCTGGCCCTTTACTTCCAATGCATTCATCCTTAAGCTTTTCAACACGGAATATACAAACTAAGGCGTAGAACGTCAGCTTAATGTTTCCTTTGTGATGTCTTGCTCACTGAACCGAAGCCTGTCTGTCGTTGAGAGACTTGCTCTTGGTAAGCAGAAGTGTAAATGCCGTCTATACCCTAGGTCTCGTTATCCTACATTTTCAGCACTATCCAGAGCTTTCCCTCCGAAATTCACTGATGTCATAATCTCATACCCTCGCTTCCGACGCTCAAATATGCTTATCTCCGCGTTTCAACAATCCCACGATCACGCAACCATATCCCCACGGGGCAGGTAAGAAATGCAAGATACGCTAATTATGGATCCTGATACATAAAAAAAGACCATATCACGATCCCACCAGAAAAGACGCTCACGATGCACTGAATGCAGCGCAATGATTCAGTCTTCGGCTTTCCAAAACGGGACATCCGCCAACAACTAACCAACCAACTACAATTCCTCTCCCAAAGTCAAAGGAAATCACTTACTGAACCCGACTCCACAAAAACAAGTGGTTCCTCGGGGTAAACGAGGAGGACTCGTTAAGGGTTCTCCAATTTTAATTACATGGCTGCCTAGACTGAAAGGAAGGGATCGTCGTATTGGTCTCCACGGGGTTTAGGTAACAGTAATCTAATCTCCAAGGGGGGAAATTTCGGGGAAAGAGTTTTCGCCAGACGTTGTAAATTGGAGAATCGATGCGGAGATCACGGTATAAGTCGTCAAAGTGATGGGTCACAGATTGAGGCGGAGTTTGCTCGTTATAGTGGTCTATTGATCTATAACTCTATAATGCCAAATGGCTCCAAGTCTCTATGACTCTAAAGTAAAAAAGGGTATCCAAATATGTGTTCTAACACAAACGTTTCTATATGAAACAATACTCATGAGCAAATCTAAGACTTCTCAGAGTTGAAGCCAGAGTCGTCGCGGACTGTGCCGCTCTCCTCATTTGGCTTCTCCAACACTCCACCGCGACTAGACTCGTCGACGAGACCAAGTCGAATAGCCTCGCGCTCGACTTCCTCGTGAGAAAGGAAGGGAAGCTCCTTGGCGGCCTGGACATAGGACATCTTCTCGACGAAGCCCTTGGCGAAGATGATGTCGATTTCCTCGAGAGATCGGTTGGCAGTCTGTGACCTGTTAGTCGTGAATGCGGAGAGTCAGTAGCGGGCATGCTTACCTCGGGGTAGAACCAGTACAGGATGGGGAAGAATGTGGCGTTGGCGCAGCCGAAGAAGAGATAGGTTCCCCAGTGGATGTTGGAGATCATGATGGGGACGATCATGACAATGACAAAGTTGAACAGCCAGTTGGTGCAGGTAGATGTAGCGTTGGCCTTGCCACGGGTCTTGAGAGGGTTGATCTCAGCGGGATACAGCCAGGGAAGAGGCAGCCAGGTAGCACCGAACGAAGCGATGTAGGTGAAGAGACCAGCGATAGCACCCTTTGAGATTTGGGGCGCATTAGTACCGGGATCAGAGCCACCGGGGATGAGGAAACCCATCGTCAAGAACATGGAAAGCATCTGACCAGCAGTACCAATGAGGAGCAGCTTGCGACGACCAACACGCTCGATGAGGAACCATGAAGAAGTCGCGAAGATGGAATAGACGATCATGTTGACGCCGCCGAGGAGAAGAGCAAAGTTCTTATCGCCAAAGATGTCTGTGCACAGAATAGGGAAGTAGTAGATAACAGCGTTGCAGCCACCAACCTGCTGCATGAACTGCGATCCAGAACCGAGAAGCATACGGCGGAAGTGCTGCGTCTTACCACCGGTGAAGAGAGCCTTGACGGGTGTGCTCTTCTGAGCAGCGAAACCAGAGGCACGAATGGAGTCGACGACACGGTCGCGTTCAGCGCGGGTCTCGTCGCTGTCGACTTCGAAGCCACGAATGGCGGCAATGACGCGCTCGGCTTCCTCGTGTCTGTCGTGGGTGAGAAGCCAGCGGGGAGATTCCGGCAGCCAGACCATTGAGACGCAGAGGATAAGGCCGAAGACGCACTGGAAGGCAATGGGGAAACGCCATGTGAGGTCCTGGGGACCGTAGGAGCAGCCGTAGTCGATCCAGTATGCGATGAGGGTGCCGAAGGCGATGATGCCACCCTCGATACAGATGAGGAGACCTCTGTTGCTGGTGGTGGAACACTCAGCTTGATATGTTGGGATGGTGGACGTGTTGATACCGTTTCCGACACCAGTGATTGTCCGTCCGATGATGAGCTGCGCAAGAGCCTTGTGGCCTTTCATAGCAGTTACTTGGATGATGACACCAACGATCATGATCCAACCGCCGAGAATCATGGCCCTTCGACGACCGAGCAGATCACCGATCCAGAGGATGAACATGGCGCCGAACAAGCAGCCAATCTCGTAGATGGCCGTCACGAAACCCTGCATGGTGCTGTCCTTTGTCTCGGGGAAGTAATCATGGAAAGGGTCTGCGTCGATAATACCAGACATGACACCTTGATCATAGCCGAAGAGGAGGAAACCTGTCGTTGCGACGGTGGAGATGGCCAGGGACAATTTCTTGCCCGTCAGGCCTGCGAAGGAGGGAGGCATGGTGACGGAAGGGGGGCTATAGACCTGCTATGTTTGAAGGGGGGAGCTCGTCTAGAGCTGGAGGATGGGGGAGTTGGTGAGGGAGGAGGCATTGGGGGAGAGGAGAGGGTTTATATGTTGAGGGTGAGCAAAGTGTAGGGAGTCTGATAGCGAAAATTCTGAAGTGAGTGTATTACTATTTCTCCACGTAAGGTCCACTATCTCCACGCGTTGGAAGTGACGATCATCCTTGAAAGAAGTCAGAAAGTTGGACAAGAACGAAAAAGTCCCTTGAATTGCATGGAGTGTCTCCGTGTGTAACAGTGGGTGGGCCGAAGGAATATTGGACATCTCCACGCCTGAGTCGTTCACAGGTCGCCCACTAAAAGTAACCCACTAGAAACCATGAAGAGCACTGGAAGTCGTTCTAACCATTGTAGGTCACTGTGAGTCTCAGGCGCTGCCTTACAGGGCACACTAACTCACTGTAAGGTAGATGCCGTCTTCCGATTCCTTCGGATCTGCCAAGAAGCAGGGCAGGCAAACCTCGGCGTTACTGAAAGCAGACAAACCCGTGACGTCAAGTTCATTCTCAGCAAGCGGCAAAGGCGCCTGAAAAAACGGCATGTTTTTTCTCTAGTGCTGGAGGGTTAGCGGATGAAACGTTCTATTTGGTCAAGAGAACCCTTGTCGCGGCGATCATCTAGAGCGGCAGAGACGTCATTGGTTCAGGGGACATGTCCACGATGGTGCTAGTGATTAAGCATGATAAGGCCGAGGCTCTACATGTGAAGCAATACAATTAATAGTGGTTACATCTATAAATTCTTCAGTGGTTTATGTGTAACTGATGGTTCATGTGGATGTTATGGACGATCAAAGGGTCTTCCCCAAAGTCCACAGCTCTCGTCTAAAAAAATGGCGAAAAAAAACAGGAACCTGGGGATTGTAAAAAAAAATATCGGGCCTCAAAGGTCGGGGGTGGGAACGGCAGAAACTCTGAAGATCATGTCCTTAAGAGGAGCGGACAAAGAGCTCAATGCGTGATTGAGGTTCCAGTCTACGTGGAGAAGACAGCAGAATTTGTGGTTCTGAAGTTGTTGGTAGTGACAAACTCGTGGTTATGAGGAATTACTCTGCCTTGGAAAAGAGGACGGCGATCGTTTCACTGACGTGGGGGAGCACAGAATAAAGTTCAGAGTTTTCTCTTGCAAGCGAAAACAAACAATCGTGCAACCAGGTGTGAGGTTCGCTACGGAGCACTTCAGTGGAGGTTATAGGCGCTGTTTGCAGTGGACCTAGCGCAGATTGACATTCAACGGTATGTATGTATGTATGTATGTATGTATGTATGTATGTGCGTACAATTGGGTCTGGGGAAGATGTTCAAAGGGTCCAAAAGAGCTGCGCTGTCAAACCGTTGATCTTGCTTGCAATTCCATAAAACTGGATAAGAAGAAAGGACAAGAAATGCACGTCGTTAAGAGCACGTTTCTTGGCCGCGGGAGATCATCAGTTGGGGACTTGAACCTGTAAACTTGGCGATGCTAGAACATTGGCATCACCACCAAAACTTGGCTGCACAGCTTGATAATTGAAGTAATTACAGATTGAATGCAAGTTACTGATTCAAGGACAGGACGGAAATCTGTTATCCATTGACCCGATATGGGATTATCTATCTCCTATCTCATTGAACTGATCATCAACCCTCCCTTACTCAAGACCCGTCCGTCGTATACGCCGATCCTTTTGCGCAATTAAACTTTCGATTCCTCTCAGAGACGCTCGGGTTGCTTCTTTTGGCAATTGCGGTTCTGTTTTTCACTTGTGAGATTCGTCAGCTTTTAAGCCGCAACTAATCTCAATCTCACCAACTAACCTGCCAACCAACTTGTACAGTCAACATGCTCTTTCACAAGGTGTCATGCGTGCCAATTGGAGACTCGGAACCGCTATGGTCTTGGCGATCCCTCCGACGGAGAAAAGATGCCTTGGCAGGCGGATAACGGCGCAAGAACGGGAGTTAGCCGAGCGTCTGGGCGGGCATAGTGAGGGTTTACGGGGACTGCCAAGATGACGATGCTGGTGATACGGGATATCTTTGCTTGGCAGAGACTCGTGAACTCAGGCTCAGTGACAACGCGAGTTATTACAATGATATAGATAAGGTACCGAGTATAGCTGGTTTACTGCACTATTACTCTTCAACATGCCCCGTTCATTGATGTCCGTCGTCATGGTCTTTAATTGACTGACGTGCTAAACCTGTGACAAGCGACCCAGTATTAAAAGTGTAACTGTCAACCTCGTGGACCCTTTTATCTCACCCACAATGGAGTTGACTGTGGGATTTTTCGCCGAGCTTTACACCGAGAAGCAGGGTCTTCTCCAGATCCTGGGCCGTTGTTTTTCTGGCACAAGGTTAAGTTTGACGAGATGATGGGATGCGGAGGTTGGGGCGGTCTGGGGGAGGAGTTTTGATGCACGTTTTTGAGGGGATTGAAGCTGGGGAAAATCGCCACGATGATGATCAACGTCAACTTCATGAAACTGAGTATCACGGATTCATCAATCTCACGATTGTGAAGTAATTTTATTTTGATCTCATTTTTACTGCATTACTGATTGCGATGGTAGTGGTTGAGTTGTGAGCGTTGCTCGTGGTGTTGATGCTCACTAAGAATGCGACCATCAGCTCAGTACCTTCAACACAACAATACCGTGTTTGGTATAATACTTCATTAGAACTCACTCCTCACTCTATTAAGGCTCACTTTTATGATGGATTTCATCAAGAGCGTTCCCAGTAGAGGCGCTACTGCCTGGCAGCATGTAACTTGCGAGTAGTGATTCACAGTCCCAAAATGGCAGCCACGTTTGTATTGCCAGTGCCCACCAGCAATGCCATCGCTCTCGCCAACAACAGAAGCAGGTCTCGCGATTTGTTTCTTTCTCTTCCGTTCATATCTCCATCGCAACGCAGCAACACTCAAGAACGCAGCGATAGCCTCAACTGAGGGCGTCAAATCCGCGTGACAAGATGGAAGAACATCATGTCCACCACCATCAGGATCACGACCCTGCTCCGCCTGGTCTTCCTTCGAATGCCCAGCAAAGCGATGAGCCTCTGATCCAAGAGATCGGCAGTCTCGAGAATGGCAATCCGCGGGATGAGGAAAACAATGAGAACTGCAAGAACAACGACCAGCAGAATCCTGAGAACCCTATCTCTAGCCCAGTCCAGCAGGAGGAGCCCCTCCCACAGATCGAGATCAGCAATTCGCGCCTCGCCGTATTTGATGACTACTTCGCCGTCTTCGACGTCGGCGCCCAATCCGCCAAAGCACAAGCTCGCTGGGCAAGCACTCAGCCCAACACCCAAGATCACCAGGATGGTCTCCCGGCCAGAACCAGCGCCCGCCACGAGCAACCCGTCTCCCGCGGGGAACCCAGCAGCAGCTCTCCTCACCCTCGACGAATCGGCGGCATGACTGAAGTCGACAGGGCTCGCATAGTCGCCGCGGACATTGGCTTTCGTGTCGTCAACTGTGACCCTTCAGGCCCACAGGTCGACATCTGCTGGCGCATTCCTGGGCCGCGAAACATATGGCTCGCGAGAATGACCACATCTCCTGACGGGGATCTTACCAAAGGTGTCACGAACTTGCTTTCCTTGGTTGGAACTGAAGATGACCCGGATAGGCCTGGCATGACCACATTGATGGCAAAGATGGATGCTGAGAAAACGGTGTCCGTGATCCTTGGCAGTTGTAGCGATCACCCTGACGATGACTTTGAGCGGGGAGAGGGTCAGATCGTCCCTGAGGCTTCAGGCAGTTTCAATCGTCTTTCTGCGCTTGGTGAACTTGTGGGATTTGAGGTCGTCCGAGGTGAAGCGATGAGCGTGGATTAAGGGGGATGGACTGGACTGGAATGGCATGAACGAAAGAGGGGGATGTGAATAGATGCACCAGAAACGATATCAATCATCAAGTCGCTGTGTGAAACTGTGCTTCTCGTGTAATGATTCACAAGCGTGAAGTGACAGCCCCCCCCTCTGTGTCAGTCCAAATGGCAGCTGATCAACTCAGTCACGTTCCACTAACAAGTCATCTCCTCCGTCATTCTTTTCTTCTCACTCGACAACACTCATACCACTACAATTACTCAACTCAAGTTGTCACAAAATGGCAAGACATCACCATCTCCATGAGCATCAGCGTGACGCTGATCAACCCGACACGCCGACAATGAGACGCCGTCCGCGACATCCCGAGGATGAAACCCCCAGAAGAAATGATGAGCAGCATACTGAAACAACTGTAGTCAATACCGTAGACGAGTTGCCGCGAAACGGTTTAGTTGTCTTTGATGACTGCGTCAGCCTGGTTGATGTCAACAGTCTCCCCGAAACAGCGCTGAATCGATGGCGTGAGGAAGAACGGCAGCACCAGCAACGACGATCCCAAGAATCTCAGCAGGAAGACAACCAAACTCAGCATCGAAGCGAAATCCCGCCGCAGATCTACGACGGCTCAGCCCCCATCATCTCCAGCCCCAACCTAACACAAGTCTCCCGAGCCTGCATCATCGCGTCAAACGGCTTCTACGTCGTCAACTGCGACACATTGGGACCCCAGGTGAACATCTGCTGGCGCGTCCCTGGCCCGCGAAATATATGGCTCGCGAGACTGGCAGTCAGCCAGGACGGGGAGAACTCGGAGCGTCCGCCTTCGATGGCTCCGGGCATGACGCTGTCGTGCTTTCAGAGGGGGGCATCGGGGGGTGAGAGTGCGTGGTCTATCATCATGGCTAAGTCTGTTGATAATGTGGAGGAGAGGATTGGGCGTGGGGAGGGAGAGTTTGTGTTTGGTGAACCGATTAGTGAGGAGGGCTTGGTTGCGTTTGGGAGGGCTGTTGGGGTTGAGGTTTTGTGTGTTTGAGAGTCATGGAGTGTGGAACTGAGATTAAATGAGGTATGAAAATGGCACGTGTATGACGAGAACGTTTGGAGACTTTTCGGCTTGTTCTCTCTTTTCTATCATGGCACTCTGAGCGTTGGGAGTTGGAACAATTTGTCAAGATATCTTGCCTAGCAAGGGACATCAAGGGGGTTACCCAGACTGTATAAGAAATAAATAATGAGAAATGAGAGACTCGCGATCGAGGACATATTCAAGTTCACCCAACTCTAGCAATAATATTATCAGACGTGAGAGTGGCCCGGTGTAGCGCATCTCCTTCACACTCCGCCTTCGCACTGCCAAACAGCTGACAGCAACACCTCCAAGTCGCCTTAATCTTCCTCTCTCTTTCACACCCGCTCCCCTCTCTTTTCTTCTTTCATCAACCTCCTCTCATCACATTCGTTTTGAGCGCTAGCATACAAATCGTCAACAACAACCATCCCGATCTCGCTACCATGGATGCTAGGCAGCGCGATGGGTATCGCGTCAACAAGACTCGGCGCCCTGCCAAAGACATGAAGAAGCACCCCCAGGCTTCAGAGCAGACCACTGGTGCACAATCCCAGCCTCAAGCTCCTTCTGAAGAAGACAAGCCCGCGAGTGAAGCTTCTCAGGGTGACGATGTTGAGGTCAACAATGACCACGACAACGAAAACCAAGACGACGATCACGGCTTCGGAGACTTACGTCCCATTGTGCAGAGTTACAATCTACTATGCATCCTTCCAGCCGTCAAAATCTCCAGCGATCCTACTCTCTTGATCCGCAACCCCCGCGAAACTGGTCCTCAGAGTGACATCTGCGCTCGAGTACCTGGGTGGTTCAACCACTGGGTCGCACGGGTGAGTTGCTATGACAGCTTCGAAGACCTCTGGGACTTGATAGTCGAGTACTCGGGCGTCGCTTCGCCAGAGGTTTGGATCTACCTTGTAAACCTCGGTGCGGGCTGCACGTACAGCAGGGACGCGGCGGCTCAGGAGCTGACCCTGGATGAGCCTGCCAGCATCATCGCATGGACAAATGACCCTCTTCTGGGTGGTGACATGTCTCAATTGACGCTGGTTTCAACGGCTGAGTTTCCTACGACACCGCTTTTGCCTTGCCTTCGTCACATCCTGGGCAAATATGGTTCTGAAAGGCTGGTCTGAATGACTACAGATACTCGCATCAACTTTGAGGAGCCTGTGGTTGAGTTGAGATGAGCGGAGGGGGGGTTTTGGACGCACGTATGGAGCCAGCGCCGTTTCTTCACCGGATAAAGTGAGTTAATGATTGTCAACCTATTGTGCAAAACTGACCTTGCGTAGAGTGTTTTTTTAGGTAGCTCTCCCTCACCAATTGTGCGACAATCAGTACAGCACCAGACCGACGGACGACGGAGCACGACACTCTCGCATCAGCGAAAACATCTTGGAAGAAACTGGAGCTTTTTGGAGAGTGTTAACCCTGCGAAAGGGGACCCTCAAGCCCAGAGGATGAGAGAGGCTTTGCAGCACGGTGACCAAATTGGTAATTCCAATCTCTTCCCACTTGCAGGAAACCCGTTCGTTCAGCAAAGGTTAACAACCACAGATTCATCAAGTCCATCTCCCCATGCAAGCCCATGTGTTCCAACAAGGAGAACACAGTCAAAAGACCGTTCCATCTCCAACACCACCTTTACGCCATCATATCGGGTATCGCGGTCGATGGAAGTCCAGCACCCTTTTTGTGAGACTGCCGAGCTCGAGTGGGTGCATGGTGGGTGGCCACGGCTGGAGAGGTAAATACTGGGATGTAATCTGGCAGCTGTTCTTTTGAGATGGATGAATCTGCTATCTGGAAGTGGTGCCGCAACCAGACTCTTGATCCGGCGGGCATGCTAGGGGTTCTTAGGTTTCATGATAAATAAACTGTTCAGGCAAATAATATGTTGGCTATATACATTCAGTGTCGAAGCCAGTGCTTCTTTTGTCCCTTTGCTCTTGAGGCACGCAGATGTCAGAATTCGGTGTCCATCGAGACTGGTTGGCTCCTTCTATCGTGATCCCATCGGAGTGGAAGGTCGTATTTGACTGTTGCTAGCTCTCAATCAAGTAACTCTCCTCTCCCATCGATTTTGTCATCATCAATCTCTCGTTAAATCGTCACAACAAGATAATCATCATAACAAACAGCCACTATCTGCAGCCCTCAACACACAATCGTTCATCATTCATCATCACATCTCCCCACTTCCGCCATGTCCAACAATCGAGTCGTCCCACTTCGAAGATAGTGGATCGTCACTGCGACCCTCGAAGAGTCGGGCTGGCTACAAATCATCATCAGGCCCGTATCTAATGGCGACCCTCTTCCCCCTTTGCCGAGGATGCCCTTGAACCCGGACCGGCTGCGGCGCGGTGTTACAGTCGCTGTCACTTCGACCAACGCCATCGGGACCATGCGTGCCCTTCGGGAATACGCCTTTCCTAATCAATATGTTATAGTTCTGGAGGTCTCGACGCCTAGTCCCGATATGCGGACCGTCGTGTGGGTTGCCAATCGTTCATCGGCCCCGATCGAGCAAGTCGATCCATCCATCATCGAGGAGCTAGAGGACGAAGAAGAGAACGAGGAACCTCGATCCTGAGTGATGTCTAAACTCTACAAAGGCGTCCTTGGTTTGCGATGCGAGTGGGATTGCTGGCTTCTTACACGAGACCCATATGGCATGGCCTACAGGATACACCGATCGAGTTTCGTTTCAGATATTGTCAAAGACTGGTGGACGGCAAAGGTGACATAAGAAGAACCGAGAAACTTCGATGCACTGGATTAAGCGATGTGTTACAAGACATTCTTTGAAGACATAGGTTGACAATATACAACAGCGACTTCTTTTATGCATTCCTATCATCTGGGGGGCGTGTGACTTCGAGGACGTTGCATGCTAGAAAACCAGCTGGATTGTCTCCGACCAAGAGCCCACGCTTCAGGCCGTCTCGCGAGTAGCACCTCGTCCCTCTCCAAGGTCAATCTAACGCTGCTTCTCTTTGCCCATCCCACCCTGAAGGCACTGCATACGTCATACCAAGTTGAGCTATGGTTAAGCTTAGTCTCCTATCAGGCAATTGATCTAATCACTTAACTGCTCTCATACTCTCTTTGGCTCCAGAACCAACACTTACTACCCAAGACTCGATGTCTGTGCGGAAGTGTACCGTGATCAATTGAAGCAACATCGCAAGTTATCCCCCTCCGCCGCGATGAGTAACTACAGCGACACTCGCTCACATCAGAAGAACCACTGCCAAAAAGAGCCTCTATCTTTTGACAACTAATCCAGGCACTCTATTTCCATTCTCAACCTCGAACTTGCTTGACCCAAGCCAACAAAGGACCATCCAGACCTCCAACAACCGTGGGTCTACTCCTAATACTTGACTGCCTTCAAACTCACCTCGAATCGATCCCAAACTATCTAAACCATGACGCCTCAGCTATATGAACTTCCCTTCCTCCTCTCTCCTCCATCTCGTTCCAACGATCATGAAACTCACACTTGCTACACTGACACTTGTCGCACTCGCGGCTGCTACTCCTCCTCCCGAGCCGGTTGTTCTCAAACCTGTTCCTGACAAGGCGAGTAGTGGTTGTTATCACTAGTATGTCTCCCCTCCTCTTCTACCCCATCTCGTCAGCCCATCTCCTAGTCGCCAATCTTAACCTCTCCCTCCTCTCAACCCCAATGTCAACCCTAACGATATCAGCATAATCCCAAAGCCAAACAACTGCTGTCTTCCTCGTCTCTGCTTGCAAAGATGGCACGTCTCCCCTCTCCCCATCAATCCCACTTCATCCCCGCCGTCTCTTAGAATACGTCTTAACCCGCATCAGGCAATTACTACCAATTCAACGAAGACGCCTGGAAACAAAAGATGAACGGCTGTGATCCTCCCTGGGGCTAACTCGGAAAGAAATTGCACGACATGCCCGGCTTCTGCTGTCGGGGTTGGAAAGCTCCCAAGCCTGTGTTTCCAGCGTAACTCTTATATTAGTTCATTCTGAATCTTCTCTTCTTTCTCTCATTAGATATTACATTTAGAGATCCTTTACTTCCTCCTCCTTCTCGTTCTTCATCTTCACCTCTCCGTCTTTACCACTCTCCTCCAGAGCAGCCTTGCAGCTCGCAATCCCCCCCGCGATACCCCCCAGCTCCTCCCAGCTCCCAAGCCACTGCCCGGCGCTATAGTTCGCATCGACACCCGCATAAACGAACCACCCACTCACAGGCTGCGCCATGACTCCGCCTGGGGTGTTCTGCTTCTCGACGCCGACGTTGCCTGCTACGAGATAGGCTTGTGTGTCGACGCCTGGCGACGGGTAGTTCTTCATAGTCAATGGCGCCTTCGCATAGCCGATGCTGATGTCGGAGAGTGTGCAGGGAACGTAGCTCTGTCCATCGATTGTGACGGTCCAGTCGCTGGGGAATATGCCCATCTGAACCTCCTCTTTAGCTTTCACCTCCTCTTTCTTGACCTCTTCAACCTTCTCTCCAGCTTCTTCTTCCTCCTCGTCCCAATTATCATACCAATCCTCATAAACTCCTCTGACCTTTCCATCGCGATCCCAATGCATAAAGCCCGTAATCCACCCGGAAACATCCCACTCACTCGCCCCCTCGCCACAAGACCACTTCTTCTTAGCCCTGACAATCTGCTCCCAGAACAACCTCGTCTCCCCATCGCCTTCACCCCCTTCAGTATCAACGTCCCAGGAACTAACAAACCTCTTCATGATCGGCCTCAACCTGTCGGCAAACCCCGCCGCCTCATTCCCAAACTCCTTCAGCATCTCAACCTTGTCCCCCAGCTTGACCCAATCCTCCCTCTCCCCAAGTAACGTGACACTCGGTATTCCACATACCATCATGCCCTCAAACTCGAAGAAATGCTGCATCAGTCCCATCATCAACACCGTGGCCGTGACATCATCCTGGGCAGTCGAAGTGCTAAAACCGGGTGTTATCCAGTCCAGCAACCACGCCGTCTTGACCCTCTGCTTGATCTCCCCCTTGAACGCACCGATGATGCCGTCCCACGAAAACCCCTCCACTGCAATCTTTTCGCGCCCAGAGTGATCGACGAATAAATGCCGGAGAGACTCAGAGTGGGTGCTCATGTATACATTCATCTGCGCCAGAACTTCAAACCAGATCTCATCAGGTCGCAAGATGAGATGCTCGTGCTTAGCCCATGCCTCCACAGCACCCCTCACAAAACCATCCGACGACGGGAATACATTTCTTCCCGAGAGGTCATCAAACGATGATGCGAGCAGTGAGGCTGTGTTTTCCACTTCTTCTGGACAGCTCCGCGAGAACAGATCAGCAGCTGATGTAGCGATACCTGACGCGCTAAAGGGCAATGGGTCGACGCGGTGGACTTGGATGGTGATTGAGGCGGTGGCCAGGCCAGCCAGCCACAGCGCTTTGAGCATCGTACACGAAGCAGTCTCTTCTCTTGGATATCCCTCGTATGCCGTGGGGCGATCAAGGATCGGTGTTTGGTTGGTGTGGGTATGCAAATCGTGGTCTGATGCAAGATTACGGACCTCCCGATCGGAAGGTTAAAGGTTAAAAGGGGTCGCGCTAGCGGCTCTTAGTGGAGTTGTCCAGGGAACTGGGCCGAATCTCATCTCATGATAACGACGTATGCCTCAGACTATTCGTGACGAATGGGAACTTGTCCCTCAGACTATTTCTGACAAAGTTACGACGAATGAGAAATTTGTTTCAGGGCATTGGTTGGCGGCGGGATCGGATCTCCGTTGGCGATGTATCGAGATATGATCCTGGCTGTTGCAGGGGAACGCAACATCCGATCTCCGTGGGTAACATTGCAGTTGCAGGGTAGGACATGCGACAATTAGCAATTGACGAGATTGATCATTCAATCAGGCATGTCAACGTCGACATCGCCATGTTGGGCCGTGATTAATGCCATGGCCCGATGGACAAATGACTCACCTTGCCACTATTCCAGCCTCTAACAGCCATTCACAATCTCCTACCAATCGTATCAGTCGCAGCAATCACATTCGCATTATTCAGAACCAATTCAGTTAAGCAGCCGATTTATTCAGTGCTATCAATCTATAATCATGCCTTAGGCTCGAATTGAATCCCATTCCTTCCTGCGCCATGCTGCCGTTAAAGCAAATTGTATGTCATATCTCGTAAACGCCATGCCATGCCACTCTGTACCTGTACCCGTGGCTCCATCTCTTCTAGTTAATCGCGCCGAATGAAAATCGCTTATTCCTCAGCACTGTCGGCCTGGACGCGCTGGACAATGTTGACCAATTGGGGGTAGATCTTCTCGTTGTCCTGAATACCGCAGACCTGCTTGACAACGTCCTCAGGACCGTTCTCGGACATGATCTCGGCGAGCTGCTTGGACTCCTCATCATCGGGGACATCCTGGAAGCGGAAAGTCATCTCGATAGCGTCGAGGAGGTACTTGATGGGCTGATCGTTCTCAGCAAGCTCGGCGGCAGGGCCGATGAATCGCTCCTTGCGAGAAAGCTTTCGGAGAGGGGCACGGCCGACACGCTCGACGGCATCCTCAAGATGGGGGTTGCCAATTCGCTTGATGATCTTCTCGACGTAAGCGGCCTGAGCCTCCTCGTCAATAGCGTGCTTGGAGACGATCAGGTTCTTGGTCTCCATAAGTGCACCGCGCACCTCGGTCATGATGTCCTTGTCCTGGAGAGCATCGTAGACAGTGCGCTTTCTTCGGTTGTAACCGTGGTAAGCAGCGGTGGCGTGACCAGTGTTGACAGTGAAGAGCTTGCGCTCAATGAAAGGCTCAAGGTTGTCAACCCAGTTGATGCCCTTGATGTCGGGGATACCAACATCCTCGAAGGGAGTGCGGTCAACGACCCACTCAAAGAACTTCTCGAGTGTCACGTCAAGACCAGCATCGGGGTCCTGAGCGGGAACGATTCTGTCAATAGCAGAGTTGGCGTAGCGGGCTCGGAGGTGGTGGTCCTCGAGGCGAGAGGCATCAGTGTTGTTCTTGATGTGCTCAGCAAGGGTATCAGTGGCACCAATAGCGTTCTCGCAGGCAATGACATGCAGGGGAGACTCTTCTGTTGATCGGCGGTCGATACCCTTGGCGATGACAGGGGCGATAAACTTGAGGATGTTGGGACCGACTGAGCATGTAACGATCTCAGCTGTGCGGATGGTCTCGATCAGGTCCTCCTCGTGTGTCCTCGAGTTGATGGCCTTGTAATTTGTGATGGTGTTCTCAACGGTAGCTTCAGAGCCGACTTCGATGACGCGATATGAGGGAGTTTCGTTGAGTTGGTTGACGATTGAGTCGTTGACATCAGCAAAGACGACGTCGTAGCCAGAGTTGTGGAGGAAGCAGGCAACAAAGCCACGGCCTGGATAGTTAGTTAGCATGAGGTTAGAGCGTTGGGTGAGACGAGACATACCGATGTTGCCAGCGCCAAAGTGAACAGCAGTCTTGCCCATGATTGCGGTAGTGTGGGGTTTTGGTTTATGTGTAAGTGTGAGTATGAGTATGTAAGAATGTCTCAATGGATTGGATGAGTGCGAATGCCTCAAATAGGAAGCAATAGAAGAGTGTTTAGGAGTGAAGTGGTTGGTGATGGATAGAATGGATGAAAACGGTGACCGTATCGAGGGGGGAGAGGACGAGTTTATATGTCTAGATCAAAGCCACCCTCCTCGTCTCTTGTCGGATGGTGAGGGTGACGATGACGGGAAGGGGACCCATTGATGTAATCATGGTACGTACTAACAGTGTCGTCCCTGCCCTGGTCAAGACTGGGTTATGGATCCGGTCTGGTCTGGTCTGGCATGGCATGGCAGGTCCCACCGAGTCAAGTTTGAGTTCAACTCGGGTAAGTGGAGACCATGCCCAGTACAGCCACCAGCCCAGCCCAACTCACAGTCACAGCCCGCCAGTACAGTACATTACGGTTGTATCAGTACCTGACCGTGTCTGTACCATGCCATCATCATCGGGACAGTGGGCTCTGTGTCCTCTTCGGTGACCTCAGCACTCTGACTCTTCTGGCTTGGCGTCAAACAACCATCCAACACTCTAGCCCGTGCCTATCCCAGCGATGATCCATTGGATACGGTCTCCCTCACTGCTATCATTACACCGTAGCCTCGCCGGACAGCATCACATATCCAGACCCCTAAACGAATTGTCACTTCAAAGGCACAGATCAGTAACATGCTCACTCATACATGACAACTGTCCCACAGGCCTCCAATAAGCTGACAAACAAATAAACCACTTCAACCTCACCATGTGGATCAACCCCCTCTACCGTTTCACCGACCGTAACTGGTGAAAAGCCTCCACTGCCTTACGGAGGTTACCCGGCGCTCTACAGGGTGTTCGCACAGGGGCTGGGGGTGTTATGCATGCATGTCCCACTGCAACCTCGCCCTCACCTCTGCCCGAAGGTGCCTCTGTGAGGAAGACCCTGTCTCACGCCACATGCTTCATTTTCAGGGTATTCTCATTATTCAGATACATACTTGTCGCCACGACTATTTACCCAGCTTATCTTAATCGTGGGATTCTTCACGAGATATATACTGAAAAATGAGGTATCAGACAATAGAAACAATTACTAACCTAGAATCATCTAGATACTGCTTGATCCGTCAAAAGTGGATATCGTGTCAAGTAACCGTCTTCGTGTCAATCCCACCTCTGACGTCGACTTTCTGTCTGCATCGTGGGTCGCTGTGAAGACCGACTGTAGTATTTTTCCCTCTAACGCAGTGCAACACTAACTTAGTAACAATGTACCTCCAGAACACCCCAGGTTTTCCACAATTCTCCTTTCTCTGGGGCAGCATTTGACATCACTCGTTCAATATCACGATGACTTTCGATCGATGGTCCTTTCCCCTATTTTATGACCTTTTTTAATTTCCATTTTTATGACTCCATCATCACTATCATATGTTTACAAAAACGTCGTGGCTATTTCGGCCATTCCCCTCCGTCTGAGCCCCAAGCGAGGGTTCTCTCTTTTTTTTTTTTTTGTCTTTCTCCTCTGTTTCTCACGATGCAGGGGTGTGGAGATGGGGACGTCAATTAGACGGCGCTCACGGCGGCTTTTCGCGTGTGTGCTTTTTTGAGGCTAGCCAAAGTGACTGATGATGTTGAGTTGAAACGGGCGTCATGCATGTGAAGACTTTCGGCAATGCTTGGGGTATCACACATGCAAAATATTTCCGGTGCTGCAGTGTATAACAACAACGTTATAATAAGCGCAGCATCTAGACTGTTGGTTTTGATGCAGCACGTGTAATTGTTGAGACAGTGATAGGACTTGTGGTGTATCTCGTGCTCTGTGTTACCGTCTCGTGGTCTAGTACCAATAATCACAAGTAAACAAATATCGTTATCATCTGTGTAACTGCATCCGTCAGACACGGGCGCTATTGTCTTACTCTCCCAATGAAGTTCAAACTGCATACTAATACGTCATATCCTACGTCCAGGGTTATATCCCCCCTCCCCCCTCCCTTGAGCCTCTGGTTCCTGTTTTTCCAGGGGTGAAACGGATCATTTCTGCCACCGTCTTCACCTTTCAATGTCTACCGTAGAATCTCCGAACCATGCCACTATTCAAGCATAATTCCCTCACTCTCAACCTCAAACTGGCTCACTTTTGAGGGCGTATTCTCTATCTGAGTGCATTCGGCATGAGGCATTTCGGATCAAATCGTAACCCTTTTCCGTTCGGCCCTCAACCCCGACGAACCCGCTTCCGTTCTAGCATAGCCTCCCTCCGTAGATAACGCTGCAGCGAATCAACCGTCAGTGGAGTAACAGAGCCAAGATGGGGACCGTCCAGGCCTTCTCCTGTTTAGCGCTGTACTCTGATTGGTGATGCCTTCAGTTTATCTTCGGTCGGTTGCCGCGGGACCTGTTGATCTGGGAAAGGCAAACTGTATCTCTTCAGGCTGAATCTAGTTACCTATGTAGGTATACGACTCAACAGATTTCGGAACTCAATT
Source organism: Fusarium miscanthi (assembly GCA_014898875.1). Lineage (NCBI taxonomy): Eukaryota > Fungi > Ascomycota > Sordariomycetes > Hypocreales > Nectriaceae > Fusarium > Fusarium miscanthi. Next base: position 317,481 of record JAAVUA010000071.1, read on the forward strand.
CCAAGCCCGTTATCCTCATCTCTATCTTCATGTTCACTAAGACTGTGTTAGAGACGTGTTGAACCGTTTGTTACTGTCCTCATCTCAAGGGTCTAGGGGTCCAAACTACCGTCCCTCACCGATGTAGCATAGCATATCTCCAACCAAGAAAAAACTGCAAGTGAACCACCCAAACATCTCGTCATAGACGCGGGAACGAGAGCATCGTGAAAAGCCTCAAGTTCGACGTCAGAGGAATACCCACTCACACTCACCAATGACAATGACAATGACAATGACCTGCACAAAAATTCTTCCGTGTCTTGTTGTATTGCATTGGCTAGTGTGAGTGGAGTTGGGACTGACGAAATCAGAACGGACTCGCAGTTTTGGTTCATGGTATTGATTGGATGGGTTGGTAGATACAGTTCGCGTTGGCTGCGGCTGATTCAGATGCAATCACCTTCAGAGTTCACTGCATGCAAACCTCGCTTCGGATGCCGTGACTTGAAATGGCGATCTTTTGGTTCTTGTTTCAAGAGATCGTCGCTTTGTAACCCAGACTCAGAAAAGAAACATGTCGTTTCCGACATGAGCCGAGTTAACTCCCGTGGTACAGGCCATATCGTGATAAGCCAGCGTCAACATCAAGATCATGGTCAACATCACGGCACCTTGAACATCTAGACCCAAGCACAAGCAATACTCTCGCCTCAACCCTCTAATCTCCATTTCCCCGCCCCCCATCTCACTCCTGCACTGCACTTCAGGTCTGGGGATTCCCCCGCGAAAAAAAGCACCGTTATAACCCCGATGTGATAAGTCTCTGCGTGATATATCTCACAAACATACCACCTAGTACACCCTCAGAGGACTTCCCCCCTCTTCCCCATATTCCCCCGCAAAACTCCACATGCTTGAACCTCGTCTCACCATCGACGCTCAAACGGGCCAATGTTCTTAAACGCAGCACTCTTAATGCACCTGGACTCTAACGGTATCAATGATTTCTGAATGTGGCAGTGCTCTCAGACGCCTTGATACTTTTTGAATGGGTCCATCTACACAGGCGCACTTACTCAAGTAGTGACACTACCCAAAGCAGAAATACATACATCTGCCGGAGACACGGAACATCAAGACAAAACATACTTAAACACTCATTTGACCGAGGTGCCTTGTTCCACGTGTCATCGATACAAATACCGCTGATAAGGTGTTGCGATTCAATATGTAAACGTGAGAAATCGCGCATGTGCATGGTATACTTGTGCCGTCTTCTTGTGCCGTGTTTGACGTCGCAATGGAATCGACATCTGAGAATAACAAGGAAATCTGAAAAAGGTATGCAGATAATCACGATACACAGCGATCGGCACTACGCTACATTGCACTCTTCATCATACTCACGAGTACTTTTGCTTGCCGTCGTGTACAGAGACTCATTCACCTCGCACGTCTCATGCAAAACTTACAAGACTGGTTCGGAACATAGGCCGTCAAACTTATTCATGCTATCTTTAATCATTATCAACATCGTTCCACTCGCTACGCATTAACACTCAATCCTCCTTTTTAGTTACCATACTTCTTGAACGCTCCAATCAGTCCACCAGTAGAAGCATCGTGTCCCTCACCATTACCCGCCTCGTCAAGCTCCTTGAGAATCTTCTTGGCCAGAACCTTGCCCAGCTCAACACCCCACTGGTCGAAGCTGTTGATGTCCCAGATAGCACCCTCGGTAAAGGTGAGGTGCTCGTAGTACACGATCAGGGCACCCAGCTCGGCGGGACCAATGGCGCCGCCGACAAGGATGGAGGTCGTGGGTCGGTTTCCAAGGAAGCGCTTGTGAGGAACAAGCTCCTCGGGAGTACCCTCGGCACGGACCTGGTCGTCTGTCTTGCCGACCATGAGAGCCTCCGCCTGGGCGAAGTAGTTGGAGGCAAGCATCTTCTGGTGGAGGTTGTCGCTGACAGGGTTGTGAGACTTGGCCGCGAGGATGAAGTCGGTGGGGATCAGCTTGGTGCCTTGGTGGACGAGCTGGAAGAAGGAGTGCTGAGCGTTGGTGCAGGGCTCGCCGAAGAGAATGGGGCCTGACGGGTTAGCTGAGTTTCATGCAGGAGGTTGTTCACTTACCAGTGGTGTACTTAGCAGACGATCCATCAGAGGTGATGGTCTTTCCGTTGGACTCCATGGAGAGCTGCTGGAGGTAGGCAGGGAATCGGTGAAGGTATTGGTCGAAGCTATAATTGTTAGTCTGCAGGCATACTCGCATGTTCTGGCTGACTTACGGAGCAACAAGGTGAGTCTGAGCCTGGAAAAAGTCAGAGTACCAGACGCTCAAGAGACCACCCAGAAGAGGAATGTTGTCCTTGAGAGGAGTCTCGCGGAAGTGCTTATCCATGGCATGAGCACCGCTGAGGAACTTGTGGAAGTTGTCAAAGCCAACGTAGAGAGCAATGCTCAGACCAATGGCACTCCAGACAGAGTATCGACCACCGACCCAGCTCTCAAAGCCAAACATGTTCTTGCTATCGATGCCAAACTTGGTGACCTCCTCCTCGTTGGTGGAGAGAGCGACAAAGTGCTTGGCGATCTCGCCCTTGTTGTCGGTCTTTTCGAGGAACCACTTCTTGGCCGTGTTGGCGTTGGTGGTGGTCTCTGCGGTGGTGAAGGTCTTGGAGGCGATGAGGAAGAGGGTGGTCTCGGGGTCAGAGTTCTTGAGGGCCTCGGAGATGTGGGTTCCGTCAATGTTGGAGACGAAGTGAAGGGTCATGTCGTCAGCGCCGTAGTGCTTGAGGGCTTCGGTGACCATGACGGGGCCGCTGCGAGATGTCAGTCCAGTACACACAATGGAGACGCGCAGATGACTTACAGATCAGAACCACCAATACCAATGTTGATAATGGTTGTGAGCTTCTTGCCAGTATAACCCTTCCACTCTCCACTTCGAACCTGCTCAGAAAACTCCTTCATGTGCTCGAGAACCTCATTGACACCACCCTTTGTGTTCATGACATCAACACCATCAACCTTCATGTCCCAACCGCCAACGTTTCGCAGAGCAGTGTGGTACACGGCGCGACCCTCGGTGAAGTTGATCTTCTCGCCAGCAAACATGGCATCGCGCTTCTTCTCGACGCCGGCCTGCTCGGCGAGCTTGACGAGGAGGTCGAGGGTCTCATCTGTGAGGAAGTTCTTGGAGAAGTCGAAGAGGATCTCGGAGGACACGCCGTCGGAGGTGAAGGTTCGGGTGAAGCGGTCGAATCGCTGGGGGTCGGAAGCGAATGCCTCCTTAAGGACGAAGGACTTGCCGACGCTGTCGCGATGGGCCTGGAGGTCAGACCAGGCGGGGAGAGTGTTTGCGGGGGCCATATTGATGTTGTGTAGAGATAGTGATGGGGGGAATAAGGATGGAGGTGATGGAAAGAAGAGAAGAAATATCAGATCAGAAGAGAGTGGGAGGGGAAATGAGGTTATGTCTCTGAATTGTCTTGGGTGCGTCTCATGGTAGAGCTC